>NW_020871260.1:247697-257697 GCF_003789085.1 Penaeus vannamei
TTTTTATATTATCATCACTATTACCACTGTTATTGTTATAACCATAATATTCATTATCGTTATTATAGTTATTTTCTATCCTTATTATCATTGTTATTATTATTACTAACAATATTGTTAATATTATTATTTTTGTTATCATTATTATTATGATGATGCTTTTTCCTCATTATCATCATTATTATCATTACTTATTACTAATATCGGTACTATTATTATTTCTATTATCATTATTATCATTGTTAGTATTGTTGTTGCTGCTATTATCATTATTGTTACCATTATTATTATTATTACAATTATCATTATTATCAATAACATTATCATCATCATTATCAGTATTATTATTGTTATTGTTATTACTGTCATTATTGTTATCATTATTATTGTTATTATTATCATTATTATCTATATTATTATTCTTCATCATTATCACTATTATCATTATCTATAATATCATTGTTATCATTATCATTGTTGCTGTTGTTGTTACCATCATTATTAATGTCATTGGTATTATTAATATCATCGGCCTCATAGTTATTATTATAATCTTATGACTAATATTAAGCTTATAGTTATCAGTGATATCGTTATCATTATCGTAACCAGTATCATTATTATTGTTACTATTATTGTAACTGTTCTCATTATCATTTCAACTATTATCATTGTTATTAACATTGTTATCATTATTTGTATCATTCCGATTGTTATTACGATACCAGATTTGTGTGTTTATTTTGATATTTATCGTTATCATTAAAATTATCATTAATATCATTATCATCATTATCATCTTTATTATTATAATCATCATCAAAATTGTATTTACTATTATTACTTATATTATTATTATTATTATTATTATTATTATTATGTCATTATCATAAATGCAACTCTTACTATTATTATTATTTTTAATGATATTATTATTATTATTATTATTATTACTATTATTATTATTATTATTATTATTATTATTATTATTATTATTATTATTATTATTATCATTATTATTATTATTATTATCAGTATTATTATCATTGTTGTTATTATTATTATCATTATTTTATCATCATCATTAGTATTATCATTACTATTATTGTTATTAGCATTATTATTATCATTATTATCATCATTATCATTAACATTATCATTATTATTGTCATTATTCTATTATTATTAACATTATCATTATTATTGTCATTATTTTATGATTATTATTATTATTACTATTATTATCAATATCATCATTATCATTATTACTATTGTTATCATTATTATCATTTTTGTTATTGTGATTATTATTTTATTATTGTATCATTATTATCAATATTATTATTATCATATCATCATTATCATAATCAATCTTATTATCATTACTGTATTCATAATTTTTTTTCATCGTTGGTGTTGTTTTTACTACTATTATAATTATCATCATTATTGTCATTATTAATCATTATTATCGTTATCGTTATCACTGCTATCATTATTATTCCCATTACCGTGATTATTCTTATTATTAGAATTACTTGCAGTACTACTATCATTATCATTATCATTGTTATCATTGTTATTATTATTAGTAGTATTAATATCTTAGTTATTATCATTATCAATTCAATTATGCTCTCGATTTTTTTCATTATTATTATTATTCCTATTATTATTGTTATCATTATTTTGATTATCATTATTATTATTATTCCCAGTATTATTATTATCATTACAATCATCATCATCATTATTATTATCATCATCGTCACCAGCATCATCCTTATCGTCATTACTATCATGAATATGATAATCAATGCCATCATTAATCACTGTTGTTATTTTTACTATTATTTTAACTACAACTACTATTACTATTCATGATAATAATAATGATACTATCATTATCATTATTATTGTTACTATCATTACTATTATTATTATTGTTATTATCATTACTTTTATTATTATTATTATCATTACTATTATTATCATTGTTATTATCATTACTATCAATTGTTATTATTATTACTATCAATATTATGGTTATTGGTATCATTATAATAATACTGATAATAAAGATAGTAATGATTATGATGATGATGATGATGATGATGATGATGACAATAATAATGGCAATAATAATAGATTTAGATTTAGTAATTTAATAGATTTTGTTTTAATTCCATTTGTTACAATGGATATTCTTTGCTGTCATTTACTGTCTGTTTTATTTTGCCCAAATCTCCCCCTGTGTGCAAGGAGTGCCCGGGGTTACCAATCACTGGCCGGGCGTGGGATCGAACGCAGGTCCGCAAGATTGCTTGACCAGCACCTTACCGCTGCGCCAGCACAGTACGCTTAACAAAAATATAGTAATGATAATAATAATAATAATAATAACAATAATAACATATATAATTATGATGAAGATGATGATAATGACAATGATATTAATTATGATAAGCATGATGATGATAATGACAATGATATTAATAATGATAAACATGATGATGATAATGACAATAATGATAATGAAAATAAAAGTAATTATAATAATTCTGATACCGATAATGGTGACAGTAATAATGATGATTGTGATAATGATAATAATGATAATAATTATAACAATAATAATGATAATGAAAAGGATAGTGATCACATTACTAGTACTACTACTAACAAAGCTACTACTACTTCTATTGCCACTAATAGTTATGATAAATAATAATGATAATAATAATAATAGTAATTGAAAAAGGATAATAATGTTAATGATAGAATATGATGTTATCAATAAGAATAATGTAATGTTATTAATAAAAAAACAATATTAATAACAACAATAATAATAACAATAATAATAATAATAGCAATAATAATAACACTAATATCAATAATAATAGTAATAATAATAATAATGATGATAATAATAATGATAATATTAATAATAATAATGATAATAATAATAATAATAATAATAATAATGCTCATGATCGTAATGATAACAACTGAAATGATAATAATGGTAATAATAGTAACAATAATTATGACATTATATATGCTAATAATGATAACAACGGTAATGATACTGATAATAACAATAATTATAAAAATGATAACAGTTATAATGCTCATAATAATTACAGCAACAATAACAACAATAATAATAATGATAAAGATAGAAATATCAATAATGGTAATAATAGTAATAGCAATAATAGCAAAAATGATGCTCATAATAATGATGGCAATATATGATGAAAGCGATAATGACTGCAACAATAGGAATAAAGATAATGAGTATGATACTCATGATAATAACAAAAGCAATGCTAATGATAATATTGATAATAGATACAATTATGATAATGATAACAGGGATGATGGTGATGATGATAATAACAAAGACAACAATAATGATATCAAGGAAGTATAATAATGATGATGATAAAAATAATGATAATGATAATGAATATAATTGGAATGATAGTGATTGTGGTAATAATAAGGATAATATGGCAACAATGATAGGTATAGTAAGAATAAAGAAAATAATAACAATGATAATGATAACAATAACAATAGTAATTATAATGATAACAAGAGTAGTTGTAGTAATGCTAATAATAAAAACAATGATAAGAAAATTATAGGGATGATAACGATAATAGAAATAATAACAGGAACAATGATAAAGATAATAATTGTGAGAGTAATAACAATAATGAGAATGATAACAATGATAGTAATAACAATAAAAGATAATGATAATGAAGATGATTATCATAACAATAAAATATGATAATAATGATAATACTAAAAATAAACAATAATGATAATACAAACAATGATAATAATCACTTTCATTGTTATGATAAATGACGCACACAAGCGCGCGCATGCGTACCTGTACACCCTTCCAACCCGCGGCGCTCGATGTGATCTCCGATCGCCATCTCGCCCACAGTGCGTCACGCCTCGCCGCGGGTGTCGAGGCGGGCGGCGTGAGGCGACTCCTCGTGATGGCGGATAACGCCGCCAGGGGTTATCGCTGCTATCGCCGGCAGGAAAATCCGACGGAGGCGCCGATGAAGGGACCTCGTGACGGGTTTATTTAGACAGGCTGAGGAGGCGGGCTTTGAGGGGCGTGGCGGCGGGAAGACGGAGACGTCAGAGGAGGGAAGGAAGCATGATGCGAGAAGGGACTTTATACGGAGAGAGAGAGAGAGAGAGAGAGAGAGAGAGAGAGAGAGAGAGAGAGAGAGAGAGAGAGAGAGAGAGAGAGAGAGAGAGAGAGAGAGAGAGAGAGAGAAGAGAGAGAGGAGGGAGCGGGGAGAGGGAGAGGGAGAGGGAGAGGGAGAAGGGAGAGGGAGAGGGAGAGGGAGAGGGAGAGGAGAGAGAGAGAGAGAGAGAGAGAGAGAGAGAGAGAGAGAGAGAGAGAGAGAGAGAGAGAGAGAGAGAGAGAGAGAGAGGGAGAGAGAGGGAGAGGGAGAGGGAGAGGAGAGGGGAGGAGAGGGAGAGGGAGAGGGAGAGGGAGAGGGAGAGGGAGAGGGAGGGAGGGAGGGAGAGGGAGAGGGAGAGGGAGAGAGAGAGAGAGAGAGAAGAGAGAGAGAGAGAGAGAGAGAGAGAGAGAGAGAGGAGAGAGAGAGAGAGAGAGAGAGAGAGAGAGAGAGAGAGAGAGAGAGAGGAGAGAGAAGAGAGAGAGAGAGAGAGAGAGAGAGAGAGAGAGAGAGAGAGAGAGAGAGAGAGAGAGAGAGAGAGAAGAGAGAGAAGAGAGGAGGGAGGAGGGAGAGGGAGAGAGGAGAGAGAGAGAGAGAGAGAGAGAGAGAGAGAGAGAGAGAGAGAGAGAGAGAGAGAGAGAGAGAGAGAGAGAGAGAGAAAGAGAGAAGAGAGAGAGAGAGAGAGAGAGAGAGAGAGAGAGAGAGAGAAGAGAGAGAGAGGAGAGAGAGAGAGAGAGAGAGAGAGAGAGAGAGAGAGAGAGAGAGAGAGAGGAGAGAGAGAGAGAGAGAGAGAGAGAGGGAGAGAGAGAGAGAGAGAGAGAGAGAGTTTTAAGGGACTTCACAAGCTTCTTGGGAGGATGGCTATGAACCTGTGCCACTTTTAGTGTACCAAAGCTACTTGTATTCTACTCACCATGTAATGCCTCTTTGAACCTTAAACTTGCTGCTTTTGAGGTAAAGTCCATTTGTGTTGAAAAACCTCTCGGTGTATGGAATTGGATGACCAATTTTGACGGGATTGTTAATGGAGACTGGTTTTAAATAGACGTCATTTTCATTCTGAATGGGACATTTCCATTGGATTTTTTTTCTCTATATCGCTCCCTTCGATAATAAAGTTACGAATAGTAGAGGAACTGAGCCCAATGGGAGATTCTACGGCCCCTTGCTCATTGAACGCAGCATTCCCATGCCGGGATTATCACTGCAGGAGTCTCTTTTGGTTTCGGTCGTTCGGTGTGACTGCTCCTCCAGCAAAGGCGTGGTTAGAGGGCAATCATATTCTAACACTATGGAGGATCCTTTAAGCGTGTTCACTATTATCTGATTTTACTCTCTGTCCCCTCTGGCGTAATCAGGAATAGATAAGTCGTTCAAGTTAATATTTTGCAAGATCAATATTGCAAAATATTTCCGTAATAATAGAAAAAATATTGATACATTTGAGATACACTAACAAAAATTTCCGACTACAAGGGATACAAGATGAAGCACCGGAAGTTTAATTGATTCGTAAGGTCTTTTACAGGTAGGCAGCTCAACCCGTTTTATATTAATGAAGATACATAGTGTAATGGGGTGAGCGTAGGACAGAACTACTGGGTATTGATGAAGGCAGAACGACCAAAAATGGTGCAATTATTTCGAAGTAATGAGAAGGTTGGGCGCTGCTGGTGAATTTATTTACCGGCGAGAGGGACACAGAGGCACGGGCGTTTGTATGCACGGAGGCGCGCAGGTTGTTAGGCGGGCGGCAGTGCGGACTGATGAGCGCGATTATCCTCGTACTTACGAGTGCACTCGAGCTGCTCCGCAAACAAGGCTGCTCACACTGAGGCACACACGCAAGCCCAAACACAGGTATATAATCCACAACTCACATATACTCGTAGATACTAGTTACATCGCCGTAGAAGCACTTTTTTGCACAATATTTCTTTCCGTTGCTCTTTCAGCAGCGAGGGTTCAAAGCAAATCACCTCGAAACAAAGTTGCAAACGCGCTCGCAAATGCGCTAGCAAACTCACCGACACCCGAGATATACTTTTGGAATATCAATTCCATACCGCAGATAAACATAAGAAATTGTTGTATGTTCATATTAGAAGAAATATTGTTGACTTCCCTTCGTGGATGGCATTAATTATATTACTCAATTATTTTTGGTCTCGTTGATATTCTCGGGGCGTTTCCGTAGATTTTTCGATTTAGGAAGAAATCGTGCCTTCACATGCTTTAGGAAATACGAATGTATAACATGGCTGAATGATAAAAGGAGCCGAGGATCGAGACGGAGGCAGCTGTCTGGGTCCTCCTTCGCCATCCCTGGCCTCTGCCTTGGCGATGTCCATCCTCTTGGCTCCTCTTGTCCTGCACCTCATTGGCAATCCTCTCGGCGCTCCGAAGCGGTGCACAGTATCGGTAAGCATTCCTATTCCAGGCCAGTGCTGTAGAAATCATAAGCCTTCATCCGATATAGGTTAAGAGCGACTGCGATTAGTAGAGAAACTGCATGATAAATATCCATAGAGGATTTTATCAACGTTCATGATAAAGCCAACAACTATGTGAAATCGTTGTTGACAAAGACGTTTCCGTGGCGGAGGAGGGGGAACCTGCGACCCTAGTCGCCTTTTCTGAGAGGAAGATGCTTTCTGTTTCAATTCTGAGCCGAATTTATGAAAAAGGAGCTTTTGCACATACTAAATAATCAGTCGCCCAAGAGGAAAGATAAAATGAGATAGAATGAACGGCACTGGAAAATAGAAAGTGGCTGCAGCCAAATCTCAATGTCCGGCCCAGTCCATGATCTAGGAAGCGTGGGCGCAGGACCGCCTCTGGAGGAGGACGGAGGAGCCTGGGCTCGAGGAGGACATTACAGGCCATCCATTACTGATACTCGCGCGGAGTGTCATGTCCGGAGTCGCTCTCCCTGTATCAGATGGTCGACCGAGGACCAGACATGGATGGGGAGCAGAAAGGGGATTCGAGAAGGTGATCGGGAGAGTCGGAAACATTTGATAAAAAAGGTTTACAACAGTTCTTATTCTATTTTCAAATATTCACGTACTTGCTTTCGGCATGACTCATTCTCTATGCCTGTATATTGACTTTAATTATTACAATTAACTACCAGTATCAGACTATATAACAATAATTTTACTCTTCTTTATCATTGTTATCGGTGTTTTTCCCGCCGATTTTTTTTTGTCAGAGAAAGCCACATAAAACAAATGCAGCAAGAACAACAGAAAGCAATACTTGCAGCCCATAGAGGCACTGATAAAGATAAGGATAAGTCAGATATGCGAAGACACTGACTACTGCCACGTCAGTTCTTGGGGGCGTGTTGCCTCTTCGGGTCAGTGAAATTTGCGGTCTGGCTTCGGCCGCCTTTCGTTATGTGCCGGTTTGATATTCGTCCATCTCTTCTTCCACTTCTCGTGGCCCTGCTTCCACTTCCCTTTGCACAGCTCATTCCCTCTTCTGCCATATTTTTAGTTAATCTGATATTGCTCTATTTTCACTCCTTTCCCGGCGTTTGCAGTCTCTGTGCTTTCCTTCTCTCTTTAACTCTACATTTCACTCTGTCTTTGTTCTCTCTTCTCTTGCGTCAGTTATTTACCTTTTCTGATTCCCTTTCATCCTTGTCTTTACTTATCTCTCCCTTTTTGTTCTCTCTCACTAATTTCACTTTATCCTTTCGTTGTCTTCATTTTCTCCTGTCCAGCCCTTTCTTAACAATATTTCTTCCCTCTTATAATCAACCCCCTTTTCCCTCTTCTAATATCCTCCTCCTCCTTCCCTCTTATTATCAGTCCCTTTTTCTTCTTCTAATTTCCTCCTTCTTCCATACTCCCTTTGCCAACCAACCCCTTCCTTCTCCCCGCCACCACTTCCTTCTTTTCTCTCCTCCGATTCCATCTCTCCATCTCCTCCTCTCCACCTCTTACTCCATGCCAACGCCCCATATTCGTAACAGAAGATACCGGGAGGTGATTTCGTATAAGGACTGGGACACGTGTCGAAATCTTCCGCTTCCTTTCTCTCCGTCGCAGTCCAAATCCGGTGCTCGAAGGAAAGCTTACCCAGATCTATGGAAGTAAACAACTTAAAACCTTGGAGGTCAGTGCTGTGCCAGCCATGCGATAAAACGCTGCATATCCGGTTTGCGATACAACTACTATATGTATTTTTGATTGGAAAGGAGACAAAGTCTACTACCTTTTGACATTACTCTCCATGTTCAAAAATATCAAGAGTCAGAAATAACTTAGCAAAACACAAGGAAGCCAAGGACTAAGAAAGTCAATCAAAACAAGGCCCCGAAAAGTTCACTGAGCTTTCGTCGTAGCCTAACCATTCTGCCGGGTGACATATTATCGTCTAGCCAAGGAATATGCCATTACCAGTCCTCATCTGTCACTGGACGACGAGAAACGACGTCACAAACGTACTTGGTAGAACGGAAGATATGAGCCGTTCTTGCTGGGAGAAGGCGAGGCCGACGGGTGATGGATCGACCGAGATTCAAGCATCAAATTACCCCAAAAAGGACAAGAAACGCGCCCTTCTTATTCGCAAAGCTTATTAATAGGCCTACATTCTGAAGAGGAGGAACGGTAATCTGAATTTTATCGCGAGTCGTGTAACACTCTTGACCTGGTTAGCGCAGGCCGATATGATAAGGAATATTTACAACGCTTTTGGGGAGATCCTTCCGGCGACAAAAACGGACACGAGCCGACAAGCTCCTTCGTTCCGAATGGAGCTTGTCTATGTGCTAATGGCTTTGTGTGTGTGCGATGTTCCTTTTCCCGCATTGATGTGGGTTTGATGGTGATTTAACTGTATTTAATCTGCCCACAATATCTCCTTCGTCTCTTATCCATCATCTATTCCCATCTCTCTTATACTTTTTCTCTCTTTGATCGTTTATCTTTCATTGTCTGTCTCTGTTTGTCACTGGTTCTGTCTGCCTCTGTCTGCCTGGCTGACTGCCTGTCTTTCTCTTTCATTCGTTCTTTCTCCTCGTTACTGTTTTTCAGTCTAACCAAGTCTCCCTCTACATGTACGCACACATTTGCTTGTATAAACACTTTACATGTTCTGTTTCCTTTTTCTTTGCTTTCTTAGTCGTCGCCCATGTTTGTCGGTGTTCGCACTGGTTGTGGCAGAAATGGAGTGGAAATCATTATATTTTTTTACGCACTCACTAGTACAGTTCGTGATGAGGAATGTGAAGACAGTGTTTAATGGATTCAACCACGGCTTGTTACACTTCCCTTAATATATGTAGAGAATTGATGTTAACTATAAGGGAGAGTATATGACTAGCTACCAGTATTTTTTGTTTTCAAAGAAAGTGAATGATTTATGAGATATGATTCTTTAAAAAAAAAAAAAAAAAAAAAAAAAAACAGTATTCATTTTGGCATTCAATAGATATTTGCAGCGCGATTGAAAGAAGCTGATACTCCTTTGGTCATTCTAAAACTCCGGGTATTGGTGGAAATCATGATGGTAGTTAAGCCCACAGAACTTTGCAGACAGAAGCTTAGAACAACAATCGCAAATGCAAAGTCTTGACAAGGAATTGAGCATAATGGAGAGACTTGACAAACGCTGAAGAGTCAATATCACAGTAATCATCATTCTGTGATGAAGGTAGCTTCCTCTGGCTTCGGGTGACGGCGGCCTGCGGCGAATTACAGAAAGATCAGTTTAGGATCTCTGGTGGAGAGCATGAACAACGGCCAAAGCAACCGGCAAACCGT
>NW_020871261.1:0-37500 GCF_003789085.1 Penaeus vannamei
TCTCTCTCTCTCTCTCTCTCTCTCTCTCTCTCTCTCTCTCTCTCTCTCTCTCTCTCTCTCTCTCTCCTCTCTCTCCCTCCCTCCCTCCCTCTTCCATGGGAAAAGAAATGGATTGTTGTTCGCGTGGCCAGAGTGAAGCCAATTTCCATCCTTGAGGCAAGGACAAGCATGTCTGTCTGTGTGTATGTTTCTCTAAATGTGTCCTATTTATCTCTCGTGATCTATTTCCTTTTCTGTCTCTCGGTCTGCCTGTGTTTTGTATCTATCAGGGGGTGTGCCTCCTCCCCCTTCCCCCCTCTCCCCCTCACTTCCGTCGCCTGCTCTCTGCTGCCCCGGTGCTGCATTCCTGCTCGCCTGCTTGTCTGCTTGTCTGCTTGCCTGCTCGCCCGTTGACAGCTTTTTGTCGCGCCGTGGCATTCGAACACCTTGGATCGGGCGCGGGGGAGTAGGGGAGGGGCGGGAGGGGTGGGGGCGGGGGCGGTGGGCGGGCGGGTTGGGCGGGAAGCTTGTGGGGGTCTTGGGGTTGTTTCTCTTGTGGGTTTGTTTTTGTTTTGTATTTTTCATTCGTTTGTTATTTTTTTATCTGCTCGTTATCATGTTGTTGTTATTGTTGTTGTTATAGCTATTAAACTTATTAATACAATTGATGTTATTACTGTTGCTGTTTTATTACTATTACTGTTTTTTTATTACTATTATTGTTGTTCTTGCTATTATTTTTTTTATTACTGTTGTTATCGTTGTTTATTATTTTGTTTTTATTTGGATGTTGTTGCTGCTTGCTGTTATTATTTTTATGGATGGTATTACTGTTACTGCTATTGTTATTAACAGTTCTACCTTTGTTGATAGTATTATTTTTTATAATTGATATGACTTTTATTATTGATCAACCGTCTTTGTATCTCTTGCCCTTTCTGATTGGAATGCTAATATTCTCTCTCTCTCTCTCTCCTTTCTTTCTTCTTTCTTTCTTCTCTTTTCTCTCTCTCTCTCTCTCCTCTCTCTCTCTCTCTCTCTCTCTCTCTCTCTCTCTCTCTCTCTCTCTCTCTCTCTCTCTCTCTCTCTCTCTCTCTCTCTCTCCAAAAAGAACCCATATATCCTCTGCCCTTTTGTTGGTATGCTAACATCCCCTTTTTTTCTTCTCCCTCTCTTACAGCGATGTCCGCTTTACCAGAAAATACTACAACCTGCGCCACAACGACTACTGGAAAGGACGCCCCACGTTCCTCTACGCGACAGTGGCCTCGTTCTACTTTCCACTTCAACCGCCTTTTCCAGATGGTGAGTACGGGCGCCAACAACGACTACTGGAAAGTACGAGTGCTTCGATCAGCTGGCGGCGGTTCTGAGTTACGGCGCCTTCGATCAGCTGGGGGTCTGAGTACCGGACAGGCCTTCGCATCAGCTGGGGGTCTGAGTACGGAGTGCCTTCGATCGTCTTACGCCTTCGATCACTGGTCGGAGACGCCCTCGATCAGCTGGTGGGGTCTGAGTACGGAGTGCCTTCGATCAGCTGGTGGGGTCTGAGTACGGACGCCCTCGATCAGCTGGTGGGGTCTGAGTACGGACGCCCTCGATCAGCCTTCTGAGTACGGACGCCCTGTCAGCTGGTGGGGGTACGGAGATCACTGGTACAGCAGTGCCTTCGATCAGCTGGTGGGTCTGAGTCGGACGCCCTCGATCAGCTGGTTGGGGTCTGAGTACGGACGCCTCGATCAGCTCTGAGTACGGACGCCTCGATCAGCTGGTGGGGTCGCAGCTGTTGTTGGGCAGGCAGACGGAGGATTCGGGGGGCAAGCAAGCGACGGGGGGAAGGGGGGTCGAGTATGTTGGAAGGCGGGGTGGTGGGTAATGTGTAGGTTATGTGGGTTGATGGGCAGGTAGGCTATGTTGGGTAGATGAGTGGGTGTCAGGGCGAGTTGACGGGGTGGATAGACGTGCATGCAGGCCAGACAGCCAAGTAGACGGGAGAAGCGATTTTGGCAGCTTAGGCCGAGAGACAGGCAGGTAAACACGCAGGCTGATAGACAGGCAAATTAGGTAGACAAGCAGACTGTCAGGCGAGTTGATAGATGGATAGACGTGCATGCAAGCAGATAGCCAAATAGACGGACAATTTGGCAAACGTGCAGGCAGATAGACGGACAGGCAAGTTCGGGAGCAAGCAGTGCGCCAGCAAGTTTAAAAGATGGACGGACGTTCATGCAAGCAGTCAGCCGAACGAACGGGGCAAGCAAGCAAGCAAAGCAGACAAGCAGGTGGAACTGTCATGCACTTCCGTGTGTCCGAACGCGTTGAAATTTCCTCCGCGCTTGAATGTTTCCTTATGTGCTTGCGGGGAGGAAGGGTGGGTGGGGGTGGGGTGAGAAAGGAGTGGAGAGGGGGAGTGGGTGTGGATGGATATTGATGGGGGGAGAAAAGGGGTGGAGATGATGGGGGGGGAAGGGGGGGAGAAGGGGAGGGGTTGGGAATGGGTGGAAGAGAAAGGAGGAGGGGGAGGAAGGGTGGGATGGAGATTGTGGGGGGAGGAAGGGGTGGAGAGAAGGGGTGGAGAGGGGGAGGGGTTGGGGATGGGGATGGGGGAAGAGAAAGGGGAGGGGGAGGGTGGAGTGGATGGAGATTGTGGGGGATGGAAAGGGATGAGTGAGGGGAGGGGAGGTCAGGGGGAGGGGGGCGTTCGATGACGCGCTTTGGGGTTGTTAAAAGTCTTGGTGGAAGAATGAGAGAACGTGAGGGTTTTTTCTTTTCTTTTTTTTCTCTCCTCTTTTTTTGTGTGGGAAGAAGGTACTATTGTGTTTTTGTAGTAGTATTTTTTTATGATTGAGTTTTTTCTTTGGTTTTCTCTGCGATAGAGGCAGGGGGTTCGGTATATCATTGTAATTTCCCTGCACTTCTTTTTTACATTCCTTTCCATTCCTTTCTTCCCTTCTTTTTCCATTCCCTTCCCTTCTCTTCCTATTCCCCCTTCGCTTCCCCTCCTCTGCCCTTCCTTTCCTGTCCCATTCTTTTCCATCCCCCCTCCTCCCCCCCCTCCAACCGCTCTCCCATCCCACCTTTAGTTGTGGGAAACCCTCACCCCCACCCCACCCCACCCCTCCCCCTCCCCCAACCTTTGCGGCGGTCACACAGGTCACGAGAGGTCAACAGACTTCCGTTTTATTGGTCAATTTGGGGTCCTTTAAGGTCAAGGGAGATTGGCGCTGTTGACTTTTTGTGTTTCTTTCTTTGTGTTTTTGTATTTGATTTTTATTGTTTTTTGTGGTTGTTTTGTTTACGTTTTGTGTTTTTGTTTTTTTTGTTGCTTGGTTACCTTACTTTTTTTGGAACGATGGAGGAGGAGAAAAGGAAATAAGATGGAAACACATGATAAGGGCAATCTTTTCTCTCTCTCTCTCTCTCTCTCTCTCTCTCTCTCTCTCTCTCTCTCTCTCTCTCTCTTCTCTCTCTCTCTCTCTCTCTCTCTCTCTCTCTCTCTCTCTCTCTCCCTCTCTCTCTCTCTCTCTCTCTCTCTCTCCTCTCTCTCTCTCTCTCTCTCTCTCTCTCTCTCTCTCTCTCTCTCTCTCTCTTCTCCTCTCTCTCTCTCTCTCTCTCTCTCTCTTAACACTCACACTCACACACACTCACACTCACACTCACACACACACGCACACGCACACACACACACACACATCACACACACACACACACACACACACACACACACACCACACACACACACACACACACACACACACAGCGGTACGAGGAAGCTGGTATGATGAAGAGCAGAGTGGAGATCACACGGGAAAATGTTCGTGTGTGAGGAGGGGTGTGTGTGTGGGGGAGGGGGTGAGGAGGTTAATGGGGGGGAAGGGGACGGGGTTGGGGGGGAGTGGAGTAGGAGTAGGTTTAACGCCTATGATGTTTTTTTTTTTGTTTTTGTATTTTGTTTTTTAATATCTGACTCATTGTTGTTTTTGTAGAGTTGGAGAATTTTTTTTATTAGTATTTTATTGTAGAGGGGAGGGGAGGGGAGGGGTAAGGGGGTGGGATATGGGGAGGTGGAAGGGTTGGGAGGTGGGACGGGACGGGGGGCGAAGGGTAGGGGCAGGGTAGAGAGGTCGCCGAACAGGTCACAAAAGGTCGTAGGACTCTCATTTTCGTGGAGGATTCGACGGGGCTGGTCGGGGAGGAGGGGTGATGGGGAGGGAGGAAGGGAGGGGGGGGAGCAAGAGAAGTAGGGAGGGGGGAGGGAAGGGAGAGAGGAGGGAGGGGGAGGGAGAAGAGAGGGAGGTGATGGGGGGGAGGGACGGAGGGGTGGGGGGGGGTAGGGGAAGGGAGAAAGGAGGGGAAGTAGAAATAGGGGATGAAAGGAGAAGAGACGATGGCGAGGGAGAAAGAAGGTAACTGGAGGAGGTCGTTCACTTACCTTTTCCCACGTCAGATTGTCAGATTTCGCAGAAAAGAAGTGAATGGGGAGAGAAAAAAGGAAAGGGAAGAAAAGGAAGGAGGAGGAAAAGGAAAAAAGAAGAGGAGGAAAAGGAGAAAAGGAAGGAGGAGGAAAAGGAGAAAAAAGGAAGAAAAGAATAAGAAAAGAAAAAAAAGGAGGAAAAAGAAGAAAAAAAGAACTAGAAAGAAGATGATGATTGCAATGATGAAAGCTCCCCCCCCCCCCCCCCGCCTTCCTTTTCCTTCCTTCCCTTCCTTCCTTCCTTCCTCCCTGCCTGACGGAGAGGGTCCCGTTCCGCAGCGGCAGTGACTGTGCAAAGGCGCCCTCCCTTCAAGCGCTCGGGACCGTTGGGGCGTCGCCGTTACTGCAGGAGGGGGAGAGAGGAGAGGAGAGGAAAAGGGGGAGGAGGCGACGTCTTCGTTTCCGATCTTCCGGTTCTTCTTCCTTTTCTTTTCTTCCTCTTTTTGCCTCGTCCCCCTCCTTCCTTTTCTTCGGATTCATCATCGGCTCTCTCTTCGTCTTCCTCCTCGTCCTCCTCCCCTCTCTCCTTCCTCCCTCTCCTCCTCCTCCTCCTCCTCTTCCCCCCCCTCCTCCTCCTTTTTCCATCCTTCCTCTTCCCCCTCCCCCTCCTCCTCCTCCTATTTCTCCACCCTTCCTTCCCCTCCTCCTCTCCTCCTTCCCCTCCTCCTCCTCCTCCTCCTCCTCCTCCCTCCTCCTCCTCCTCGTGTCTCGGAAGCACCTGCCAGCGCTGGTTTTGTGACCGAGCGGCCTGCCTGCGAGGTCGTTCTCGCCAGAGTAACAAAAAAAGATCGAGAATGAACCACTTATTGAACGAGGTTTTGCAGCGATCTCCAGATGTGCGAATGAGAGAGACGAGGGAAATGTTAAAGGGATGATAAGAGAATAGAAGAGGAGCAATCTCGGAAGGTTCGTTAAAAAAAATAGGTACAAATGGTAATGGAAACGGAAGAATAATCTCGGGGTGATACAAAACAACAAACAACAACAACAACAAAACAGGAACACATGATAGCGAAAATAAAAGTATGATCTCGGAGGTTGATAAGAAGAAAAAAAACAGGTGCAGAGTCTAATGAAACTAAAACCTGAAAAAAAGGAAGTGGAGTTGTAGACAGGTGCAAACCGTAATGAAAACAACCCCCCAATAAAGTGGAGTTGTTAAACAGGTGTAAAGTCTAATAAAAATTACAAAAAAGGAAAGTGGAGTTGTAAACAGGTGCAAAGTCAAATGAAAAAAACCCGAAAAAAAGGAGAGTGGAGAGCTAACCAGGTGCAGAGTCAAATGAAAAAAAAAACGAAAAAAAAGGAGAGTGGCGTTACGACACCCGAGTCGAGCGGCAGTTCCCTGGGCCGTTTTGGGCGAGAGGAACGCGGCTGGCGGTGGTGGACTCGTGAGCTATTGTGTCGAGGGAGCGCGCGCGCGGGCCTTGACATGCCTGCGTGCCGGGGCTTGTGAAAGTCGCGGGGGTCGTGGTTGTTGTTGTGTGCGTGCGTGCGCGTGCGGGGCGGGCGATGCTGAGGGGGCACACCACGCGCGCGCGCTCGCACACACTCGTAATACGCGCTGGTTTCACGTGGGTGTATTCGTGATTAGCTGTTGGCATACATGGTGCTTACGTGCGGTCATGTACAGGTACATAGGCCTACGCCTACAGAGACACGTACATATACGCGCTCGCGCATACACACACACACACGACCCCCCCCCCCCCACACTTTCTCCCCTTCCCTCCCTCCCTCCTCTTTCTCCTCCTTCCTCTTCTCTCTCCCTCCCCTCCTCTTTCTCTCTCCCTCCCCCCCCACGCGGAACCGCCTCCCCCTCCGTCGCGCGTGCGAGCGCGGGAGCCAAACGCCTTCTTCCTGTCCTCGCACTCCCTTTGTGGCGCTGTGATGCCTCGCAGAGACGACCGAAACGGGGAACAGACAAAGAGCAAGAATAAAGGGGGAAGGGAGGAGGAGGAAGAGGGGGGGGGGAGGAGGGTTGGAATTGAGCGAGGAAGGTGGAAAGGCCGTTTGGGATGAGAGGGAATGAGGGAGAGAGGGAGGGAACGGGGAAGGAGGGAGAGAAGGAGAGGGAGGGAGGGTGAGAGGAAGGGAGAGAATAAGCGGGAGGGGGATGAGCAGGGAAGGAAGAGAATGGGGCGGGAAGGAGGGCGAGAGGGAGAGAGAAAATGGGAAAAACGATGGATGAAGAACACACAAAACGCAGGTGTTAGCGAGTGAGCCGTAGAGGGAAGTGAGGGAGAGAGGGGAGGGAGAGGAGGGGGGGTGCAGACAGGTGGGATATGCGTTGGAAAACAGAACAGGTGCGACAGTGCTTAGGTGGGAGGGGGGGTGGGACGGGGCAGGTGTGGCGTGACATGAGAGTGAAGGAGGGGGGAAGGTGAGTGAGAGCGAGGTAGAAAGGTGAGAGGGGGGGAGGGGGAGAAGAGGGAGAGTGAGGGAGAGAGAGAAAATGAGGCTGAGAGCGAGAGTTAGAGCGAGAGTGAGGGAAGAGGGAGTGAGAGCAAGAGTGAGGCAGAGAGGGAGAGTTTGAGGCAGAGAGGANTAGACAGGCAAATTAGGTAGACAAGCAGACTGTCAGGCGAGTTGATAGATGGATAGACATGCATGCAAGCAGATAGCCAAATAGACGGACAATTTGGCAAACGTGCAGGCAGATAGACGGACAGGCAAGTTCGGGAGGCAAGCAGTGCGCCAAGCAAGTTTAAAAGATGGACGGACGTTCATGCAAGCAGTCAGCCGAACGAACGGGCAAGCAAGCAAGCAAAGCAGACAAGCAGGTGGAACTGTCATGCACTTCCGTGTGTCCGAACGCGTTGAAATTTCCTCCGCGCTTGAATGTTTCCTTTATGTGCTTGCGGGGAGGGAAAGGGGGTGGGTGGGGTGGGGTGAGAAAGGAGTGGAGAGGGGAGTGGGTGTGGGATGATATGAATGGGGGGAGAAAGGGGTGGAGATGATGGGGGGGGAAGGGGGGGAGAAGGGGAGGGGTTGGGAATGGGGGAAGAGAAAGGAGGAGGGGGAGGGAAGGGTGGGATGGAGATTGTGGGGAAGGAAGGGGTGGAGAGGAAGGGTGGAGAGGGGGAGGGGTTGGGGATGGGGATGGGGGAAGAGAAAGGGGGGGGGGAGGGTGGAGTGGGATGGAGATTGTGGGGGGATGGAAAGGGGATGAGTGAGGGGAGGGGAGGTCAGGGGGAGGGGGGCGTTCGATGACGCGCTTTGGGGTTGTTAAAAGTCTTGGTGGAAGAATGAGAGAAACGTGAGGGTTTTTTCTTTTTTCTTTTTTTTCTCTCTCTTTTTTTGTGTGGGAAGAAGGTACTATTGTGTTTTGTAGTAGTATTTTTTTATGATTGAGTTTTTTTCCTTGGTTTCTTTGCGATAGAGGCAGGGGGTACGGTATATCATTGTAATTTCCCTACACTTCTTTTTACATTCCATTTTCTTCCCTTCTTTTCTATTTCCTTCCCTTCTCTTCCTATTCCCCCCTTCGCTTCCCCTCCTCTGCCCTTCCTTTCCTGTCCCATTCTTTTCCTCCCCCCCCCCCCCCCCCCAACCGCTCTCCATCCCACCTTTAGTTGTGGGAAACCCTCACCCCCACCCCACCCCCACCCCTCCCCCTCCCCCAACCTTTGCGGCGGTCACAGGTCACGAGAGGTCAACAGACTTCCGTTTTATTGGTCAATTTGGGGTCCTTTAAGGTCAAGGGAGATTGGCGCTGTTGACTTTTTGTGTTTCTTTCTTTGTGTTTTTGTTTTTTTTTATTGTTTTTTTGTGGTTGTTTTGTTTACGTTTTTTTTTTTTTGTTGCTTGGTATCTTACTTTTTTGGAACGCATGGAGGAGAGAAAAAGGAAATAAGAGAACACATGATAAGGGCAATCATTTTCTCTCTCTCTCTCTCTCTCTCTCTCTCTCTCTCTCTCTCTCTCTCTCTCTCTCGTCTCTCTCTCTCTCTCTCTCTCTCTCTCTCTCTCTCTCTCTCTCTCTCTCTCTCTCTCTCTCTCTCTCTCTCTCTCTCTCTCTCTCCTCTCTCTCTCTCTCTCTCTCTCTCTCTCTCTCTCTCTCTCTCTCTCTCTCTCTCTCTCTCTCTCTCTCTCTCTCTCACACTCCTCACACTCACACACACACACACGCACACGCACACGCACACACACACACATACACACACACACACGCAACACACACACACACACACACACACAACACACACACACACACACACACACACACACACACACACACACAGCGGTACGAGGAAGCTGGTATGATGAAGAGCAGAGTGGAGATCACACGGGAAAATGTTCGTGTGTGAGGAGGGTGTGTGTGTGGGGGAGGGGGGGTGAGGAGGTTAATGAGGGGGGGAAGGGGACGGGGTGGGGGGGAGTGGAGTAGGAGTAGGTTTAACGCCTATGATGTTTTTTTTTTGTTTTTGTATTTTTTGTTTTTTAATATCTGACTCATTGTTGTTTTTTGTAGAGTGGAGAATTTTTTTTTATTAGTATTTATTGTAGAGGGAGGGGAGGGGAGGGGTAAGGGGGTGGGATATGGGAGGGTGGAAGGGTTGGAGGTGGGACGGGACGGGGGGCGGAAGGTAGGGAGGGTAGAGAGGTCGCCGAACAGGTCACAAAAGGTCGTAGGACTCTCATTTTCGTGGAGGATTCGACGGGGCTGGTCGGGGAGGAGGGGTGATGGGAGGGGAGGAGGGAGGGGTGGGAGCAAGAGAAGTAGGAGGGGGGAGGGAAGGGAAGGGAGGGAGGGGGGAGAAGAGGAGGGGGTGATGGGGGGAGGGAGGGAGGGGGGGGGAAAGAGGAGAAGGAGGGGAAGTAGAAATAGGGGATGAAACGAGGAAGAGACGATGGCGAGGGAGATAGAAGGTAACTGGAGGAGGTCGTTCACTTACCTTTTCCCACGTCAGATTGTCAGATTTCGCAGAAAAGAAGTGAATGGGGAAGAAGAAAAAAAAGGAGGAAAGAGGAAGAAAAGGAAGGAGGAGGAAAAAAAAAAAGGAAGGAGGAGGAAAAGGAGAAAAAAGGAAGGAGGAGGAAAAGGAGAAAAAGGAAGAAAGAATAAGAAAAGAAAAAAGGAAGGAGGAGGAAAGAGAAGAAAAAGACAAGAAAAAGATGATGACAATGATGAACAGCTCCCCCCCCCCCCCGCCTTCCTTTTCCTTCCTTCCCTTCCTTCCTTCCTTCCTCCCTGCCTGACGGAGAGGGTCCCGTTCCGCAGCGGCAGTGACTGTGCAAAGGCGCCCTCCCTTCAAGCGCTCGGGACCGTTGGGGCGTCGCCGTTACTGCAGGAGGGGGAAGAGGAGGAGGAGGAAAAGGGGGAGGAGGCGACGTCTTCGTTTCCGATCTTCCGGTTCTTCTTCCTTTTCTTTTCTTCCTCTTTTTGCCTCGTCCTCCTCCTTCCTTTTCTTCGGATTCATCATCGGCTCCTTCTCTTCGTCTTCCTCCTCGTCCTCCTCCCTCCTCTCCTTCCTCCCCTCTCCTCCTCCTCCTCCTCCTCTTTCCCCCCTCCTCCTCCTATTTTTCCATCCTTCCTCTTCCCCTCCCCCTCCTCCTCCTATCCCTTCCTCTTCCCCCCCTTCCCCTCCTCCTCCTCCTTCCTCCTCCTCCTCCTCCTCCTCCTCCTCCTCCCTCCTCTCCTCCTCAGGTGCCTCGGAAGCACCTGCCAGCGTCCGTTGTTGACCGAGCGGCCTGCCTGCGAGGTCGTTCTCGCCAGAGTAACAAAAAAAGATCGAGAATGAACCACTTATTGAACGAGGTTTTGCAGCGATCTCCAGATGTGCGAATGAGAGAGACGAGGGAAATGCTAAAGGGATGATAAGAGAATAGAATAGGAGCATAATCTCGAAGGTTCGTTAAAAAAATAGGTACAAATGGCAATGGAAACGGAAGAATAATCTCGGGGGTGATAAAAAAACAACAACAACAACAACAAAACAGGAACACATGATAGCGAAAATAAAAGTATGATCTCGGAGGTTTAAGAAAAAAAACAGGTGCAGAGTCTAATGAAACTAAAACCTGAAAAAAAGGAAAGTGGAGTTGTAGACAGGTGCAAACCGTAATGAAAACAACCCTCCCCCCCCAATAAAGTGGAGTTGTAAACAGGTGTAAAGTCTAATAAAAATAAAAAAAAATAAAAAAAGGAAAGTGGAGTTGTAAACAGGTGCAAAGTCAAATGAAAATAAAACCCGAAAAAAGGAGAGTAGAGAGCTAACCAGGTGCAGAGTCAAATGAAAATAAAGAAAACGAAAAAAAGGAAAGTGGCGTTACGACACCCGAGTCGAGCGGCAGTTCCCTGGGCCGTTTTGGGCGAGAGGAACGCGGCTGGCGGTGGACTCGTGAGCTATTGTGTCGAGGGAGCGCGCGCGCGCGGGCCTTGACATGCCTGCGTGCCGGGGCTTGTGAAAGTCGCGGGGGTCGTGGTTGTTGTTGTGTGCGTGCGTGTGCGTGCGGGGCGGGCGATGCTGAGGGGGCACACCACGCGCGCGCGCTCGCACACACTCGTAATACGCGCTGGTTTCACGTGGGTGTATTCGTGATTAGCTGTTGGCATACATGGTGCTTACGTGCGGTCATGTACAGGTACATAGGCCTACGCCTACAGAGACACGTACATATACGCGCTCGCTCGCATACACACACACACACGACCCCCCCCCCCCCCCACACCTCCCCTTCCCACACCTCTCCCTCCCTCTTTCTCTCTCCCTCCCCCCCCACGCGGAACCGCCTCCCCCTCCGTCGCGCGTGCGAGCGCGAGGAGCCAAACGCCTTCTTCCTGTCCTCGCACTCCCCTTTGTGGCGCTGTGATGCCTCGCAGAGACGACCGAAACGGGGAACAGACAAAGAGCAAGAATAAAGGGGGAAGGGAGGAGGAGGAAAGAGGGAGGGGAGGAGGGTTGGAATTGAGCGAGGAAGGTGGAAAGGCCGTTTGGGATGAGAGGGAATGAGGAGAGAGGGAGGGAACGGGGAGGAGGAGAGAAGGAGAGGGAGGAGGGTGAGAGGAAGGGAGAGAAAAAGCGGGAGAGGGAATGAGCAGGGAAGGAAGAGAATGAGGGCGGGAAGGAGGGCGAGAGGGAGAGAGAAAATGGGAAAAACGATGGATGAAGAACACACAAAACGCAGGTGTTAGCGAGTGAGCCGTAGAGGGGAAGTGAGGGGAGAGAGGTGGGGAGGGAGAGGAGGGGGGTGCAGACAGGTGGGATATGCGTTGGAAAAAGAACAGGTGCGACAGGTGCTTAGGGTGGGGAGGGGGGTGGGGGGACGGGGCAGGTGTGGCGTGACAGGTGAGAGTGAAGGAGGAGGGAAGGTGAGTGAGAGCGAGGTAGAAAGGGAGAGGGAGGAGAGAGCGAGAGTGAGGAGAGAGAGAATGAGGCTGAGAGCGAGAGTTAGAGGCGAGAGTGAGGGGAAAGAGGGAGAGTGAGAGCAAGAGTGAGGAGAGAGGGAGAGTGAGGCGAGAGAGGGGAGTGAGAGCGAGAGTGAGAGAGAGTGAATGATTGAGAGTGCGAGAGAGAGAAAGAGGATGGATGAGATAGCGAGAGAGCAGGGTGCGAATGAGTCAATGAGAGAGAAAGAGAATGAGTTAGTGAGTGGGTTGGTGATTGAACAAGGAGAGAAGAATGAGTTAGTTGAGTGAGTGGGTGAGAAAGAGAATGAGTTAGTGAGTGGCGTGAGTGAGTGAGTGAACGAGGAAAAGAATGAATGAGTTAGTGAGTGTGAGAAAGATTATGAGTTGGAGTGGCGTGAGTGAGAGTGAACGAGGAAGGGAATGAATGAGTTCGCGAGTGAGTGAGTGAGTGAGTGAGTGAGTGAGTGCGTGCGTGCGTGCGTGCGTGCGTGTGCGTGACGATCGCCGGGCCGCCTGGGAAGTGCTCAGGACGGGTTTTTGTGTGCCGGGTCCTTGATCCACGTTGGTCTCCCAGGTGGCGGGGACGCGGAGAGGCGCAGGGCCACCTCGCCCCTGCGTCCTTCTCGCGCTCTCGCTCTCTCTCTCTCTCTCTCTCTCTCTCTTCTCGCGGTCTCTCTCTCTCTCTGGTCTCTCTCTCTCCTTTCTCTCTCTCTCTCTCTCTCTCTCTCTCTCTCTCTCTCTCTCTCCTCTCTCTCTCTCTCTCTCTCTCTCTCTCTCTCTCTCTCTCTCTCTCTCTCTCTCTTTCTTTCTCTCACTCTGTCTCTCTCTCTCTCTCTTTCTCACACTCTGTCTCCTCTCTCCCTCACTATATACATAATAAGAGAGAGAGAGAGAGAGCAAGAGAGAGTAAGGATAAGGAGTGTATGGAGCGCAGCATGACGCCATCTGGCCGCTCGCCTTGGCTCTTGCGTCACCTCCGCCTCAGTCCGGTGGGCGGGCGGGCGGGGGAAGGGGAAGGAGAAGGAACGGAAGGGGAAGGAGCGGAAGGGGAATAGGAATAGGGATGGAGTGGGAATGGGAGGGAGAGAGAAGGGAAGAGGAGGGCAAGGGAGGCAGGGGAGGACAGGGCATTAGAAGACAGGGCACGGCAGGGAGGACAGGGCACGGCAGGAAAAGGAAGGCAGTCGCGCATTCGGAGTGCGCGTGTGGGAGTGGGCGTGACTTTGACAGGTTTATTGAGACGAAGGGTCAGCTCTCCCAAGGATGAGGTAACGTAGGTTGAGTGAGTGAGCGAGCCAGAGGGAATGGGAGGAAGAGGGAAGGAGGGAGAGAGAGAGAGAGGGGAGGGGGACGGATATATGCAAAACGTAGATGTATAAATATGGGCGTGAAGAGCGCGCCCCCGTGGCGAGGCTGTTAGTATGCGGTGCCAGGCACAGGTGAGCTTGACACTCCCGGCTCTGCATATTAGCACGGCGGTGGCAGCGCTTTGTTTTCCTGCGCAGGGCCGGGTCGTCGCCCTGTCCGCGTAGCGCAGGGGTGGGGACTTCCCTTCCCCCCCCTTCTCCCTCCGCCCTCCTCCCCCTTCCCTTCCCGTCCCCCCCGGTCCGAGCTCCTCTTTCTCTGTCCCTCTTCCCCTCTTCCCTTCCCTACTCCGCTCTTCTTTCCTCTGCCTCCCTCCCCTCCCTCTCCTTCCCCCTTCCGTCCTCCCACCAGTTCTAGCTCCTCTTTCTCTCTTCGTCTTCTCCTCCCTTCCCGCTTATGTCCTTTCCTTCTCCCTCTCCCTCCCTCTCTCCCTCCCTCCCTCCCTCCCTCCCTCCCTCCCCTCCCTCCTCCCCTCCTCCCTCCTCCTCCCCTCCGTCCCCTCCCTCCCCGCCCTCCCTCCTCCGCCGGAGGCTCCCTATCAATGCCACGTTCCTTGCCTCGATCTTGCTCCCGGGCCTCGCCGCGGAGGACCTCCACGCCCGCCTTTCTCTCCTTCTTCCTTCTCCTTCTCTTTCTTCCTCTCTCCTTCTCTCCTTTCTTTCCTCTCCTTCTCTCCTTCTTCTCGTCTCCTTCTCCTTTCTTCCATCGTCTCCATCGTCTCCTTCTCTCCTTTCTCTCTTCCTCAATCCTCTCATGTGGGGTAAGGAAACTATCAGAGGCAGAAGGAGAGGGAGGAGTAGGAGGAGGAGAGATAGAGGTGGATGGAAGGGGATAAGAAGGAGGAGGAGGAGGAGGAACGGAGAGTAGAGGGAGAGGGGAAGTAGAAGTAGAAGTAGAGGAGAGGGAGAGGAGATAAGGAGAGGAGAGGTAGAGGTAGAGGTAGAGAAAGAAGTAGAGGAAGAGGTAGAGGTAGAGATAGATGTAGAGGAAGGAGAAGGAGAAGAAAAAGAAGGAGAAGAAGGAGAGGCAGCGGCAGCAGACCCTGATACCTCCCCTGTGTTGGCGAGGGGCGGGGATGGAGTGGGATGGAGTGGGACCCCCGCGGCAGGGAATCGACTGCGGAGGAGTTGGAGGATGCGAGGATGCAGAGGCAGGGTGTCGAGAGGGACGTCGGGGCGGGGGGGGGGGACATAAAACGGAATTACGCTGTACGTCGCAGTGCACACGCGCGCTCGTACACACACACGCGCCTATTCACGCACACGGACATGTATGTGGACACGCACATGGACACACTCGTTCACGTCCCTCACACACTGAAAGGAAGAAGAAGAGATCGGAGACGAAGAAGAAGAAATGAGAAAGAAGAGGAAGTAGAGAAAGGCGAAAGAAAAAGAGGAAGAAGAGAAAGAAGGGGAAGAAGAAGAAAGAAAAAAGACGAAGAGGAAGAAGGGGAAGAAGAGAAAGAAGAAGAGAGGAGGAGGAAGAAGATGAAGGAGGAAAGAAGAAGCAGGAACAGGTTGCAGAGCTGGGGAGTTTGATGCGGTCGTCGCCACCAGCTGCCGCAGATGGGTGAAGAGTTCTCGGGGTGCGAGACACGCCACGCCCCCTCCTTCCCCCCCACCCCTCCACCCCTTCCTCCAACCCTCTTCGTGCCGCGGCTGCGAAATGTGACGTTTGATTTTGGATATTTATTTATTTATTTATTTATTTTTTTGTATTTTTTTAAGTGTGGCTCTATGCCCACGATGGGCAGAAAAGTCTGTAGTTTTAGATTTTTTTTTAAATATTTTTTTTATCATTTTTTTGTATTTTATTTTCTATTTGATCTGTAGTTATCTAGGAGTTAATGATATATGGTGTTCGTTGGGCAGTGCACATGTCACAGTCGTACACGGATTGCTATTTTTATAGACAAAATAGATATAAATGGATACAGCTGTTATATGTGTGGAATCCAAAATGCTCTTGATACACGGGTTAAGGAGGGAGAGGGAGGGAAGAGGGAGGAGAGGGGAAGGAGGGGGAGAGAGGGGGAAGGGAGGAGGAGGGGTGGAGATGAGGGGAGCTGGCGAAACGACCGTGAACTTGGGAGTGATGTAGACAAAGCGAAAGGAAAGATGGATAAAAGGAGGGTTGGGGAAAAGAAAGGAGGGAGGGGGGTAGAGAGGGAAGGGAAGGAAAGAGGGAAGGAGGGGAAGGAGGAGGGAGAGAGGGAAAGGGAGGAGAGAGAAGAGAGGGGGGAGGGAGGGAGAGGAGAGAGGGGAGGGAGGGAGAGGAAGAGAGGAGAGGGAAGGAAAGGAGAGAGAGAGAGGAGGGAGGGGAGAGAAAGAAAGAATGGGAAGGAAGGAGAGAGGGAGGGAGGAGAGGGAGAGAGGAAGAGCCCCGCCCTCGCCCTCCAGTGCTTGGCCAACTTTCTCCCATGTAACCTACTTGGCCGACCTTATGTTCTTCATAAACATTGATCTTGACCTTACTTTGTTTTACGCTGGAGGTCACGGTGCAGTGTGTGTGCGTGTGTGTGCGTGTGTGTGCGTGTGTGCGTGTGTGCGTGTGTGTGTGTGTGTGTGTGTGTGGTGTGTGTGTGTGTGTGTGTGTGTGTGTGTGTGTGTGTGTGTGTGTGTGTGTGTGTGTGTGTGTGTGTGTGTGTGTGTGTGTGTGTGAATAGATCATTGGTTGATGCTGTAGGAAAATTTTTGTTTTGTTTTTCTCTGTTTCTTTCATCGTTTTTATTTCTCGTTTATTTTCCTTCTTGTGCGATGGGAAAGAGGCAATTTGCTCCTTTTTTAGGAAAGAAATTAAGATGATTTCCCGATGCAAGTGTCGAGAATTTTTTGAGCTTTTGTTTGTTTTTGGGCGTCAGGGAAGGTTTGGGGGGGGGGGAGGGGGCGGCTAGATTATCCGGCGATAACCCCCTCCTCCCCCCCCTTACTACCCTCCTCCTGATCACCTCTCCCTCTCCCTCCCTTTTCCTTTCTCCCCCTTCCCCCCCCAACACCCCTCACCACCTGCCCTTATGTTTCATTGCCTCTTTTTTCTGTTTTTCTGTCTGCCTCTCTCGTCTCTTCCTTCTCTCCTCTCTCTCTCTCTCTCCTCTCTTCTCTCGTCTCTCTCTATCTCTCTCTCTCTCTCTCTCTCTCTCTCCTCTCTTGACTCTCGTCCTCTCTCTCTCTCTCTTCCTCTTCTTCTCTCTCCTCTTTCTGCTCTCTCTCTCGCCGAAGGATGGGAATAAGGTAAAAAGAAAGGAGAAGAGATAAGAAAGCAGGAAAAATCAATCATCAGAGTCTCCCCCCTTCCCCTCCCCCTCCCTCTTCGTCCCCCTCCTCTCCTCTTCATAATGGGGGATTAGGGTCACCTGTCCGAGGCCTAATCTCTCGCTAATCGAATTTTCTGAAATCCGGGAAAGTAATACACGAGCTCGGGGAGGGGGAAGAGGGGGGGGAGGGGGGGGGGGGGGAGCAGAGGACAGGTGGAATGATGGCTGGGGGCGGTGGCGGGGAGGAGGGGAGGGAGGGGAGGGGGAGAGGGGAGAGGGAGGGAAGGGCAATGCGTGGGGGGAAGTGAAAGGGAAGGGGAATGGGAGAAGGGGAAGGAGGAGAGGAAGGGAGGGAGAAAGGAGAAAGGGAAGGAGCGAATGGATGGGGGAAAGGGAGAGGAGTGGAGAGGGGAAAAAAGAGGAATGAGAATATTGAAGTAATATTGTTTATTGCCTCTCCGCTTCGAGATAAATAGACTCTGTGGAGGTTTGTGGAGGTCCAGTTCTGCCCTCCTGTGGAGGTGGGGGAATGCGGGGGGGGGGGTGATGAGGAGTGGGGATGGGTATTAAGGTGATATGGTTAAGAATGAGGTGATGGTGATGAATGGTGATGATTATATGAATATGGACAGTGATGGATATGATGGATTATGATGATGATGGTGATGATGATAATACGATATATTATGATGATGATGATGGTGATGATGATGATGATATGGGGATGATGATAATACGATATATTATGATGATGATGATAATAATGCTTATTATGATACGATTTTAAGAATGATGATATCTAGATGATGATGATGATGATGATAATATGATCTGATCTGATATGGGCAGTAATGATATTATTATGATGATGATATGATAATAATGATTATTATGATACGATTTTAAGAATGATGATATTTAGATGATGATGACGATGTCAAAGAATGATCGAGGAAATGATGGTGGGGGACGACGATAGGATGATGACGACGACGATCAGAAATGACAGGCTGATGAGGTGGCTAATGAGGGTCATGAGGAGGGCGACAGGGAAGGCGAGGAGGGACGGGGGGCGGTGATGAACAGTGCGAAGGATGGTGGAGGGTAAATAGGAAATTGTCCGATGGGGGGGGGGGGGGAGCGAGGTCGGGGTAGGGTGTGCGAAGGGGGGGTTCGTGTGACAGGGGTGGTGGGAGAGGGAGGGAGGAGGAGGAGGAGGAGGAGGAGGAGGAGGAGAGGAGGAGAGGAGGAGGAGGAAGGAGAGGAGGAGGAGGAGGAGGAGGAGGAGGAGGAGGTGGGGGGGTAGTGGTGGGGTTGGGGGAGGAGGAGGAGGGAAGGGAGGGGAAGACCTTGGTTGGCTGGTCAACTTGTGTTTTTTTTATGATTTTGTTTGAGGGGGAAGCGTTATTGGGTTAATGAGGGAGGAGGAGGAGGAGAAGAGAAGGAGAAGGAGGAGAGGGAGAAGAAAGAGGAGCAGGAGAGGGAGAAGGAGAAGGAAAAGGAGGAGGAGAGAGAAAGGAGAAAGGAGAAGGAGGAGAGGGAAGAAGAAAGAGGAGCAGGAGAGGGAGAAGGAGAAGGAGAAGGAAAATGAGAAGAAGAAAGAGGAGGAGAGGAAGAAGAAGAAGAGGAAGAAGAAGAAGAAGAAGAAGAAGCCGAGACGAAGAAAAGGAAAGAAAGGGGAGGGGGGGGAGGGGGGGGGTGTTGTGGCGTCGTGGCGGGTTACATCATGAGGTCGCCAGTGACCCGGGCACGCGCTCCTTAACCCGAACCGTCACGTGGCTGCTGCTCGCGGCTGCTTACACTGTTCCTGCTACTCGCTGATGCTGCTGCGCTACCTCTCTGTCCTTCTTCTCTTTCGTCTTACAACTTCCTTTCTCTCTCGTGTCTCTCTCTCTCTACTCTGTTCGTCATCTCTCTTCTCTCTCTCATCTCTCTCTCCTCTCTCTCTCTCTGCTCTCTCTCTCTTTTCTTCTTTTTTTGATATATTTTATTCTATTTATTTTTTGTTTTAGTTCTATTCTTATTTTTTATTTCCTTATCCACAGTGCTGCTACCATTCTCTGTCTTCTTCTCTTCGTCTTCTCTCTCTCTCTCGTCTTTCCTCCTCTCCAATCTCCTCCTTTCGATATATTTTATTTATTTTTTTTTTTTGTTTTAGTTCGTTTTTTTTCAGGTTTTTGTTTGAGTCTTGTTTATCTTCTTCGTTGGGTTATTGCATTCTTTGGGATTTTTTTTTGTTATTGAATTTACCTTTTTATCTCTTCTCTCTTCTTCCTTCTTTATCTCTCTCTCACCTTCTACACGCCTTCGTATTTGCTTTATTCCTCGATCCTCGTTAACTTCTTCCTCCCTTCTACGTGGCACCCCTCCCCCAACCCCATCCCACGTGGCACTCTTCCTCCCACCCCCCCTCCCCCTCTGCTCGTGCATTTCTGGCCCTGCGTGGGGCGGCGTCGGAAGGGAGGGAGGAGGTGGGGAGGCGGAGGGGGGGGGGTAGGGATTCGTATCTCCTGTCGCGTTGAAAGTCTCCGTCGCCGCCGCCACGCTCCTCTTTCTCCTCCCGTCTCTGCGCTTGGGCGCGGCACCACCACACGCACACAACACGTCACACACACAGCACACACACACACACACACACACACACACACACACACACACACACAACACACACACACACACACACACACACACACACACACACACACACACACACACACACACACACACACACCCACACACCACACCACACACACACACAACACACACACACACACACAACACGACCCCCCCTCCCCACGCCCATAAACACGCACACCCTAAAACACAAACAACAACAAACATCATCAATAACACAAACAACAACACAACAACACATCATCAATAACAAAACAACAACAACACAAACAACAACAACAACAACAACAAACAACATCATCATCAATAACAACAAACAACAACAACAACAACAACAGGATTCAGGACTCAGCGTGAGGAAGGGCCCGAGGGAGGGCGGAGATCCGTAGGATTATTGAGTAATATCCTTTGGGGAAGGATGCATACTGATCCCGGCCTCTCGCTAGGGGGGGGGAAGGGATGGGGGGGGGGGGGATGGGTCCTTCGGCGGGTGTAGGGAGGATTTGAAGGGCCTGGGTAGGGGGAGGGGGCGGGGGCGGGGGGGGGGGGAGGGGAGTTGGGCCTCGAGATGATAGCTGCTTTATCGTCTTCGTGGGGGATGCTTGGTTGGTGTTTTGGTTTTTTGTTGATATGTATATGTTATTATTATTATTATATCATTATCATTGTTATTATTATTATTATTATTTATTGTTGTTGTTATTGTTATTGTTTTTTTATTGATTATTAATCAATAGTCATTATTGATATTATTGTTATTATTGTTATTATTGTGTCGGTAGCAATCAGTGCACTTTTTCTCCCTCTAAAGACTGGTGTTCTCTAGCCTCCGAGAGAAAGTGTTCCTCGCTGTTTTTTCTCCCTAATGACGGCGAGATCAGATGTTCTCCGCGTTCTTTCGCCACTCCCTCGTCCTTGAGCGTCGCCGGCCGGAGGAGAGGGAGATAGGCCTCCTCCGCGAAGGACACGAAGGGGCGGGGGGGGAGGGGGGGGGAAGGGGGCGAGATGCAGCCAGGCGAGCGGGGGAGGCCTAAGGGAAGTGCAGCTCGGGCGGGAGGGGGGAGGGGTGGGGGTGGGGGGGAGGGAGGAGGTAGGCCTGGCTCCGGTAGGCCCAGCGTGACAGCCGGATGTAGGGTGGGGGCGGTGGAGGGGATGGGGAGGAGGGAGAGGGGGAGGGGGGGTAGGGGGAGGTGGATGTGAAGCGGATGTGGAGTGGAGGGAGGGTGGTACAGGTGGAGATGGGTGTCTGGGTGGAGGTGGAGGAGGAGGTGGAGGTGGGGCTGGAGGGGGAGGTGGAGGTGGAGGTTCAGGTGGAGCGAAAGAGGATGTGGCTGTGGATATTTAGCGGATGTGGAGAGAGGGAGAAGGTGGAGGTTAAGGGCACCGATGTGGATCTGATGCCGGGAAAGACTGGAACGTGGCCGTGGAGAGAGTGGGTGGGAGTGGGCGGTTTGAAAATAGCTTAAGTAGCGAAGGGGTGGATGTGGGCGTGAGGATGACGATGAGGGGGGGGGGGGGGGTGAACAGGATGTTGTCTTGGATCGGATCTGTGGATCAGGATGTGGATCGGGTCGGTGTGGGTCGGGTGCCAGGTCGCGAGTGGCCGTTGCCTTACAGGGTCAGCGTGAGTCATGCTGTCCACCCCACCACCCTCCCCCACCCCCCACTCGTTTGATATTCTTCCCCTTGTTTTTTTTTTTTTTTTTTACGTTTCTGTTTGTTTTCTACGTTCTCTACGATGGGTCTCTGCGTTTGTCTTGTTTTTTTTTTCTCTCTCTTTGTGATGTTGTGTCTCGTCTTCGTTATTGTTGTTTTTTCTGTCTTTTATCATCGTTCGTTTGTCGTTCTCCTATTTATTTTCTCTTTTTCAGTCTCTTCTCTCTCTCTCTCTCTCTCTCTCTCTCTCTCTCTCTCTCTCTCTCCTCTCTCTCTCTCTCTCTCTCTCTCTCTCTCTCTCTCTCTCTCTCTCTCTCCTCCTCTCTCTCTCTCCTCTCTCTCTTTCTGTCAATCATTTCGCTTTTTTCTCTTTCCCTTTTCTTTTTATTTCCTTACTGTTTCTCCTCCCTTTCCGTTCATGTGTAATGTTCAGTCGTCAATGAGAACACGGAGAGAGGAAAAGAAAATGATAAAAAAAGGGACAGATAAAACAAGGATAAATGATACGCACGACATAACAGCGTAACTTAATCCCTTATTGTCTGCGTGTTGAGTTTATGGGGGGGAGGGGGGGAGGGGGAGAGTAGCGGGGAGTGGGGGGAGGGAGGGAAGGGGGGGGATCGTGGGTCGTTGTCCTGGCCGGCCGAAGATGAAGGTCACGTGACCAGATGCCTCGCGATAAAACGTTTGCCGCTCAAGGTCGTTCGCTTTCGAGGGGCTGGGGGTGATGGAGGGAGGGAGGAGGGGGGGAGGGAGTTGTATGGGGTTGAAGGGGGAAGGAAGGGGGTTGTGAGTTGGGGGTTTGATGGATTTTTACAATTTTGATTGGAGGCTTTTTGAGGGTGGGGGGGGGGGGGCGGGGAGGGGAAAGTTGTATGGGGTTGAGGGGGGAAAGTTGGGGTAATGGGGGAATCTTTGATGGGGTGGGTGGGAGAAGGAGGGGGTATGGGGGAAGGTGGGAGGGGGGAAGAGGGGGTTGTGAGTTGGGGTTTTGGATTTTCATTTTTAATTAGAGGCCTGAGGGGCGGGGGTGAGGGGGATTACGTCGACGAGAAAGAAAGAGTTGTGGGGGTGAAGAAAAAAATATATATGGGTGGGTTATTTACGAGCGACCGGATGAGCGAGAGGGAGAGAGAGAGGACTGCGCTCGTGTTTTTTTTTTTTTTTTTTTTTTTTTTTTATTGTTTCTGGAGTTCGTTCTCGTTGTTCCGGCGTTGCTTGCGTCACCGAATGGGCTCCGCTGAACAAGCCCCGGTGAACAGGAGCCAGCGGAACAGGAGCGAGGGACGGGCAAGATGAACGAGATGTGAACATTGATCGGTAGTCAGTGTTGATGATGTTGTTGTGTCGGGTATTGTTATTGTTGTTATTATATTTTTATATTATATTATTATTGTTGTTGTTGTTGTTGGGCCAGGTTATTGTTATTGTTATATTTATTATTATTATTATTAATATTATTGTTGTTGTATCAGGTATTGTTATTGTTATTTATATTTTATATTTATATTATTATATCATTCATTATTATTATTATCATTATTATTATCATTGTTGTGTCAGGTAGGGTTATTGTTATTATTATATTTATTTCTTATGTCATTATCATCGGCCGGCGGGGCGAGCGCGGAGTGGCGCCGCGGCCGTTGGTCTCTCGGGCGAAAGGGGGGGGCGGCGCGTAGGCCTACGGGGCTGGGGTCCAATTTCGGGCTTTACGACGGCGATGGCGGGCGTCCTCGGGTCTCCCTGGGCCGTGGGCGATGCATCTGGGCGGGGCGGCGGGCGCGGATCTCGGCCGGGGAGGGGGGGGGAGGGAGGGCGGTGGAGGGATTTCGGGTCCGGTTTGGGGGTTGGTTTTGGTTGTGGTTTGGTTGGTTGGTTGGTCGTCGGGAGTGCGGGTGGTTGGCACGCGGGGATTCGGCTCGGGGCGTGGTCAGGAGGTGGATGCGTGGCGTGGGATGCGGTGGAGGTCATCGCCGTCGGGTGTGGATGGGCGGCCATTCATTCGCAGGCCGCGCGGGTGGCAGGCCCTCTCCACAAACGCGTCTGTTTCGTTTGTTTGTTTTGAGCTTTGCGTGGCGTAGGGTCAACGGCGTGTCTGTGCGAGTGGACAGCGAGTGTCGCCGCGGTCGGGCGGGCGGAGGGGGCGTGGCGGGGCGTGCCAGGGCCGAGGCGAAGGGCGGCGAAGGGAGGCCGAGCGAGGGCCCGCCGGGGTGAAGGTCGGGGCCGCCGGACGGCCGTTCCAGGGACACGGCGCTTCCTCCGGCGTGACTCACGGTGTTGATGACCGCCGCTTCCTGCGGTGACGACGACGGCCACGGCGACGACGGCGAGGGTGAGGGTGGCGACTGGTGACGCAATTAGAGCGCGGCGCTCGCATCTCCCCCACGACGCCCGCGCTCGCCCCCGGGGAAGACGCTCGCACGCACGGCCCACGCACGCAGCGCACGCACAAGAGGACCTCCCTTCCCTGCGCCTCTCCCCTTGAACGTGCGCGAGGCACGCGAAACCAGCGGCGGAGGCGCGCGCAGTAATCATCGCTTCTGTTTTATCGCCTGGGCGTCCCCCGCAGCGCGCGGATTATTAGCGGAGGCCGAAAGGGCGAGGTTTTTTGCGGCGCGAGATGGGCGGCTCTTCTGGGGCGTCTTCCACCGGGAGGAAGGTCTTCGCTCGGCCTCTTCTCGGCTCTGCCTCGCTCGCTCCTTTACTCTCTCCTCTTGCTTCTTCCTCTCCATCCTCCTCTCTCTCTCTCTCCCTCTATCCGTCCTTCCTAGAACGCACAGCGGGGGTGCTACAAGTACGTGCGTGTCTTTATGTGTGTATACGTGTGTGTGTGTGCTTGCGTTTGTGCGCTTGTTTGTTAGTGCGTGCGTGTCCGGAGGCCCGAGGTGGCGCAGGCAGCGGAGCGGCGCCGTCGTCCAGCTCCTCCTGAAGGCGCGAGGAGGCTTCCCGGCGCAGTTCACTCACCCCGGCAGTCACCGCCCGGACCCTGCGCCGCACACGCACACCGAACCACGTACACACACGCACACGCGCACACACGTACACGCCTGCGCTGGCTCTTCAACACACCGCCAGGAACTACCGACGCACAGGAAGACGTGGTGGAGGTTCTCTCTCTCTCTCTCTCTCTCTCTCTCTCTCTCTCTCTCTCTTCTCTCTCTCTCTCTCTCTCTCTCTCTCTCTCTCTCTCTCTCTCTCTCTCTCTCTCTTCTCTCTCTCTATCGCCTCTCTCTCGCTCTCATCCATTTTTATTTTATTTTTATCCTCTCTCTGAAGCGAAGGGGAGAAATAGATGAAGAGGAAGGAGGAAGGGGGAGGGGGTAGGTTAATGAGGATAGGGGTGAAGATAAGGATAATGATAAAGATGAGGATGAGGTGAAGATGAAGATAGTGATAAAGATAGGAGTAATGGCGATATTGTTACTTCAATTTATAGCAGTATTGTTTGTTGTTTGGAAAGGGAGAGAGAGAGAACAAAAAAAGATAAAGAAGGGAAATAAAGAAGCGAATCAATGAAGAAGAAATAAAGGAAATGTTAAGAAGGAGGAGAAAAGGGAGAACCGTAAGAAAAGGCAGCGAAGGAGGAAGAGGAAGAAGCAGATAAGAGTGTAGTATTTATCCTGGTCCCGGCGTCCCCTCCCCTCCCTCCCTCCCTCCCTCCCTCGCTCCCTTCCTTTTCCCCTATCCCTATCCCCCTTACCTCCCCTTCCTCTGTCCCCTCGCCCCTTCCCCTCCCCCTCTCCTCTTCCCCTTCCCCTTCTTCTCCCTCCCTCCTCTCCCCTTCCTCTATTCCCCTCCCCCCTTCCCCCTTCCTCTTCCCTTCCTCTATCCCCTCCCCCCTCTATCTTCCCCTTCCTCAACCTCCCTCCCCTCTTTCCCTTCCTCTACACCTCCCCCTCTCCCCCTCCCCCCTCTCCCCCGGGCCTCCGCCATTCGCAGGGCAGTCACCTCGCAACACATGGCGTCATCACACAGCTATTCCGCCAGCATTGTGGCCGCTGCAGGTAATCGCAGAGAACAAAACAAAACAGAGCAGGCGACGCAGGAGGAGGTGGTGGAGTGGAGGTGGAGGTGGGAGGTGGAGGTGGAGTGGAGGTGGAGGTGGTGGAGGTGAGGTGGAGGTGGAGGTGGAGGGAGGTGGAGGTGGAGTGGAGGTGGAGGTGGGTGGAGGTGGAGGTGGAGGGGAGTGGAAGGAGGGGGAGGTGGAGGTGAGTGGAGGAGGAGGTGGAGGAGGAAGTGGAGGTGGACGTGGAGGTGAGGTGGTGGAGGAGGTGGAAGGAGAAGGAGAAGAAGAAGAGTGGAGGTGAGGTGGAGGAGGAAGGAACAGCACAGTCGAGGCCGAGGAACAAGGGTGAGCGCGGGGGGGGGGGGGGGGGTCCTGTGTTCTGGAGGAGCAGGGCGAGGTGGAGGTGGAGAGAAGGAGAGAGAAAAAGAGGTGTTGGATTGAGAGGGGAGAGGAAGAGGAGGTGGTGGAGTGGGGGGAGAGAAAGAAGGGGATTGTATGTTTACGTGTGCGCGTGCGCGTGTGCGTGCGAGCGAGCACTTGAAGGAGGAGTGTAGGGGAGGGCATTTCGGAATAGGGAGGCTGGGGAAGGGGGAGGGGGAGGGGGAGGGCGCGCGGCAGGAAGTGGGCGAGGGGCGCGTGCGGTGCGTGTTTCGCCGGGGTAGCCGTGCACCTTAACGCGCCCTCACGCCCACCGAGATCCACGCCTTCACGCTGGCTTCTACGCCCTCGCGCGTTCTGGGCCCGCCTGCCCCTTACGATCACGCACGCTCACACGGAAATACACGCACACGGAAACACACACACGCACTCTCTCTCTCTCTCTCTCTCTCTCTCTCTCTCTCTCTCTCTCTCTCTCTCTCTCTCTCTCTCTCTCTCTCTCTCTCTCTCTCTCTCTCTCTCTCTCTCTCACACACACACACACACACACACACACACACACACACACACACACACACACACACACACACACACACACACACACACACACACACACACACAAAGTGCAAATGCGGATTTGCACATCGTTCACGTGCACGGCGGACAGTTATGTGTATAGATTGCTTTGCCGTCTTTTTATATTGTTGAGAACCCACACGCGCCTGAGAAGGAGGGAGAGGGAGAGGGAGAGGAGAGGGAGAGGGAGAGGGAGAGGGAGGGAGAGAGAGAGGACAGACAGACAGGACAGACAGACAGACAGACACAGCCATCGGAGAGCGGGAAGAAGCGGAAGGGAAGAAGGGGGAGGGGAGGGGGGAGGGGGGGGGTTCGTGAGAGCAACAGGTACGAACAGGAACTCTAGAAAGGGCGGCCGTTGGGCAGAGGGCGAGTGGGCACAGGCAGCGGGCGGCGTTGTCACTGGAGGAGGAGGGAGGGGACAGGGGGGGGGGGGGGAGTTCGGTCGGGTTGGGAAGGTGTGCAGGTATGGCTGACGAGGGAGTGGGAGTGGGAATTGGAGATGGGGAGGGAGAGGGGAGGGAGAGGGAGGGAGAGGAGGAGAGAGGGGGGGAGGGAGGATGAGGCAGAGAGAGTGAGAGGTAGAGAGGGAGGGAGGGAGGGAGGGAAGAGGCACAGACGGAGGGAAAGAAGGATTGAGAGAGGCAGAGAGGTGAGAGACAGAGAGGGAGAGAGAGAGATGAGAGAGATGACGAGAGAGAGAGAGAGAGAGAGAGAGAGAGAGAGATGGAAAGCGAGAGGAAGAGAAAAGGATGGTGGGAGGGAGGGAGGAAAGGAGAGGGAGGGTGAGGAAATTGGAGAGGGAAAGAGGGCGATGGAATGATACAGAGAGGAAGGATAGATAGAGACATAAATAGAAATGGGAATGATAGTCAAATAAAGAGAGAGAGAGAGAGAAGGGAAGGGAATGGAAGAAAGAAATCGAGAAATGGGAATGGTAGTCAAATAAAGAGAGAGAGAAGAAAGGAGGAGGAGGAGGAGAGAGAGAGAGAAGAAAGGAGGAGAGGCAGAGCGAGAGCGTGTGAAAGAACCTGCAGCGGGTCAGTGCTCCCTCCGTCCCTCCTTCGCCGCGATCGCCCGCGCGCCGGAGCCTCCCTCCGCCGCGCCCGCCGTCGACGTCTGCGCCTCTCCCTCGGCCCTCCTTCGGCCCCTTCTGCGCCTCTTGTTCGTCTCTCTTTCTCCTCTTGTTCGTCTCTGTTTCTTCTCTTCTTCGTCTCTTTCTCCCCTTCTTCGTTCCTCCTTCGGCCCCTTCTGCGCCTCTTGTTCGTCTCTCTTTCTCCTCTTCTTCGTTTCTCTTTCTCCTCTTGTTCGTCTCTTTCTCCCCTTCTTCGTCCCTCCTTCACTCCTCCTTCGTCTCTCCTGCGTCCCACCTTCGCCTTATTTGTCTCTTCTTCGTCTCCCCTGCGTCTGTACGTCACGTCTCCTTCGTCTCTTTCGTCTTTCGCTTTCCCTTCGTCTCCTCCGTCTCCTCTTCTCTCCTCCGGGATGTCCCCCTCGACGCCTGTCCCGCCGCTCCCTGCCGCAGGATGTCCCGCGAGCAGTGGCCTTATCCTCCGCGGTCGTTCCTGTCCTTTCGGGGCATTTTGGGAACCGGTCCGAGCGTAGGAATCCCCTGGCTGGCGGGGGGAAGGACTCGAGGAGGAGGAGGAGGAGGAAGAGGAGTGGGAATGGGAGGAATAAGGAGGGAGGGGGGGGGGGGGAAGTCGTGGCAATTATCGCCCCGGTGTGGATACAATTCTGGTTTATGTGGAGGAAATAGGTAATTTTCCTTCCCCCTTTCGATGTGGGTTGCGGCGCCGTGGTTCTTTTTTTCCCCTTCCCTTCCCTCCCTCTCCCTCCCTGTCTCCCTTCTCTCGTTCTCTTCCTTCTTTTTGCCCTTATCCTTTCTTATCTGTCTCCCTCTTGCTTCTCCCTGTTGCCCTCCCTCTCGATTTCTTCTCGTTTCTCCTCTTCTACCCTATCCCTCTTCCTTTATCCTATCCCCTTATCCCCTCCTCTTCTTCCTTCTCCTTCTTCTCCCCCCCCCTTTCCCTCCCGGAAGTCAGGGGTCATAACTGTCTTCATTTTCCTCGACTTTGCTAGGCTTCGGGATGAGGACGGGGGCGTCTCCCCAGTGTCCTCTCGGCCGGGGGAGTTCAGGGTTCAGGACTGCAGGACTTCAGGACCTTGGAGGGTGTGTTCCGGGGACTCGAGATTCTGGACTCGGGGGGGGGGGGGGGGGGATGGCGGTGCGTCGTCTCAGGACTCGTGGTGGAAAGGGGGGGGGCGTGTCGATCGCTGTGGTCTTTCTAGTCGTCGTCATCGTCGTCGTCGGCATCATCATCGTCATCATTATCATTCATCATCATCATCATCATCATCATCATCATCATCATCATTATCATTATCATTATCATTATCGTCATCATTATCATCATCATCATCTCTTCGTCTTCGTCTTCGTCTTCGGCGTCTCGGAATTTTGGCATTCCTAGCGGGCCTGGTGCAGATCTGCGCCTGGGGGGAGATGGGGGGGGGGGGGGCGGGGGATGAGTTGTGCAAGGATTGATTGATTGACACTTGACAGATGGCAGCCGACCAGCGTTGCTAGGAAGCGTGGAAGGAAGGAGGATATTTTTATTCTTTTTTTTTCTCGTTATTTATTGATCTGTTCACTTTCTGGTTTTCTTCGATGGAATCTTTCTTTGGATTTTTTTTTTTTTTTTTTTTTTTTTGTGTGTGTGTGTGTGTGTGTGTTGTGTGTGTGTTGTGTGCTGTGTGTGCGTGCGACGGGCGCTCTTTGTTTATATCTTCCTGCGCGAGCGTCGACGTGCGGTGGTGCCGTACCCGGGGCGCGCGTTGAATCTTTCATGGCGACGGCCGTGCCCGAGGGTGCGGTAAGGAGGGAGGCCAGGAGGGAAGTTCAGGTCAGGGGTGAGGGAGAGGGAGAAAGGGGAAGGAGAGTGAGGCGGGAGAGAGGGAGGGAGAAGGAGAGGAGGAGAGTGGGGTGAGGAGAGGGAGAAAGGGGGAAGGAGAGGAGAGGAGAGGAGAGGGAGAGGAGAAAGGGAGAAGGTTGAAGCGGAGGTAGAAAGGGAGAAGAGAGAGTGAGGAGGGAGAGGTAGAAAGGGAGAAGGAGAGGGAGAGGAGAGTGAGGCGAGGGAGAGGTAGAAAGGGAGGAGAAGAGGGAGACGAGAGTTGAGATGAGGGGGGCGAGGGAGAGATAAAAAAAAGAGTAGGAGAGGGATAAAGAGAGCGAGAGAGGAAAGAGGAGAGAGTGAGGAAGATTGGAAGGCGCGGGAGGGATAAAAAAAGTCAGAGAGGGAGAGGGAGAGGATAATGGACCCAGCCAATAGACATTGCAGCCGGGCAGAGAGGGAGGAGGTCATCGGGAGGGCGTTGTGTGGGAGGCGGGCTGTGGGTCTCGTTTACGCCTTGTGGGAGTTCGTGGACGCCGTCGAGGGATGCTTGGGGTTCACGAGGCGAGCGGGCGGTGAGGGAGAGGAGGGTTTTGTGGCGTGTCCGAGCTGGCTTCGGGGTCGTGGAGGCTTGTTTGTTGTGGTGGAGGGAGAGAGGAGAGGGGGAGGGAAAGGGAGATGAGAGGGAAAGGAAGAGAGGGGGATGAGAAAGGGAGGAGAGAGATGGAAAGAAAGAGGGAAGAGAGGGATAAGAGAGAGAGGGAGAGAGAGAGAGAGAGGGGGAGGGGGGGAGAGAAGGGATGAGGGGGGAAAGAGAGGAGAGAGAAGAGAGAGAGAGTGGAGAGAGAGAGAGAGGAGAGAGAGAGAGAATATATCACGCAATTTTCTCGTCACGTCAGTGGAACGAGGGACATTGTTTTATGGACTTTTTTTTTTTCCGTTCCCCTGATCTTTATGGCCATAGAGAGCGAGTTCTGAGATCTACGGAATTAGAGTGATCGTCCTCTGCTGGCACCCGGGTTCGAGATGGACGGGGGCGGCGTCCGGCTTCCCTGGGGGTGCTCTTCGGGATGTTGGGGGTTGGGAGAGGGAGGAGGGAGGGAGGAAGGAGGGAGGGGGAGGAGGAGGAGAAAGGGGGAAAGGGGGGAAAGGGAATGTAAGAGAATGAGGAAGAGAGGGTGGGAGAGCGAGACTAGGGAAAGACAGAGAAGGAGAGGAAGGAGGAAGGAATGAGGAGAGAGAGAGAGAGAGAGAGAGAGAGAGAGAGAGAGAGAGAGAGAGAGAGAGAGAGGAGAGAGAGAGAGAGAGAGAGAGAGAGAGAGAGAGAGAGAGAGAGAGAGAGAGAGAGAGAGAGAGAGAGAGAGAGAATTCGTCCGATTATGCAACGACTTTCAGTATGACTGAAAAATGATTTTATTTCCTGACGTGGGTGGAGGTGTTCTTGTATTTTTTTTTTTCTTTTTTTCTTTTTTTTACCCGGAAGGAGAAACGGAAAAAAAATGAAAGAGGGATGGACGGAATCTTAAATAAAAGAGGAAAGAGAAGATATATATGGGGAGAGGAGGAAGGAGGAGGGAGGAGGAGGAGGAGAGGAGGAGGAGGAGGAGGAGGAGGAGGAGGAGGAGGAGGAGGAGGAGGAGGAGGGGGAGGAGGAGGGAGGAGGAGGAACAACCTGTGCGGTTAGTGGATCAGGTGTGCGTAACGTTGCGGAAAGGGCGCTGGTAACGCTAACGTTTCTGGCTGCGGCATGTTGCGAGGGAGGGAGGGAGGAGGGAGGAGGGGAGGAGGGAGGAGAGAGAAGGAGGAAGGAGGGGAGGGAAGGAAGGAGAGGAAGGGAAGGGGGAGGGAAGGAAGGAAGGAAGGGAGGGAGGAAGGAAGGGGGAGGGAGGGAGGGGGGAAGAGAGAGAGAGAGAATGTGTAATTATTGTTATTATTATTAGTAGTAGAAGTTGTTATAATATGTGTGTATGCGTGAGGGAGCGACAAGGAGCGGAGAGGGTGTAGGAAAGGGTGAAGGAGAAGGAGAGGAAGGGAAAGGAGAAGAAGGAAAAGGAGAGGGGAAAGGACGGGGTAAAAGAAGTGGAGTGAGAGGGAGAAGAAGGAAATGAAGGGAAAGGAGAAGGAGAAGAAGAAGGAAATGAAGGAAAGGAGAAGGAGGAGAGAGGAGGGGGGATGGGGGGAGGGGGAAGGCAGAAGCATGCGGGGACGGCGCGGGGAGCGGTGCGGTAAACTTTTGCTTTCTGCGGGAAGCCTCGACCCTGGGGTGGGTTGGGGGAGGGGTCAGGGAGAGGAAGGGGTGGGGTAAGGGGGGGGGGCAGGAGGAGCTGAGGATGAAGGTCACTCTCCCTTGCCCTCCTCCCGGCCTTCCCCCCCTCCTTTCCCCTCCTCCTCCCTCTTCTTCTTCTCTTCTTCTTTTCTTCTTCTTCTTCTTCTTTTCTTCTTTCTTTCTTTTTTCTTTTCTTCTTCTTTTCTTCTTCTTCTTCATCTTCTTCTTCATCTTCTTCTTCTTCTCTTCTTTCTCTTCTTCTTCTTCTTCTTCTTCTTCTTCTTCTTCTTCTTCTTCTTCTTCTCTTCTTCTTCTTCTTCTTCTCCTCCTCCTCCTCCTCCTCCTCCTCCTCCTCCTCCTCCTCCTCCTCCTCCGTGTACTCGCCCACGTCATGCCTCTCCTTCTACTAGCTTTTTGTAATTATTTATTTATTTTTTGTCTATGCATTTCCTTTGTATCTCTCATTTTCTATTTCTCTGGTGTGGTGTTTTGTTCTCTGTTATCTCCTTATTTTATTATTGTTGTTATTATTATTATTATTATTTATTCTCTCTCTCTCTCTCTCTCTCCTCTCTCTCTCTCTCTCTCTCTCTCTCTCTCTCTCTCTCTCTCTCTCTCTCTCTCTCTCTCTCTCTCTCTCTCTTTCTCTCCCTCTTTCTCTCCCTCCCTCTTTCTCTCCCTCCCTCCTCCCTCACCGTCCCTTGTATGCATGTATGTATCTATGCGTGTGTCCGTTTGTATGTATGCCTGCGTGTATGTGTGTAGGGCACGCCCATGCCGCTGCGCCCGCCCCAGTGACCCACCCGGGCATCGGCGGGTCCTTTTCGGGTATGTCGCGGGGTCTGCTTTGGGTATGCGCTGGGTGGCTGGCCCGCCCGCCCGCCCGCGCGCCCGCCTCTCGGTGTTCGTCGCTTCTGCTTCGTGTTTTTCTTCGTCTTTTTCTTCTTCTTCTTTTATTTCGCTTTCTTCTCTTTCTTTTTTAGGTTTGTTTTCTATTTTTGGTTGTTGTTTCGGTTTCTTTCTTCTCTTTCGTATTCATTTTTATAGATTCTGTTTCGTGTTCTTTGTCGTGTTCTCTCTCTCTTTATCTATATGTCTGTGTCTTTATATGTCTATCTATCTCTTTATCTGTATGTCTGCCTGTCTCTTTATCTATATGTCTATCTGTCTCTTTATCTATATGTCTGTCTGTATCTTTATCTGTGTCTATCTGTCTGTTTGTGTATCTGTTTATCTCTCGTGTCTGGTGTGAGACTCTCCTCGTTTTCCTTTGTCCCGTTTTATCCTGCCTGTCCTTGTCTCTGTTCCGGATATTCGGCAAGGGTTGTTGTTGTTGTTGTTGTTGTTGCTTGCTGCTGTTGTTGTTTGTTGTTGTTTGTTGTTATGTTATTGTTGTTGTTTTGATGTCGTCTTGATCATCATTATTTGCTGACATTGGTACTGTTGTTTATTTTTGTTTACCATGATTTTCTTTTAATGATATTGTTGTTTCGTTGTTAATATTTTGATATGTTGATAGTGGTTTGTTGTGGTTGTAGTCGTTGTGGTAGTTGTAGTAGCGAGAGTGGAAGTAGCAGTAGTAGTAAGAGTAGCAAAGATGTCATCATTTATTGCCAGTGATGCGTAAGGGCCTTGGGGGGGGGAGGAAGTGGCGGAGGTGACGCAAGGGAGAAGCGGAATGGAGGAATGACGGAGGAGTGATTCATCTCTTGGAATCCTTCCCCCTTACCCTCTACCTCCCTCCCCTCCTGCCTCTCTGTTCTCCCCCCTCCCTCCCCCCTCCCTCTACTCTTCTTCTTTCCTTGTCTCTTCAGGCTTTCTTGGTTTTTATGATGGCATTGTTGGAGGTTTGAGGGGAGGATGGGGGAGAGGGAGGGAGAGGGTAAAGTAGCGGGAGAGGGAGAAGAAGAGTGGGGTGGAGAAATAGGAGGTGGGTGGGAGAAGGAGGGGGGAGAGAAGAGGGAGAGGAAGAGGGGAAAGAGAGGGAGGAGGAGGGTGTGTGGAGAAAGAGGAAGGAGGCAGGAAGAGAGAAAGAGGAGAGGGTGGGAGAAAGAGAGAGACGAGAAGAAAGGAAGGGAGGACGGGAATGGGGGAGTATAAAGCCACCCCCCCTTCCCCCCAATTAACTCTAAGGGCTTCCGCATGCAGTTTGTGTAGGAGGAGGAGGAGGAGGAGGAGGAGGAGGAGGAGGAGGAGAGAAGAGAGAGAAGGAGAGGAGAAGGAGAAGGGAGAAGGAGAGTGAGAAGGAAAAGGAGAAGAGGAGGGGAGGGGAGGAGGAAGTCGCGCAAGGCACAGGTAGGCTCCCCGCTTCTTACTTTTGCTTTGAAGGGGCGTGGCCGGGTAGTGTCGGTGGGGGCCTGAGGGAGGCGGGGGGGGGGGGGAGATAAAGAAGAGAGAGAGAGAGAGAGTCCTTAAAGGGGGGGAGGGGAGGGTGCCGGAGGAGGAGGGACGGTGCTGAAGGTCACTATTCCTTCTCTCCCTCCTTCCCCCTTCTTCGTCACCTTTCCATTTCCTTTCGTCTTTATCCCCTTTCCCCCTCTCTTTCTATCCCCTGTCCTCCTCTCTTTCACCTTCTCCCCCAACTCACTATCCCCTCTCTTCTCCTATCCTCCCTGACCCCTTCCCCTCTCCTCTCTTCCCTTCTTCCCCTCCCTCCCTCCTCACCGTCCCATTCTCCCTCCCATCTCCCTATCCCCTTCCCCTCTTTCCTCCTCCTCCTCCTCCCCCCCCTCCTCCTCCCTCCCCCTCCTCCTCCTCCTCCTCCCCCCTCCTCCTCCTCCCCCTCCTCCTCCTCCTCCCCCCTCCTCCTCCTCCTCCCCTCCCCCTCCTCCCCCCCTCCCCCCGCTGCCGCACAATGCACCCAGGGGAAGGAAAGTCCTTAGGTCTATGCGGCTCTTTGTGATGCCTCTCTCTCGGGACCCGGATGTGTCTTCTCCCTTCTTTCTCTCTCTCTCTCTCTCTCTTTTGTTCGTTTCTTTTTTCTCTCTTTCTTTCTTCTTTCCGTTTCTCTTTCTTTTCTTTTATTGTCGGGGGTGTAATTGTTCCTCATTTTAGCTGTCAGGAGGGTTGGTGTCGTTATTGTGGGCGTGGTTTTATTCGTTTTATTTTTTTTTTGTCTTCGTTGCCTTTCGTTTTCTTTTTTCTCTCGTTTTTCTTATTTTGTTTTTTTTTTTTGGTTTCTTATAGAGGGTGATATATATTATTATTATTTTTATGCTCGGTTTGTTGTTATTAATTTCATTTATTCTTTGGAAAGGGGTATTGTTTTTTTTATTTTTCTTTTTGGTTATTTTTACTACTATTTTTTTTTATTGTTTTACACTCGAGCTACGTAAGCACTGTGAGTAGGCGATGGTGATTCAGCAGATTTTTTTTTACGTCGATTTGACTTACTGAATATTTATTGATGTATTTGTTTATTTGTTTACCTGTGTATTTGTTTGTTCGTGTATGTGCTTGTTTATTTGTTTATCTGTTTGTTCATTTATGTGCTTATGTATTTATTTTTTTGTTTATTTTTTATCTATTTATATATTTCAATTATGTGTTTACTTATTTATTTGTTGGTTTATTTTTTATATATTTATATATTTGTTCAATTATGTGTTTACTTATTTATTTGTTGGTTTATCTATTAATATGTTTGTTCACTTATATGCTTAATTATTTTTTTGTTTGTTTGTTAGTGGCTGCAGGTTGAACGTCATGTCCATAAAAAAAATGTTGCTTACGTACTTTCCTTTCTCTCTCCTTCTCTGGTAACGTCTCTCCTCCTCGCTTCGCCTCTGTTTACTTCCTCGGCTCTCTTTCCCTCGCTTCGCTCTAGTTTTATTAGGTCTTTGCCTTTGGGAGATCTTCGCTTCTTGTTGTTTTCTGTCCCTTTACTCTCTCTCGATCTTTCGTGTTTTTTTATTTTCTCTCTCCTTATGATAGTTTTTTTTTCTTCTTCTTCTTTGTGATAGTTAGGCTTTTCTATTCCCTTCTTGTCCACCTTTATTTTCCTTTCATTTTATGTTTATTTTTATTTTCTCTCTCCTCATGATCATTTTTTTCTTCTTCTTCTTTATTATAGTTACGCTTTTCTCTTCTCTTCTTGTCCAGCTTTATCTTCCCCCGCCCGTCCCTCCGCAGGGTTCGACGCCTCCCACGCGATGAGGACGAATCCCCTTTATTTTCTCTTTTCCTTTTAATCGTAATATATGCGACGTCACGTCACGCCGCACGCCCCCCCCCCCCTCCCCCCTGCGATGACGAGGCGGCCCGGCCCGTTCGGTGACGGAGCGACCCGCCCGCACTGCAGCAGATGCAGTCGGGGCCGCGGATCGCTCCCCCCCAACCCCCCCTTCTCTTGTTGTTGTTGGTGGTGTTGTAGTTGTTTTGTGTGTGGTTGTTGTTGTTGCTGTTGTTCTGTTGTTGTTGGTGGTGTTGTTGTAGTTGTTGTTTGCTGTAATTGTTGTTGGTGTTGTTGTAGTTGTTATTGTTGTTTGTTGTTTGTTGTTGTGTTGTTGTTGTGGTGTTGTTGTTGGTGGTGTTGCTGTTCCGTTTATGTTTTCATCTTCATCTTTATTTTTTTATTTTTATGATCTTCATCGCCTTTTCTTCCTTCTTCTTTTGCTTGTCTTCATCTTCGTCTTCGCTGTCTTTATTTTTCCATTCGTTATCTTCGTGTTTCTATTTCATCATCATCGTGATCACCTTTTACTTTCAGTTCATCATCATTTATCACTTCTCTTTTTAATTTCATCATTTATCACCTTTCCTTTCACTTTTCTATTTCTTTTCATCATCATTTATCACCTTTCCTTTCACTTTTCTATTTCTTTTCATCATCATTTATCACCTCTCTTTCATTTCATCATCACCATCATTCACCATTCATCACCATCATCATCATCACCATCTCATCACCATCATCATCATCATCACATCATCATCATCATCATCATCTCATCATCATCATCACCGATCATCATCATCACCATCATCATCATCATCACCATCATCATCACTTTCGTCATCATCATCATCATCATCACCATCACCATCATTATCATCATATCACCATCACCATCATCACCATCATAATCATCATCATCACCATCACCATCCTCACATCATCACCATCACCACCACCACCTTCCCCTCCTTCTCCACCCCACCCCCCTTTTCCCGCACCGTCACCGCCGACCCATCCATCAGCTGTCGCGAGGGGCATCCCTTAAGAAGGCGGAAGCTCGCATGGGAAGAGGTTTGCGAGGGCGAGGGCGAGCACGTCGGGTTTCGGCGGCTCTCTTCGCGCTGGCCGCCGTCGCGAGGCTGTTTGATAGAGAGAGAGAGAGAGAGAGAAACGTTGAAAGAAAGGGGGATGATGAAGAGGAGGGGGGGAATAATGAGGGGGATAATGATGAGGGGGGTTAGGAGGGAGGGAAGGATGGGTTTGGTAGGTCTGGAGGGATGGAGGGAAAGGGAGGGAGGAGAAGGGGGGGAAGGGGTGAAAGGAGGGAGGAGGGGAAGGGAAGAAGGCAGAAGAAAAAGGGGAGGGGAGAGGAAGGAGGGGAGGGAATAGAGACGGAGGACAGGGAAGAAGGAAAGGGGAGAGAGAGGGGGGAGGGGGAAGGGACCGAGAGAGGGGGAGGGTAGAATTAGAGCGGAGGACGTGTTGGTTGCGGAACGGATTTGTTTTGCTTGATTGTTTTTTGTTTTTTTTAAGGTTTTGTTATTCCTGTTCTTGCGTGCCCGCGGACGGCGTCATCCCCATCACCTGCCGCCGCTTTCTTTTCTTCCTCATGTTCTCCTCATTTCCCTTCGTCTTCCGGTCGCCGCCACCTTGGGTACGATTTGTGTTGACAGGCACAGACAGACGCACAGACAGACGTGCACAGACAGACAGCACAGACAGAGAGACAAATGGCTCGGCTGCCCGTCATGTGTCGCCTCGCCGCCAGCTGACTGCCAGGGCGCTGCTCGGAGGACGTGGGCGCCTGCTTTCGGCCGCTTCCTGCTCCGTCGCGGGCGTGAGCGGCGGGCGTGGCGGCGGGCTCGGGTGTACGGGACTCGCACGCGCGGGTAGTCTTGCAAGCATGCACGGGGGGGGGGGGGTATGCGTGCGTGCGTGCGCGCGTAGAGAAGCTCAGGGACGTGCTAGGGGACGTGTGTGCATAGATTTTTTTTTTTCGCATTTGCATCCCTGTCGGAACGCAGAGTGATGGCGCCCCCACATCCAGGTACACACGCCCACACCGAGGCCCTCACCCACGCACGCCCACGCACGCCCACGCACGCCCACGCACGGACACGGACACGGACACGCTAGACACTCGTACGACTCACGACTCACAACTCACGTAAGTTCGGAGTCGGCGAAATCCGATCCGACCGGCGAGGGAGGTCGGGGCGGCGTCGGGGGGGGGGGGCGGTCGGCGAACAGGAAGAGCGGGCCGACACGCGAGCAGGAGGGGGGGGGGGAGGGGGGAGGGAGGGAGGGAGGGGGGCATTTTGACATTGACATTGGAGGGGGTCGCCCTGTCACGGGAAGGAGTGTGTGCCTCTGGGGGTATTTTTATTTATTTTATTGTGTATGGTTTTGTTTTTTTTTTTTTTTTTTTTTAATTCTAGTTGATTGATTGATTGTAGTTTGTTTGTGTATGATTTTTTTATAT
>NW_020871261.1:42500-45000 GCF_003789085.1 Penaeus vannamei
ACTCCTTTACCCCCCCCCCTCCTTCCTCCTCTTTGCTTCCTCCTTCCTCCCTTCTTCCTCCACCTCCTGATGAGGAGATCTAGTTCCGTTTCATAAAAATTCAACGCAATAAAATTCGGAGCAGGAAAATCAGGTGATTATTTGTGTCATAAAAATAATAATAAATAAAATGAGATATGACGTTTCATTCATTTAGTCTTGATAGAAATGATGATGAAAATGATAGAAAAAGATCGTTTTCGTTATCATTATCATTTTTACTTTATAATTCTTCTATTAAAGTTGTTGTTGTTGTTTTAAGATGATAAACATTATAAAGCCAATGAGTAAAAAATAAATAAATGAAAAAAATATTCCAACTCGTTATTATGATCATTTACGTTATCATTAATGCTACATATATTAGACGTCTATATACAATCTCAAAGTCCAGAAAGATAACATTCTTTTCTGTTTGTTTGTTTTTTGCTTAATATCCATTTTCCAGCGGGATATTGACGAAAAAAAAACTAAGAATCACCCGAACACTTTCAACCTCGTCATCATTACAGGTCCATGGAGTCCAAGCTGCGTGCAAGAACGATAAACACAATTGCTCAATAAACCTCAAATACCCATTAAATCCGCCGTGAGAGAAAGGATTTAGAGACCTTAAGTTACTTATTACGCAAAACACCAACCGGGAGACTCACCGGGGACCGATTTCCAGCGAGTTTTTAGAGCAAGCCAAGAACGACACGCAAGCTCGGAGGTTCGCTTCGTCAGCTGACCGCGAAGGACGATGGGAATGCGGGGGGGGGGTGACTGTGAGCGGGACGGAACGGGACGGGACGGGAACGGAATGGGACGGGAGGGGCGGACGGAATGCGGTGGGACGGGACGACATCGAGACGGAATGGGACGGGACGAATGGGACGGATCGAGACGGAACAAACGGAATGGGATGGAATGGGTGGGGACGGAGCGGACGAACGGGACGGGGAACGGAATGGGATGGAATGGGAGGGGACGGAGCGGGACGGAACGGGACGGGGAAACGGAAGGGAATGGGATGGGAGGGGACGGAAGCGGGACGGAACGGGATGGAACGGGGGGGGGACGGAACGGAACGGAATGGGATGGAATGGGACGGAACGGGCGGGCGGATCGAGACGGGAACGGGAAGGAACGGAAGAACAGCACGGAATGGACGGATCGAGACGGGACGGGAGGGGCAGGCCGGAACGGTGCGGAACGGGGCGGATCGAGACGAACGCGGACGGAACGGGATGGAACAGCATGGATTGAGACGGAACGAGACGTGACGGAATGGTGTGTGTGACGCAGGAACTGAACACGACGGATTATAGTCCAAAAACTGTCTGGGAGTTTGAATACTTTTTTTTAAAGATATTTTGAGATGGTTCCAAACGAACTGTTACCCTTCGACTTATCCTAATGATACATAAAAACATAGATAAACAAAACAAAGAAAATCGACAGAAATTAGACGAGCCAAAAATTTACCTACACACCTCTACACAATAAATAATACAAAACAGACCAATTACCAATCATCACGCATTTCCCTTCATTCTCTCACACAAAATACACCCACAGAAACAACATCAATAAATCTCAAAAGCACAAGAAAACTGAACAAACAAACACCAAAAATCGAAGGAATTAATCAGCGCAAAGAGATTAATTTACATATATGCATTGAATCGACCTCTCTTAATTATTCATGAATATCATAATTGGTTCCTATCTACCTGTGATGCCAATCCCGCCCACACCAGGTAAGGGAAAGCGCCGGTATAACCCGCTACGTAATATACCGAATATGATAAATAGTTCCCGATAACTCTGGGCCTATTGCTCGTTCTGGGAGAATTATCCGGCTCTCATTTCATCCGATATCTATAAAGCCGGTGATAATGGAATAAGCCGGCGTGGGAATTAACTAGTGGAGAGAAAAGATATGAATATGGCCTCTTTGTGTAAATATTTTATTTGCTGAGATAGGGTATGCACATGCACGAGAGAGAGAGAGAGAGAGAGAGAGAGAGAGAGAGAGAGAGAGAGAGAGAGAGAGAGAATGAGACAGACAGACAGACAAAGAGAGAGAGAGAGACAGAGAGACTGAGATAGATAGATAGATAGAGAGAGAGAGATACAGACAGATAGACAGACAGAGACAGAGAGAAAGAGAGAGACAGACAGAGAAAGGCAGAGGCAGACACACACACATACACAGAGAGAGAGAGAGAAGGAGAGAGAGAGAGAGAGAGCAAGAGCGAAGGAATGTGAGAAATAGAGAGAGAGAGAGAGCAAGAGCGAGCGAATGTGAGAAAGAGAGAGAGAGAAGACCGGAGATTTCACTCGCCCAAATCACCCGATTCATATTGGCAAAGAAGCGATTCGTTATCCAAATAATCACGGCTAGATATTGATATTAGCAACGGATTACGTGAAGCACATTGGCATTAGCTTGCAACAACAGCGTGATTATAAATGC
>NW_020871261.1:52500-60000 GCF_003789085.1 Penaeus vannamei
CATCCATATCTTATATGCTTTCTCTAGTTTGTATTTTCTGTTCATGTTCAACTTCCATATTTCTATTCGTGTTCAATGTCGTTTCATTTTCTTTTATTTCATCAACTATATGTTTTGTTTTCATATCATATTATCTATGTTCATTAAGCCACCATATCTTTTACGTTTTCTTTTGAGTTTGTATTTTCTGTTCGTGTTTAACTTTCTTATTTCTATGTTTCTACTTCGTTCTTTCACATAAACCGTGGATTCATTATGCGACAAGCCTACCGCGACACATACACATAGAACGGCGATTGATGTAATAACTCCCTCAGTCACTATTATCAGACTGATGTAAATTAAACGATGATAAAGAGTGAGGTTGTTCTACCTGTCGATATATAGACATTTTTTTCACTTTCTCATTATCCCTCCATATTACCCCCACTAATGACCGCAGCTATTGACCAGGATGGTAATTACAAATAATAATCCGTCAATTAAGCATAGAGGTAGTTTTTTTTACACGCATATTCACCATACCCGTTCGATATTACCCGCAGCGCACGTAACTACAGGGTGTTCAGTACACGGGTATTAAAGTACAAGGGAAACACTCACCACGCACGAGGAAATGAATATTATGTCTAATATTTCACATGTTATGAGTGCTGTAAAGACCGCCTCCCCTTATTAAAGTATATCGCAAAGGGGTGTATTTCCTCGAAAACATTTTGGATTCGAGAAACCGAAAATCAATAGATTATTGCATTTGTTGAGTGTTTAGACATGTTATTTCTAACAGTTGTAGATGTTACGTGGGGTTATGAGAGGAAACAAGTGCATTCCTTGTTAAATTAATCACGAATAGATTATATTTTATTACGTGTGATTATGATAGGAAACAATTGTATTCCTTGTTAAATTAATCAGTATAGATTTGCTTTTTATTATTATTTTTATTACTATTATTATATTTTATTATTATTATTTATTTATTTATTATTATTATTATTTTTTAGAGTATTTAGACATCTATTGTATGTTTTTAGATAGAAATTGTATTCCTTTTCCGTGTTAGATACATTGTACATTTATAAATACAAGTTAGCAGTACAAGATTTTTAATTAACTGTAGTCTCGTGGGAGTAATGGAGAAAACTCATTTACGAACAAATTATAGTCATAATCATAAGAAAGGTCACTAGTGAGTAAAATTATCACCATAAATAGTATGGATTAAATGAGTCTGGAATTTAGGAGACTCTATAATTTTGTTGTGTCAAATCAAGGATATTTTGGGCTGTGGTTAAAAGTACTGGTGATTGTAATGATTATGGAATGTTGTGTTGTTGTTATTTTTTGTATTGGTTTAAAGAATTCGTGATAGTAATGGATATGGAATGTCTCATTTTAGGGAAAGTTAAATATTCTGAACTACGATAGAATAATATAACATACTATTGATAATAACTGAATATTATGGAATCATGTATCTTGGGGATGATCATAGGAATTGATCCTTACTAATATCATAATCATTATTATTACCATTAATATTATTTTCATCACTATCATCACCAGCACCATTATTACCTTCCTCATCACCAACACCATCAATAGTATTATCCTCATCATCATCAGTATCACTATCACTAACACCAGAACCGTGACAACCATCATCACTTTCACCACCATTTTCATCACGATTTTCACCTCCACCATTTTCATCACTTTCATCACCACCATCATCTCCACTACATCTTTACTATCACCATCACCATTTACTATCATCCACCATTTACTATCACCACCATAACCACCACCACCCACCATCACCATCATCATCACACCCCCATCCATCCACCATTCAATTTACCACCATCACCACATCACCATGCATTCACCACCATCACCATCTATCACCAACTATCATACATCATCTTCACCACCATCACCGATCACGATCTTCACCATACTTCATCCTTCACCACCAATCACCATACCACCACACCATACACACTACCATCATCTTCACCATCTTCACCACCATCACCATCACCACATCACCACTATACCATACATCATCTTCACCACCATTCACCATCACCATCCCCACACACCATCACCACTACCATCATCTTCCCATCTTCACACCATCAGCCTCCACATCACCACCATCACACTACCATCATCTTCAACCACCATCACCATCCACCATCACCACTACCAATCATCTTCACCCCACATCACTACCCACCTATCACCACTTCATCTTCACACATCAACCATCACCACCATCACCACTACCATCATCTTCACCATCTTCACCATCACCACTATCACCACTACCATCAACCACATCTCAACCACCACCACCATCACCACCATCATCTTCAATCTTCACCAACCACACCATCACCATCACCACTTCACCACCATACTACCATCAAACCCCACCATCTCCACCATCTTCACCACCCATCACCACCACCACCATACATGTTCCAGTTAGTCGACACAAAAGACCAAGTCCGCTTTCCGAAATAAAACGCGCAGTTAACGACGATTTTCACAATTTTTGACTGACTCTCCAGCTTTTTACGACCCCTTTAACAGCGATATCAAAAGAGTCATTAAGAAACAGGCTATTCCCCTCTAAAGGAAAAAGTCTGTTTGCATGTAAACTACTTCTTTATAAAAGTAGATTGGGAAAATAATGTTCGTTGGAAAAAGGAAAAGTAAAAAGTAAAATTCTATTCTCTCTCTCTCTCTCTCTCTCTCTCTCTCTCTCTCTCTCTCTCTCTCTCTCTCTCTCTCTCTCTCTCTCTCTCTCTCTCTCTCTCTCTTCTCTCTCTCCTCTCTCTCTCTCATTTTCTTTTTTTTATTTTTATTTTTTGAGATAAAGTGATGATGATTACTTTAATTGTAGTGATGATAATAATATGATAAAAATCTATGATAAGCTAGATCATTATGAGGGTTATAGAAGCTATAGCAAACAGAATGATGATGATGATAATGATAATGTCACTGAATAAATGTGTGTTTGTGTGCGTGTGTGTGTGAGTGTGTGTGTGTGTGCAGTGTGTGTGTGTGTGTGCAGTGTGTGTGTGTGTGTGTGTGTGTGTGTGCGTGCGCGTGCGTGCGTGTATGTGTGTGTGTGTGTGGATGTCACATATACAAGTCAAAATATTATATAAAAAATAACTTAAACTTGAATGAATCTCCTCCTGAGTATGGTTATCCACACTCGTTACACAAAGGGAAATTCTAGCAAACACTTAACTCTTAAAGAAAACCATAAATAAAGATCAGACTTTTACTGAAGCCAATTAAACGTAAATATTAGATGAACACTGAATATCTCACTAATGTTTGCTGACAATATTGCAAAATTTCCAAGGGTTTACATAATCATCGGGATTCTTTAAGCTGCAATATTAGAATACTTTTGCAAAACGTAACGCAGTGCAATGCATTATATATGATGTGTGTTCATGATCCAGAGAGTGCTTTTATAAGACAGGGAAACTCGGACCTTTACGTTCCTTCGAGATTTCCGAATATTGTGTATTATTTCTTTTCTCTTTGGCTTCTTTAAATAGAATTTCATAGAGGCAGTAAGCTTTTTTTTTTTTTTTTTTTTTTTTTTTTTTTTTTTTGATACGATCTGAAAGTGTGAAAATGAGAACGTGTTATTATAACTGTTTTTTTTATTGTTTATTAGCAACTCCTACTTTATCAGAATTAGAGGAAATGTAAGCTACTCAAGTAGTAATTCCTCACTCAATACACACTATATATACTTTAAATATGCTGAATTTGTACGTGTATTTAGATGTGGACACACACACACACACACACACACACACACACACACACACACACACACACACACACACACACACACACACACACAAACAACACACACATACCACCACACACAACACACACACACACACACACACATACACACACACACACACACACACACACACACACACACACACACACACACACACACACACACACACGCATACACACCCTTGATCCCAAAATCCTTCTCATTACTCCAAAGGTAAAGAAAAACACACCCAACATTACCCTAGAGAAATACACTTAACACTAACCTCTTGAAAAGACATTAGTTTTTACACCTCTCTTTAAAACCCTGTTATAACACCAATAACACAACAACGAACACCTCAAGAAATAAAATATATATATAAAAAATAGCGCTTTAAACACATATCAAATCTGATCTCGTTGCAAGGGGTCTCTCAAACATAATAAAATCCGTCTTTAAAAGGTTCATCTTCATCACAAGGACAAAAGATCGAGGAAAGGAGAGGACACGTTGCATTTTTCTGAAGGAAATATTTTGATGTTTTTGGTCATTTTTTTGCTTGTTTTTTTTTTTTTTTTTTTTTTTTTTTTTTTTTTTCTTGATCGGAATCCTCGTTCTCGGTTTAGGAAATTGTGAGTACTTTCCGTCTCTTTTGAGCTTTATCATTATCATCATCATTATCATTATCATAATCATTATCATCATCATTATCAATATCGTTATTATCATTATCGTCATCATTATCATTACCATTATCATCATTATCATTATCATTATCATCATCATCATTATCAATATCATTATTATCATTATCATCATCATCATTATCATTATCATCATTATTACTAATTATCATTATTATTGCTAAAATTATTATTATCATCATAATTTTTCTATCATTATTATCAGTTATTATCATTACCATGGTCATCATTCTCATCTTTATCATTATTTTCATCCCGATTATCATGTATCATTATTCTTCTCATAATTGTTATTGCTGTTATTACATTAAGAATACTTGCCATCATCAAAAGAGAGAGAGGGAGAGAGAGAGAGAGAGAGAGAGAGAGAGAGAGAGAGAGAGAGAGAAGAGAGAGAGAGAGAGAGAGAGAGAGAGAGAGAGAGAGAGAGAGAGAGAGAGAGAGAGAGAGAGAGAGAGAGAGAGAGAGAGAGAGAGAGAGAGAGAGAGAGAGAGAGAGAGAGAGAGAGAGAGAGAGAGAGAGAGAGAGAGAGAGAGAGAGAGAGAAGAGAGAGAAGAGTGTTTGTGTGTGTGTGTGTGTGGACGTGCACTCGCACGGCAGTAATGATAATGGTAACGAGTATTTACGTCCACAACTTCCACAAATAATTCGTTCTGGCAATATGTTATACATATATATTAATAATTATCATTAAAATACAATCATGTTATCGCCGTCAATAATTGATATAATTACCGCCGCTTATTATTTCGAATAATATATCACGCACGCATTTAATACATATATTATGAAAACAGCTGTTCATGATAAAGGCTTATTACCTCAACGCGCTGCTCCCTCGGGTCTCTTCGGCGGAAATTGAGACCTCAATACTACTTGCAGTGTTGCACCTGTTGTCTAGGAGAGTGTGTGTGTGTGTGTAAGTGGGTGGGTGGATATGTGTGTGTTTGTGTGTGTAAGTGGGTGGGTGGATATGTGTGTGTGTGTGTGTGTGTGTGTGTGTGCGTGTGTGTGTGTGTGTGGTGTGTGTGTGTGTGTGTGGTGTATGTGTAAGTGTGGGGTGGATATGTGTGGTGTGTGTGTGTGTGTGTGGTGTGTGTTGGTGTGAAGTGGGTGGGGATATGGTGTGTGTGGTGTTGTGTGTATGTTGTAAGTGGTGTGGTGGATATGTGTTGTGTGTGTGTGTGTGTGTGTGGTGTGTGTGTGTGTGTGTGTGTGTGTGTGTGTGTGTGTGTGTGTGTGTGTGTGTGTGTGTGTGTGTGTGTGTGTGTGTGGTGTGGGGGGGGGGGTGCGTGTGTGCGGTGTGTGGGTGTGTGAGTCAACGTATCAATGAAAAATAAGAAAAATACAGGGAAAGAGAAGCGTAGAAAAAAGAGATAGACAGATAGAAAGAGAAAGGAGCGAGAGACAGATACAGACAGACAGACAGACAGACATTAAAACAACCACACGAAAACTCCAATCTACAACCAACATTATTTGCAGCACGGATCCGATTTCTCTCATGTGACCTGTTCGTCAGCATCAGTCTAGGAGATATTACAACAGGAGCAGAGTAGCCATTCAGTCTGCAGAACGGGAGTGCAGCTTTAGTCTCCGAGCATAGCAGGGCTTCGTCGGAGGCAGCAGGAGGAGTTTGTATTGGTGCCACGGCAAGAACTTGTTAAAGAAAAAAGGGATTGGTGTTTTGCTGTCGTGTATTTGCGAGGAAGAGTATTTTTATTCATTTTATTTTATTTAGATTTCCGGGTCCTTCTCTCTTCATTCTCTCATGTTTATGTTCTGTTCTGTCTGTCCTGTCTGTCTGTCTCTCTCCTCTCTGATCTCTCTGTGTCGATCGGTCGTCTCTCTCCTGGCCGTTTAGTGTCTTCGTTTCTCTCGTCTCTCTCGGCTCTCCTGCGTCGTAGCTCTTCCACTGCCTGCGGTGACGACCGATGTCGCGGGCTGCGTTGGCTGATCTCCTCTTCTCATCGTTCCTCCTCTTCTCCTCCTTCTCCTCCTCGTCTCTCTCGTATCAATCGGAGAGCCTCCGTGGTCTCAGTCCTTCCTTCGCTGGACCTCGACGGTCGCACGTTTCTGCCTGTCCCGTGTTCTCCACCTCTCTCGTCTCGTCTCTCTCTCTGCCTCTGCATCGCTCTCTCTCTCTCGTGCCTCTTCTCTCTCTCATCTCGCCTGGACCACTCTCCTCCTCCTCGTCTCTCCTCGCTCTCTCTTCTCTCTCTCTCATCGTTCCTCTCTCCCTCTCGTCTCTGATCCTCTCTCGTCTCTCTCTCGTCGTCTTGCAGTAGAGGTCTCTCTCTTCGTCTCTCTCTCCCCCGGATCTCTGCTGTCCTCCATCTCTCTCCTCCTCCTCTTCTCTCTCTCTCTCTCTTTCTGCTCCTCTCGCCTCTCGATCCTCTATCTCTCGCGTCTCCTGTCTCTCTCTCTCTCTCTCTCTCTCCCGTTCTGTCCTTTGACCTCTCTTTTCTCTCATCTTTCCTTGTCATCTCCTCACTCTCTCCTCTCTCTCTCTCATCTCTCTCGCGCTCCTTCTCCCTCCCTGAACCACCTCTCTTCTCTGTTCTCATCTATCTTGAATCTGATCTCTCTTTAGCTTGTGAGATGTATAAGCGTAAATGGAAGTAGACTCTCAATCACTCTACTACCCCTTCTGTCCCCCTGCGCCTCATGTGCTCGATGGTCATCTTCTCTATCTAGTCTGCCTTCTCGTCACTCTCCCCTTTCCGCTTTTTTTACTTTAATATTTTTACTTTTCCTCTCATTTTGCACAATGTCACAGGCAGAAAGAGAATAAAATAATAATAAGAGAGAAAAAAAAGAATACAAAAAAAAGAAAGAGAGAGAAAAAAAGGAAAAAAATGGCAAAGCGAAAGAAGAAACAATAATGAAAAGAAAAATCAGAACAGAGAAGCATACACGAAAGACAGAGAGAAAAATAATAAAAATAAAATAAAGAGAATAAAA
>NW_020871261.1:62500-65000 GCF_003789085.1 Penaeus vannamei
CGTTATCTCTCTCAGCAAGTAACAATTTCTCATCTCGTTGCTACTCACATCAATCTCTCTTAACTGATCTTATGCTCTCGCTCTTCTCTCTACTCGCTCTACTTGTATACTCTCTCTCTCAATCTCTCTGACTCGTCTCTCTCTCTGCTCTCTCATCTCTCTCCTTTTCTAATCTCCTCGTCATCTTCTCGACTGACAGATCTACTCTTCATCATCACGTCACTATGCTCGTAATCTAGAGGCTCAAGTATTCTCGATCTTAAAAGTGTGTGATGAGAATTATAGAGTGACATTTAGAAAGTAATTTCTTCTTTGAAGGACTCTCGAGATTCTCGTCGTTTCTCTTTCGCTTCTTAAGTACTATGCTCTCTCTTGCTCGATGCTCTCATCGTGCATCCATCTTCGTCTCTCTCCTCCTCTCTCAGTCTCTCTCGTCTCTGTCGCTTCTCTATGCGTCAGAGCTCAAATCTCGGCTAGTCAGTCTCAGCACGTCAATCGATGGCTCCTGACTCGGTCACTCATCTTCTGGAGTTCTCTTCGTCGGCGTATCATACCTTCATATTCTCGGGAAGTTCTGCTCGCGGAGTCATAATACTCGTCGTTCGAGCGTTCTTAAGACATTCTCATATAGGTAGTCGAGAGACTTCCTCTTCTCTCCTCTCTCGTTCGGGGTGGTTCTCCTTCTCTATCGTCCATCTCTCGTCGTCTCGTTGGTCGCTCGATTACTCTCTCTTCGTCTTACTCTCTCTCTCTCTCGTCATCTCATCTCTCTCGATCTCCACCCTCTCTTCCTCTCTCTCTGTCTCGTCGTACTTTCTCTCTCTCTCTCTCTCTCATCTCTCATCTATGGCTCTCTCGGGTCCTCTCATCTCTTCTCTCGGTCCTTGTTCTCTCTTACTCTCTCTCTCTCTATCTCTCTAGCTCTCGACAAACCCACTCTCATCTCATCGCTCCCATCTGCTACTCTCTTGCCCTCTCTCTGGCTGGCCTTTTGATAGCATCGGTCCCGACATTACACCCGAGGGACACTCGTTCGTCGTTTGTCAGTCGCGATGGCCTGTGCTACCTATACCGTGAGTGAGGTTGAGGTTGTCATGATGTACGCGATGGTGATTCATGCCTCTAAACTCTTCGCGTTCATGATCTCTCTCCTCTCTCCATCATCTCTCGTCTCTCACTCTCTCGTATGTTTCTCTCTCTCAGATGCTATATAATATACTATAGTAAGTATAATTATAGTACCTATTAGTGAAGTATATATATATATAAATATATATATATATATGCAATAAAACCATACATATAGATACTATGGTTATAATATATTAATTTAATGTGTGGTGTGTGTGTGGTGGTACAGTATAACCTATATGAAGAATAACACCTCCTTCCTAACTCTTGCCGATCACATCCGGCTGGCACGAAACACTGCCGCCCCCACCACACCGACGCTCGACTACCCCCCCCCCCGACCTATGTAGACGCACACTCACCGCCACCGCACCACCCACTCCCCACACCTCCCGTCCCGATAGGCGCCCGATGTCCCCTCCCTCCGTAATCAAGAGTGCGCCAGCCAGCCCGCAGCGTGTCGCGACGAGTGCGGCCGATACTCCGCGGGGTAGGTAGGAAACCGCACGCCGGGGATGTCCCTTTAGCCAGCGAGAGGGCTAAGAAAGATTTCTGTATCACTTGATCTATTTTCGGGGCCGTTTTTCTTCTGGCGGTCCCAAGGGCGGCGTAAGGAGCGGCCGCGGTGTCCCTGGGATTCTGACCCGCCTCGGAACACGCGGATGATCTCCTTGTTAAGAATCGTGTATGTGTGTGTGTGTGTGTTTCTTCTTCTTCTTCTTCTTCCTTTTTGATATGCCTTGGAAGACGTGGATGATCTCCTTGTTAAGAATTGTGTATGTGTTCTTCTTCTTCTTCTTCTTCTTCTTTTCTCTGCCTTGGAAGACGCGGATGATCTCCTTGTTAAGAATCGTGTTTTTTTTCTATTTTTTTCTTTCTTCTTCTTCCTTTTTATATGTCTTGGAACACGCGGATGATCTCCTTGTTAAGAATCGTGTAGTGTGGTGTGTGTGTGTTTCTTCTTTTCATTATTATTATCATTTTTTCTTTTTCTTCTTTTTCTTCTTCTTTTTTTCTCTGTCTTGGAAGTTAAGAATCGTGTTTTTTCTCTTTCTTTCTTTCTTTCTTCTTCTTCCTTTTTAATATGCCTCGGAAGACGCGGATGATCTCCTTGTTAAGAATCGTGTGTGTGTGTGTGTTTCTTCTTCTTCTTCTTCCTCCTTTTCTTATTATCATTATTTTCTGTGCCTCGGAAGACGCGGATGATCTCCTTGTTAAGAATCGTGGGCGTGTGTCTGTGTGTGTTTCTTCTTCTTCTTCTTCCTCCTCTTCTTATTATTATTATTTTCTGTGTCTCGGAAGACGCGGATGATGTCCTTGTTAAGAATCGTGTTTTTTCTCTTTTTTCTCTCTTCTTGTTCTTCTTTTT
>NW_020871261.1:81290-93790 GCF_003789085.1 Penaeus vannamei
CGGTGTTGCGAATTAGGGTTGTGGTTTCCCTTCTCTGTCGCTGTCTGTCTGTCTGGCTGGCTCTGTCTGTTTGTCTGTTTGCCTCGCTCTCTCTCTCTCCTTCTCTTTCTGTCTGTCTGTCTGGCTCTGTCTGTTTGTTTGCCTCGCTCTCTCTTCTCTCTCCTTCTCTTTCTGTCTGTCTGTCTCTTTTTCTCTCTCTCTCTGTTTCTTCTCTTTCGTGCCTTTGTCTCTGTCTGTGTCTTTTTGTCTCTTCTACCTCTCTCGTCTGTCTGTCTCTTTCTCTTCTGACCCATAAATCGAGAAAATAACTGAAAAATCCGACAATGCTACTTTCACTATATATTTTATTATTATTTTATTTTATTATATTTATTTTTTTTTTTTGGGGGGGGGGGGTTTATTGTTGTTAAACTGAAATTCCTCCAAACGTCATCTTCTACATTCATTCCAAAATTCCACACCGCCATCGTCAAAATACCGCAAACTGTTGAAAGCTTCTGTTACAGAGTACCCCAAAAAATCTCCCAATATGGACGACATACTTAATCCTTTGTCAAGAAGCAGAGAGAGTATATCCTGGGTACAAACCGTATCTGTTTCTGATAGAAGGATACAACCAAATCTCCGAAGCGCCACACAATAACAGGATCTAGGATGTACAAGTATATTGAATGACAGAGTATTCAATATTTCATCATTTCTGTGGTACTGCAGAGTCTGTCTCGACGTGGATGCTTATTTCGAAAGACCTGGGAGCGGAAAGTTGTTCGTTGTAAATAGGAAAGAATTATGGAATTATAGAAAGACATTGAATTATTGATAGTATTTTGTTTTTTTTTCATACCAAACTTCCGGATCCTTTAATTTAATTGATACAGAATATGTCATCGTTTGTGGAATGATTATTGTTTCTCGTTTTTGATATTCATGCCATGTTGTCTTTATTCTTTCATTTGTCATTGTATTTATTAAACATAGTTATGTGTACAGATCTTGGTATCGTTTTTCTGTTCATGCTATTGTTATCATTAGTATATAATTGTAATGATCATAATTATTATCATCATTATCATCATCGTCATCACCATCAGTATTATCATTATCATTATTACCATTATCACTATCATTATCATTATTATCATCGTCACCATCATCATCATCACCATCATTTTCATTTTTGTTTTGGCTGAATTATCATCCTGATCCTCATGATAATCATTACATTATTATCAACACTCTCACTCTCATTATTATCATTATCATTGTTATCATCATCGTCACCATTATCACTATTATCATTATCATTACCATCATCGTCAAATTAATGATGATTATAACAAAGGAAACAATAATAACACAACAATAAACAATATTTCCTTCACCATATCAGTGAATAATTCATCTTTTCACTTTTATCTTCTTTCGCCTGAAATATCAAGAAAAAAAAACACTGCAATACCGTGTGATATAACAGTATCAACATCAGTGTCAACTTCCTCAAGTTTTAATGAAGGAATTTATCATGCTTTTATCCCTCCTAATATTGCCTTTCAATTCTCTAACGTTAATTCAAGCTCATGTGTCGTATTTCTCTCTCAAAAAAAAAAGAATATATTAATTTAAAAAGTCTATAATCTTGCTTGTTAATGTGTATCTGTTTTCACATAAATGGTTTTAAATATCAACTATTGATGTCGTGCAAATCAAGGAAGGACATATGATATGATTTCAATTCGCTGCAATAATTTCACTTTCGTTTTGATTGTTCGTGTAAGTATTGAATAATGATGATGATGATGATGATGATGATGATGATGATGATGATGATGATGATGATGAGGAGGAGGAGGAGGAGGAGGAGGAGGAGGAGGAGGGAGGTATAGTAGATGATGATTATGATGATGATGATGATGATGATGAATGATGATGATGATGATGATGATGATGATGATGATGGATGAGATGATGATGAAGAAAGGAGGAGGAGGAGGAGGAGGATAGTAATAGTAAAAGTAATGATGATGATGATGATTATGATGATGATGATGATGATGATGATGATGGTGATGATGATGATGATGATGGATGATGATGATGATGATGATGATGATGATGATGATGATGATGATGATGATGATGAGAGGATGATGATGAGGAGGAGAGGATAGTAATAGTAAAAGTGATGATGATGATGATGTGATGATGATGATGATGATGGTGATGATGAATGATGATGATGATGTGATGATGATGATGATGATGATGATGATGATGATGATGATGATGATGTGATGATGATGATGATGATGATGGATGATGATGATGATGAATGATGATGATGAATGATGATGATCATTGATGATGATGATGATGATGATGATGATGATGATGATGATGATGATGATGATGATGATGATGATGAATCGATGATGATGGTGATGATGATGATGATGAGGAGGAGGAGGAGGAGAAGGAGGAGGAGGAGGAGGAGGAGGAGGATAGTCATAGTAAAAGTAATGATGATGATGATGGTGATGATGATGATGATGATGATGATGATGATGGTGATGGTGGTGATGATGATGATGATGAGGAGAGGAGGAGGAGAAGGAGGAGGAGGAGGAGGAGGAGGAGGAATAGTAATAGTAAAAGTAATGATGATGATGATGATGATGATGATGATGATCATGGTGATGATGATGATGATGATCAGGTGGTGATGATGATGATTGATGAGGAGGAGGAGGAGAAGGAGAGGAGGAGGAGGAGGAGGATAGTCATAGTAAAAGTAATGATGATGATGATGATGATGATGATGATGGGTGATGATGATGATGATGATGATGATGATGATGAGAGGAGAGATAGTAATAATTAGAGTAAGATTCTCGTGTGTGTGGTGTGTGTGTGTGTGTGTGTGTGTGTGTGTGTGTGTGTGTGTTGTGTGTGTGTGTGTGTGTGTGTGTGTGTGTGTGTGTGTGTGTGCGTGTGTGTTTCTGCGTTTCTGTGTGATTCCTTAAGATTCATGTTTTCAATTATTGCCACATTCCACACCAAAATTGATTGACTTCAATTCCGCAATGACATGGGATAGGATATCAATTTACCCATTACGTGTGAATAAATGGACGAACTAACGGTAAAAAAAAAACAAAAAACAGATTCATTATGTTTTCTCAATTCCTATAGTAACCAAGCCTCTATGACTGATATAGCTAAATGAAAACCGATAACACCCACTCCTGTATTTACTTCAAAGGAATTCGCAACCAATGAACAAAACATATAGAGATCACTTTGTAAGCTAATGCAAACACAACATCACATTACAAAAGACCCTCCAGCAGTTATATGGATAGATATACAAACAGATCAAAAGGAGATAGAACATATTACTCTGAGGGAATCACAGCAACCATTATTAGTGGGTAAACAGACACGAATCATAACATGCTTGGATCTGTAATGCTAACACTGTTTTGGTCGCAACAGTATCCGCGGCTGGAATGGGTTGTAAGTCAGTATAGCGTGTGTGTGATATGAACGTATGGAGTATGTTGTATGGAAAGTGGGTAATTATGCGGAAATTTTGTAAGAGATGATTACACGTTTAAAAATTCGGTTTCTGAGAAAGGGTGAGAGAGAGAGAGAGAGAGAGAGAGAGGAGGGAGAGAGAGGAGAGAGAGAGAGAGAGAGAGAGAGAGAGAGAGAGAGAGAGAGAGAGAGAGAGAGAGAGAGAGAGAGAGAGAAGAGAGAGAGAGAGAGAGAGAGAGAGAGAGAGAGAGAGAGGGAGAGGGAGAGAGAGAGAGAGAAAGAGGGAGGGAGAAGGAAGAGAGGGAGAGAGGGAGGGAGGGAGAGAGAGAGAGAGAGAGAGAGAGAGAGAGAGAGAGGAGAGAGAGAGAGAGAGAGAGAGGAGAGAGAAGAGAGAGAGAGAGAGAGAGAGAGAGAGAGAGAGAGAGAGAGAGAGAGAGAGAGAGAGAGAGAGAGAGAGAGAGAGAGAGAGAGAGAGAGAGAGAGAGAGAGAGACATAACCTATTGTATTTATTTCTTTGATGCCCCTTTCATTTCATAATCATTTTCCCTTCATGACAAATGCCAATCCAACCTTAACCCTCCAATTATCCAGAGGAAAAAAAATAGGCTCATTTTTCCGCGGCTTAAGCTCCACAACGCCCATCCCATCCAACGTAACTCAACCAGACTGCTCACAAATTAAGCATGCAAAGAAACCATCAGTCACATTCCCTTCCTCCCTTATCAGTACATTTCCATTCCCCCTCCTCCTCCACCCCCCTCCCCACCCCCACCCCTACGTGATTCATTTGCATCTGTCATTGCTCTTTCCTCCTCTCATTTTATATATTACACTGCAGAGCAATCAGTGAACCTCACCCTCCTCCGTGCAATATTTTCTTTTCTTTGCCCTCCATTTCTGGCAGGTAGAACGGGGTTTACATGCAGACGCCCTTACCCTCTCTCCCTCGACTTCATAAATGCCAAACCCTAGTGTTCCTCCTCCTCCTCCTATTGAACATATGATAGGTTTCAGCGTGGATCTGTTCTTCCACTGGGAAACGGACGGGAATATATGCAACCAAAGGAGATGTATTGGCAATGTTTGGTGTGCTGAGGACGTAAAGGGTTACCGTGATGGTGTGTTTCATTCTTTTGTTCTCATTGGTACTTTCTTTATCAATGATGATTTTCATTTAGCTATAGTTGGTTATTTGAGTATATACGTTTTTTACCTCGTATTATGATGGATATCATTCTTCGATATATTATTTTTTCTTCATTTATTCACATATTTTTGGATTTATTTATCTAGTGAACCTGATTATTCAAGATTTTGCACCTTGATGACTTTCTCTTGGTTGCGAGAGGAAAATAAATAAATATATAATAAATAAAACAAGACTTAAGAACCATTTTTTGAAGCAACCATCGTCTTGAAAAATTCTTATAAGCATTAGCGTCGTATGTAGTAATATATATCCAGGTGCTGTAATAAAGATGTAAAATATATGAGTATTTGGATTTATGTTCAAAAATACATCCCATACCAAGAACTATTTTTTGTTTTGTTTTATTCACATACTGAACGTAGATAACTTTGTACCGTCTGTTTTCTTCTTCTTTCTCTTCTTTTTCATCTTCTTCTTCTTCTTCTTCTGCGTGGATGTAGTCACGTATAAACCTCTACAAGATTCCTCCTCCGACTTACAACATTACCTCCATCGCGTCGACGACCTGAAGTCTAATTAATATTCTTCAACTTAGTGCCGGGCGAGGATGACATCTCCTTCCCTCCGAGATCCTACGCCTTTCCATCTCTGCCTTCTTGTTTTTCTCCTTAAGATCCCGAGGAAGATGGGATTCCCTCCTGCGTCCTGGGAGAGTGATTGACAGCCCCGCCGAGCCGAGGTTGGGAGAGCTCTTGGCTAACACGATGCGCCCTGGCGGTCCCCTTCCCTCTCTCTCTCTCTTTCTTTCTCTTCTTTCTCTCTCTCTCTCTCTCTCTCTCTCTCTCTCTCTCTCTCTCTCTCTCTCTCTCTCTTCTCTCTCTCTCTCTCTCTCTCTCTCTCTGTCTCTGTGGATATGCCTCTGTCTGTCTGTATGTATGTATGTCTCTGACTCTTTCTGTCTCTGTCTCTCTCTCTCCCACACACACATACACACACACATATATACATACATACATACATATATATATATATATATATATATATATATATATATATATATATATATTTATAATACATTATGTATAATATATATGTGTGTTTTCAATATATATATATATATATATATATATATATATATATATATATATATATATATATATATATATTCACACACACACACACACAAGTTAACGCTGCATCAACATTTTTTTCTCTCTCTCGTGCTAATGAAATATGCTTATGCAATTATGGAGATGAAGCTCCGTCAAAATGCCGGGACGCTTGATTGCAGTTTGTAGAATTGCTCGTAAGTTAATCGCCATTTGTCATAAACGGGAGGAAACGAGCGAACGGCCACGACCCGTTCTAGTTTTTGCTTCGTTATCGTCACTATTACTGTTCAACTTCTATCATATACTACCATGTACATATACCTATTATATATATATATATATATATATATATATATATATATATATATATATATATATATATATATATATATACTATCGTGTGTGTGATGTGTGTGTGTGTGTGTGTGTGAGATGGGTGGAGAGAGAGAGAGAGAGAGAGAGAGAGAGAGAGAGAGAGAGAGAGAGAGAGAGAGAGAGAGAGGAGGAGAGAGAGAGAGAGAGTGTGGTGGGTTGTGGGGGTGTGCGGGTGTATATACACACACACACATACACACACAGGCACACCTATATATCCTCGTTGTCATTTACTACATTTACCCTCGTTACGTTTCTCATCACTGTAGCAACCCATAAAGGTATTCTTTATGGAGAAAAAAAAACAAAAGCATATCCACACCAAGACCCAAGTTTAACACAATGTAAGTTAGTAATCATCAACAACATTCCTATCTTAATCTTCCTCATCATCATTAGAACCATCCTATGAAGCATTTTCCGCACAAAAATCGCCCTTAAGCACCCATTCGAGGACAAAGAGGGAAATGACTAAGAGGGAAATATTAAAAGCCGCGTTGGCATCCGAGTCTTAACAAAAGTCCAGCACCACGAAGGCCTCGGAGCCAGTGCGTTAGTGTCAGCAACAGCAGCAGGAGCAGCTATCATGGTGTCGGAACGGCGATTCAATTTGGGGAATGTGCAATTGTATTTTCTGAGGATTGTTTGTATGTTGATGCAATAGAGACACAATGCAATCTAGTTTGATTGTGTCACCCGCGCCAGACACTGTATTCTCTGGCCAAACGGGGTAGAAGAGATAATGTTACACGGCAATGTAAGTAGGGTGCCGCTATCGTTGCGTTGGGCAGGGATTTACGTCCTTGCTTGTTCAGGCTGTCGTCGAGATCCTGGAGATTCCCCATGGCTTTATTACGTTCTGTTTCTCTCTTCCTTCGGTTAACTTCTATTCTCTAATTATTCTGTTAGATTGTTTCCACTATTGTCAGGGACAAGTTTCCTTCATTCAAATACTACATTTACTTTACTCCATAGAATATATTATCACCGTTTTTATTCTTTTCAAGTACTTCTCTTCTTCGTTTTTTGTTGTTGTTTGTTTGTTTGTTTTTTTGTTTTAATATCAGTCAACTCGTTTAAGCCTAAAACATCCAAATACGACATTACATCACTTCATAAAACCACAAATCACAACCAACCCAGATTATTATCATTTCCTACGTCCTCCAATCCTTCTAGATTCCTTTAACTCCATTTCGACCCGACTTTCACCTTCTCTTCCAGTCAGCTCAACCCGTATCCCGTTATCTGCTGGTCGACTGCGAACTCCGTATCTTAGTTACCTTGTCGTTTCTATGTAAATTTGATTACAGTTTGTGCTTTCTGCCTTTCGGGTTTATATCACGTGTATGGTACTGTTCGCTCCTGTTCAGAATTTGATAACCTTTAAGTGTCGGTGTGTTAGTTATCGTTATTGTTATCGTTATCATGATGATGGTCGGGATGACTGTTGTTATCATCTGCATTACCCTGTGTTATGGGGAAGATTATTAGTGTTGTGTGTGTAACAAAGCTATACAAAATAAGATGGTTATCTCTCTCTCTCTCTGTCTTTTTCTGTCCATCTATCGATCCATATTTCTATTTCAGTCTGCCTATCCATCTCTCTCTCTCTCTCTCTCCCGCTCTCCTCTATCTATCTCTCTATCTCTCTCGCTCGCTCGCTCTCTCTCTGTCTGTCTGTCTGTCTGTCTGTCTGTCTCTCTCTCTTTCTCTCTCTCTCTCTCTCTCTCTCTCTCTCGCTCTCTCTCTCTCTCTCTCTCTCTCTCTCTCTCTCTCTCTCTCTCTCTCTCTCTCTCTCTCTCTCTCTCTCTCTCGCTCTCGCTCTGTCTCTCTGTCTGTCTCTTTCTCTCTCTCTCTCTCTCTCCTCTCTCTCTCTCTCTCCTCTCTCTCTCTCTCTCTCTCTCTCTCTCTCTCTCTCTCTCTCTCTCTCTCTCCTCTCTTTCTCCCTCTCTCCCCCCCCCCCTCTCTCTCTCCTCTCTATCTCTCTCTCTCTCACACACACACACACTTACACAACCTGCTAAAAGGCTATACTTCGACGCCGTGAACTGGCTTGCGAAATGCAAATAGGCTACGAGGTCCAGGCTATACAGGTTGGACCATGCTAGAAGGGGTGATTAGTCTCTTTCCTACTCAATTATTTCTCCCACCAAGATGCCCGTGGTACAGTAGGTGGTGTGTGTGTGTGTGTGTGTGTGTGTGTGTGGTGTGTGTGTGTGTTGTGTGTGTGTGTGTGTGTTGTGTGTGTGTGTGTGTGTGTGGTGTTCCCCTGCAATACACTACACAGATAAAGAGTTGTATTTAGACATTTTACGAATATTCCTCATCATTGGGTTAGAGATTACACTTACATTAACAAACCTTAAAAAAAGAAAAATATAGACAGCATTTTTTCTGCGCTAGCCAAAAGCAATTATCAAGCTAATCAACGATTTATCATTTCACTCGTCGTACAATTACGGTACTACACTAAAAAACGCTTCAAATAAATCACGTTTGGAAAAAAAATGGAACTCAAAAACGTTTTTAGGTTATGGCCGTCGAAAAATAAAATAACAATGCTTTTTTTTCCCATATCGGCTTATTCCGCTGCGTTGATTATGTTTAACAATATGCGGATAAAAAAAAAGTGTATGAGTTTTATTTCTGTTCGTTTTGGCGCATTGATTATCGATGTTAAAGTTCCCATCGGAAGAAAGAGGAAAAGAGAAACAAAAAAAGAGAGGGAGGGAAAGAGAAACAAACAAGAAAGAAAAGAGAGAGGAAGAGAAAGTTGAAAAAAAAAATAAAAAATAAGAGGTACTGTCTGATACATACACTTTAGTTTCATGTTACTGTAATGAGAACATTTGCGCAAAACGAAAAAGTTACGCTTTCCTGTGCATTTTGCATCTTTGATTCTGAAACCTCTCTCTTCGAATACTTTAGACCTCCAAATCGTTCATCCATACACACAAAAGCCTTAAACTGATTTCTTCAAACAGAAATGATATGGATAAAAAAATAATAATTTCGAAATGCAAGATATGTAACTCGTTCTGATGTTATATTTTTATTCGTTTATCCATACACACACACACTCAAAAAAAAAAAAAAAAAAAAAGAAACAGATTTCATCAAACAGAAATTATATGGATATAAAGGGAATAATTTCAAAATGCAAGAAATGTAACTGAAGGTCTATTGTTATATTTTTATTCGTTTATACATAACAGAGTAACAGAGTATTCACTACCAATCTTACCTCCTCTACAAACATATGACTGTGTCTGTTTGTACATAAGTGTGTTTATCCAATGTCTGAGCATATGTAGCGACACGACCAAGTGTCATACCAGTACAGGCAGTTACAAAAGTCGAGATTAATTTATCGAGCCCAAGCAACCTGTAATCAGTGAATATGTATTACAATGCCTTTGACTCTTACATACTTGCATGATATTTCAAATTCACTGTTTTAATGTTATTGTCCTATTTTTGGGAGTGGGTGTGCGTGTCGGTGTGCGGTTATGTACGTTTTTGTCAACGGTTGGCAACGATTGAAGTTCTATCACAATCTGTCTTATATCTGACCTTGTTCGTACCTCAACCGCACTGAATCACGGCCTTCTATATCAGTTCAAAAACGTTCATAGTTTAACTGTAGACCGTTAAACTAAATTTTAAAAATCACATTTTAACTGTAGACCGTCAAACCATTAAAAAAATCATAGTCTAACTGTAGACCGTTAAACCATTAAAAAAAATCATAGTCTATATGTAGACCGATAAACCATTAAACAGAAAAGAAAATCATAGTTTAACTGTAGACCGTTAAACCATTAAAAAAATAATATTTTAACTGTAGACCGTCAAACTAAAAAAAATCATAGTCTAACTGTAGACCGTTAAACCATTTTTTAAAAATCATATTTTAACTGTAGACCGTTAAACCATTAAACAAAAAAAATCATAGTCTAACTGTAGACCGTTAAACCATTAAACAAAAAAAATCATAGTCTATCTGTAGACCGTAAAACCATTAAACAGAAAAGAAAATAAAAGAAAAGCCATAAACCATAAACAGAAACTTAAAAAGGTAGAAAACCATTAAACAGAAAAGAAAATCATAGTTTAACTGTAGACCGTTAAACCAATAAATCATAGTTAACCCGTTAAACCATTAAACCATTAAAAGAAAATCATATTTAACTGTAGACCTTAAACCATTTTTTAAAAATCATATTTTAACTGTAGACCGTTAAACCATTAAAAAAAAAATCATAGTCTAACTGTAGACCGTTAAACCATTAATAAGAAAAAAAATCAGTTTAACTATACCGGAGGCGTTATAAGCACCTCCTCCTTTACTTCTCTAGTCCAGAAAGTTGAAGAAAAAAGAAGGAATTACGACAAACTTCCAGAATTCACGAAAAATACGACCGTTTAAAGCGTGAAGTTTTATAAACTATACATCACATTCATATCATTCATAGCCTCGTGGATCTGTTCCTTGGTCCTTGTTTTGATATATTCTTTTATCTAATATGTACTTCATGATTTTATTTTATATTGTTGTATTCTTTATTATTCTTCCCTGTCTGTCTATTCTTTTATATTCCTTTTATGTTTCTACACTGTTTTTTTTTTTAATTATTATTATTCAATTTTATTAATCAACCCACATTGGCAAATTCTCCTGTAAATGAAATAGTAGGAATCTGATAGTTATTTATAATTATAAAGGGATATAACAGGGAGAAGAATTAAAGATCTAAGAGTAAAAATAACAGAATTGAGAAATAATGAATCTCAAATATCACATCATTCTCATTCTCTCTCACTTTTTTTCTCTCTTTCTCTCTCTCCCTATTCCTTTCTCTCTCTCTCTTTCCCCACCGTCTCCCACCCCTCTCTCTCTGTCTATCAGTCTATCTATCTGTCTATTTCTCTTCCTCCCTTCCTAGCTCTTTTTCCCCTCATCCCCTCCCCCCCTCTCTCTTTCTATCTATCTATTCTATCTCTTTCCCCCTTCCCTCCCTCCCCCCTCTCTCTTCTCTCTCTCTTTCCTTCCCCCCTCTCTCTCTTTCTTTTATCTCTCTCTCTCTCTCTCTCTCTCTCTCTTCTCTCTCTTTCCCTCTCTCTCTCTTTCTTTTATCTCTCTCTCTCTCTTCCCTCCCCCTTTCTCTCTCCTTATCCCTCTCCCCTCCCTCCTCCCCTCCCTCTCTCCACACAGCATCCGCCTTCAGGGAACAAAAGAATGAAACATTTAACTTTCCTTCTCGTGCCGTTTACATTCAGGCGGAGCGAGGTCGTCCGTCCTTTACGATCTCAAAGTGTGCAAAGTTGTTTCAAAAGCGAAATAACATTTTTCCAGGCCATGTTTTTCCATGGATGCTAGTTCACCTCAACTGTTTATTCTTAAGTCCTTTGTTGGAGGGAAAATGAAAGGTTTCTAGGCCGTATGTGTTTGTGGAACGTGTACGCCGACGTTTCGGTATGTTCAATATTTCGTTGATGATTTTTTTTTATATCCTAGTGATTAATATGAAGATACACAGACAAACATGCTCACACACACACACACACACACACACACACACACACACACACAACACACACACACACACACACACACACACACATACAACTAAACTTTAGGATAGAGCTAAAGAAAAGTATAAGACCATTCTTTAAATCTGTATAGGAGTTAAGACATTGAATCGGAGAGTTACTTGAAATATTTTGGTCTCCACTAGATTTTTCTACGCCAAGTGGAATTACAAGTTCACCAATAAAATCTACGGGATGTAAACCCACAGTTAAATATTGGTAGACAAAATCTTATCTAGTATTTCCATAGTATTACCAGCAACAGTGTTCTATAGAGCCAACAGTGAAATATTCTCATGCATATCCAATTTCACTCATTCACAAATATATTCATAACCTTAAAACAGTACATGATGTGACGGGCGTCCAAAGATGTTCGCAGACCCACTGACCAAAAGTGCGTTTATCAAATGCTTACAAGATGTTATTTTAAACTTAAATCTTTAACATAAACGTCAATACATATCGGTTAGTTCAATTCAGGGTTCGTAGTGAATTAACGTCAACATATCGTTACTTATATAATAGATGTTAGTTTGAAATAATCTATTCGATAGAGAGAGAATTGGTGTAAGAACAACACTGTAGGCGCATGACTAGACTTCTTGTGTGTGTGTGTGGTGTGTGTGTGTGTGTGTGTGTGTGTGTGTGTGTGTGTGTGTGTGTGTGTGTGTGTGTGATGTGTGTGTGTGTGTGTGTGTGGTGTTTGGGATCTGCTTTTTAAGACTTTAAG
>NW_020871261.1:118790-126290 GCF_003789085.1 Penaeus vannamei
TTTCGGTTATTTTCGGTCTTTTTATTTTCTTTTCTTCTATTAAGTAGAGTGGAGTTAATTCTATCGTCAGGCTAGTGATTTTTTTTTTGAGTGTGATGTGTGTGTGTGTGTGTGTGTGTGGTGTGTGTGTGTGTGTGTGTGTGTGTGTGTGTGTGTGTGTGTGTGTGTGTGTGTGTGTGTGTGTGTGTGTGTGTTGTGTGTGAGTGTGTGTGTGTGTGTGTGTGTGTGTGGTGTGTGTGTGTGTGTGTGTGTGTGTGTGTGTGTGTGTGTGTGTGTGTGGTGTGTGTGTGTGTGTGTGTGTGTGTGTGTGTGTGGTGTGTGTGTGTGTGTGTGTGTGTGTGTGTGTGTGTGTGTGTGTGTGTGTGTGTGTTGTGGTGTGTGTGTGTATGTGTGTGTGTGTGTGTGTGTGTGTGTGTGTGTGTGTGTGTGTGTGTGTGTGTGTGTATGTGTGGTGTGTGTGTGTGTGTGTGTGTGTGTGTGTGTGGTGTGTGTGTGTGTGTGTGTGTGTGTGTGTGTGTATGTGTGTCTGGTAAAGTAAAGAATCTTGAGATTATTTCGATCAACAGCGTGAAAGTTAGTGCCTTTTCGGTCATATCAGACAGTCAAACAAAGCTTATCTCATTCAAGTCAGTCGATCTGATGTATAGTTAAAATGATCTTTTCCAGTCAGTAATTTTGGTTAGTCCACTGAAATTAGTCCTCTTCGGCCAGTCACTTCAGTACAACCATTCCGGTGTCCTTTCAGTCAGTCCAAGGTATTTGCAAGACTTATATAAGTATCTTAAATCAATTAATCCTCTGTGTTACTTCTCTGGCAAACGTTGCTTCTAAGTAACTTTCAGGTTACGTTCGCAGCGACGGCAACCAGCCTCATACATGGAATTGAAGAAATTGAACGTAACAGAATGAATATCTTTTTCATAACAAAGAAGATAGGGATTTGATTCTTTGAGACTGTTTCATTACGTGTTTTCATTTCCATTTAGAGAGCCACAGTAAAGGTTTCAACCATTGGATACATAACTAAAGAGTATATTAAAGCGCAAAGAGCGGCACTTTCTCTTTTGACAAGCCTTCGAGAAAATTCTTTCATTCGTCGACTCAAATTATCCACTGTTTTTTTCTCTTTTTTTCTTACTCTAAATGCGGGTCTATACGTCGTGATAGTGATGTTCATTATGCTGATATTGATAAAAACCGATACCGTAATAATAGTAGCAACAATGGTTTTGAGTATGCTGTAACTATTATCGAACGCAATTCATCAAATATTAGTGTAAACATTATTGTTTATGATAATGTTCAAATGATAAAAAATGTCAACAATAGACTCATATACCTAATTTTTAAAAATAAATTTCCGGAAAAAGTAACTTATATTCATCAAATATTAGTGTAAACATAATGTTTATGATAATGTTCAAATGATGAATAATATGTCAACAATAGACATTCATATACCCATTTTTTAAAATGAATTTCCAGAAAAAATAACTTTAACCATGTAGGGAAACCTTATATACAGCACGTTACCGCCTAGTAACAGTAATTAGATCCAAAGCGTAATCAAATAGAAGTAAATTACATAGTACGGCTACGATTTCTACAATATATGAACTAGAACAAAAATTAAAACGGAAATTGTCTGTTTTGTGGTCCAGTCTCTGTACTCTTTCCGACCTTCCCTTCAAAAAGGACGTATAATGCACATTTAAACTATGGAAATGAGCTACAGTAGTGTAGTTTAGGCCTATTTTCCCTTGTCTTTGATCTCTTAGTTGTTATTGATAGGCCTATGACAATCGTGGCGCTGGGAATCACATGTAGGCTTATGGTGTGTTCTTTGAAGTTCCATTTTCAATCTAACCTTCTTATCATTTCGATATTTTCAATTTATATTTTTTCTTGAAGATGAGTGATTTTGTAACTTTCAAAAAAATATTTAAAAGAAAGCAATTATTCTAAAAGAGATCCATTAGCATTTTAAACACGTGGTCTTACATATTCATATTCATGGTAGATAGGTGCTGTATCCGAAACTGGTTTTGATAACATTTAAAGATTAATGAAAACAATTAAATAATGGATATGATGGCAGCTTNTGTAACATGAACTTCAAGCCCAATTGTTGGTCTTTAGGCCTTCCTTTAAAGGGGTCCGCTCGCTTGACCTTATTCTGGGGCTTGGTTGACCTGTTTTTTGGCCTTGCTTTGGTGTTTGTTTGTTGTTTGGTTGGGCATAGTGCGTTTGTTGTGTATTGTTATATCTCGTCTTATCCTTTATTTATTTTTTGTTTTATTGTCATATGTATCACTATTTACTTATCACTATCATTTATCTATCATTATCATCATCATCATCATCATCATTTCATCATCATCACCATCATCAATTATCATCATCCTCATTACCATTGCATTTCATTTACTATCATCGTTGTTATCATTGTTCCTTCATTCTTTAATTATTTTTTCCATCATCAATTATTATAGCAGTTTGCTTATTATGATAAGCAACTTTTCATTTTTTCTTTAATTATTGGAATAAGCCTTTACCATCATTCACAAAACGTATCTCTTTCGTGTCAAACTTCTTTAAGTGCTAATTATCATTTTTCATACCGTCATTAATCATTAATTCATAACAATCAATATCATTAATTTTGTAAGTTATTATAATCATAGTAAATAATTATTCATAGCTTTACCATTATTATCATCATGATTAGTGTTGTCATTATCATCATCATCATCATCATCATTCTTTATTGTTGATATCATAATTACCTTTGTTATTCTAGTCATCACTTTTGCTTCCATTAGTACTTGCAATATTATTACGATTATGAATTATCATCGACATCATAGCATCATCACGTCACCACCGCCACCATTGGTCCTCACCATCCATTATTTCCATCTCATCATCATCATCATCATCATCAATGATTATCATAACCCACCATTATCACATCACCATCATCATTCATCATCAATCATTAGCATCATCATTATTCATTCACCACCACCACCAATATCATCATCATCACCACCACCATCACCACCTACCAATCTACCATCTACCACAACCACACCACCACCGCCACCTCCACCACCACCATCACCACCACCTCCACCCACCACCATTTCATTATCACCAGCCTATCACCTACCATCTTATACCATCACCACAACCCACCAACCACCCGCCACCTCCACCCCACCCCCCACCCCCACCACCACTGCCACCATAATCTTAGTTATTAATAGAACTCGTAATCAGAGTAATTATGTGATTAATAAAAAGCGAAGGGTTTCCTTTTGCAACCACTGTATGACGAGGTTACTGACCCACGTGCCTCTGCAAAACCTAAATCAAGCATAGAAGGACTGAGGCCGAGAGCAGACGAGAGAATAGAGAGAGACAGACAGACGATGGAAGAGAGAGACGATGCGAACATTATCAACGGTTTGCGTTTGAGAGACGGACTGAGGAGACTACGAAGAGAAGAAGTGAATTACTAGACGAGAGAGGAGCGCGTGTGGAGAATCGAAAAGAGGAAGCTGAGAAAAAAAGAAAAGAAAAGAAATAAAACAACTTCAACAGCGACGCCACATAGGACAAAAAAAAAAAAAAAAAAAAAATCAAAAACAAAAATCAAATCAAAACATAAGTACATCGAAAGAGAAAAGAAGAAGAAGAAAAAAAACGAAACCAAACCCCCCCCCCCAAAAAAAAAAAAAAAAAAAAAATAGGGGCTCATAAAAAAGCCATTAATGTTCTAAATAGACAAATAGACAAGACGTCTCCGTGACTACCAGATAGACTTAGAGTTTAAGAAGCGAGATCCAAATTTTATTGCCCGAAATGCTCGTAAAAAATGAGAGATGAAGTGATGCTGTCTATCAAAGGGTGACAGACAGCAACTGCAGTTAGGAGACGTGTTGAAGGTGAAAAATGGGTCGAAAATGTCAAGCGTGAAAGGGAAATGGGAGAAGAAACGTGGGTGGGGTTTTTTTTTATTAGTATTATCCATTTATTATTTATTATTTATTATTATCATTATTTATTTTTATTTATCTTTTTTTATTTAATTTATTTATTATTTATTTTATTTATTTTTTTTTTTATCGGGTTCTGATAGAACGTGGGTGGGTTTTTTTTTCTTCATTTATTATAATTCATTATTTTATTATTATTTATTGTTTCTTATTTACATAATTTCTTTTCTTTATTAATTATTATCTTTTTTTTTTTTTTTTTTTTTTTTTTTTTTGCGTGGGGCGGGAGGTTGATGTTCCTGTATTTGTCTAAGGGAGGGAATGGGTGGGCTGGCTGCAGCCAGTGGGGATGGTCACTACGATTTGTGTGTGTTCTTTTTCGTCTGGGGGGGGGGTTGTTCTTTGTGTGCTGAGGGGGGATGGGCTGGGACCTGCGGGTTCTATGGTGTGCTGTGTGTGTGTGAGTGTGTGCGTGTGTCGTGCACTAACACAAGTTGAGGCGGTTCACACTCTCGAAAGGCCATTCCTACACTGTGTGGCTCTCGATAATTGCCCGTGTTGCTGCTGCGGCTGTGTGCCAGATCAACCCTACCACTGTGACGTCATGTGTGTCTTTCTGTTAAGGGGGGACGCGATAAAATGGGCTGTGTGTGTGCTGTTAGAGAGGGGATTGGACCTGTGCTATGTATGTGTGTTTGTGAGTTAAGGGTGACTGAGTGTGTGAAGTGAGTTAAAGGTGGGGGGCTGTGGTGGGCTCTGTGTGTTGTGTCCGTGTAGTGTGTGTTGTATGTTATGTATGTGCTCGCTGTATTCTCAAAAAAAGGGGAACAAACAAAAATTAAAACAAATATCTCAAACTGAATAATTTAGCTAAACCCACACTGATTACGCAAAAAATACGATGGTTAAGCATTTTCGAATTCCTAGACAAAACAGAGTACCATATTTCCCTTTACTCCAATCCGGCGTTTCTCCAAGCAAGACGAAAAAGAAAAAGAAGCAAGAAACAAAAAACAAAAACAAAAAAACACCGAGTAAAGAATTCAAAAAAAAACACACAAAAAAAAACAAAAAAAGAATAATGCAGGACCTATTTAAGGACGGATCCGGTTCGATCTTATCAAGAGACTTTCAGTCCCTTCAGAACGAGGGTCATAAGATGAAAGATTTCGCAAGCATTCCTATCCTGCAGGACATCTTTCTCTCCGCTATGTGACTGAGAAAGTCTCACTGCGCACTCCGTTGCAAAGAGAATTCTGACACTCCGCTCTTGATAATATGTATAATGACATTTATCGTATGATATACTATCAACATTTATGGTTATACATACATACATATATACACAACACCACACAGACACACAACATACACACAAGCACATACACATACAACACACACACACACACACACACGCCATCACCCACACACACATATATAGTTTGTGCGCTGTGTTGTGTACGACGTGTGTGTGTGCGAATGTAACGCTATCAACAGACAGAACACGTATTTTATGAATCCCCATTGCCTATGACGTCATCCTAATCCTGCCCTTCTTGCTATCAGCCTTGTTTCTATCGGCTTCCTCCCAGGTTTTTTGTCGGAGGTCACGCACGAAGATATTTTCCGTGGCCGGGATGAGAGCCCCGGTTCTCGGGTCATCGAGAGGAAAGGCAAGGGCGGAGGGGGCCGGTCCGGGCGTCGACCTTGCGGGGAGGATCCAAGGGGGACGGAGCGGCGCAAGTCCCACACACCATGCACGGAGGTCAAGGGGAAGGGACCGGCTGGGGAGGGGGAAAGTGGGGCCACGGTCACCGCCGGATGGAAAGGGCTGGGGGAGCAGGCGGATATTGTGCTACTCCTCCTCCAACCGCCCCCCACGCAGATTCATATCATCCCAATCCTGATCTGTTATAGTCTGCCCGCTACTGAGAGCATCAAGCACCTCAACCCACGGGAAAGGTTGTAGGGGGGAAGACGGGGGAGTCAAGACCCGGCAATAAGAGACCGAACTTTCGCAAACTCGTGCTGCATGAGTCTCGAGCGGAGAACGCTCGTCCGCCGAGAGCCACCGAAGGTCCCAGGTTGAGAATGTGGCCGTGAGGCAGTGGTCCTCTTTGTCTCTATTTAGAATTTCACCCGTACAACTCCAACAGTAGATCATAAGAGAGACCCTATCCTGGGCTCAAGGTGGGGCCCAGTTTAGGGATCGTTGCTACACAGAAATGTGGGGCGGGGCCCCGGTGGGGAAAGAGTCGATACCTTAGCATGAAGAGGATACCGAGACAACCGGCGGGGAAACCAGCGGCCAGGACGATCTGGGCATCTCTACCACCGGGCGGCGCCGCCTCAAAGGGCGGGTCAATATGAAGCCTTCAGATGAGGAGGTAGAGAAAGAGAGGAATAGATGAGAGGGGAAAGACAGACAGACAGGCAGAGAGAGAGAGAGAAGAGGAGAGAGAGAAAGAGAGAGAGAGAGAGAGAGAGAGAGAGAGAGAGAGAGAGAGAGAGATAGATAAGATAGAAGAGGAGAGAGAGAGAGAGAGAGAGAGATGAAGAAGAGAGAGAGAGAGAGAGAGAGAGAAGAGAGAGAAGAGAAAGAGAAAGCAAGAGTGAGAAAAGAAATTACAGAAAAATCAAAAGTAAACGAATGTGACCAAGAACCAATTTCACATCAATAAACATGAATCTCAGATAATAATAATAATAATGGATAAGAGGGAAAATAACCAATTTCTCCAAACAGCCCAATCACCACACACCCCAATCACCATACACAAGGAAAACAAAAATACTGAAAGTACTCCCAGTATAAAATCATCCCCCCCCCTAAAAAAATGAAATAAATAAATAAATGAAAAATAAATAAATATAAAAGAAATAAAGAAAATAAATAAAACATTATAGAAATTAACACATCTCCACCAGTCCTGAAAACGATACCCCCTTGTTAACACCAGCGGATTCCCTTAAACGACCAACCTCGTAGTCCAACTTTACCCATATCCACACCAACCTCCCACCCCTCAACCTTTAGTCCCAAAAGTTCCCCCCCTCGAACAGCTCCTTCCCCTCCAACCTCCACCCCTCCCCTTCCCCTCCACCCTCCCTCCACCCCTTCTCCTCAAGTCTCCCCGCCCCTCATAACCTCCGCTCCTCTCCTCTCCCACGTTACTGCCCCCGACCTACCACACCCTCAACCCCTCCCCCTCCAACCACCCCATCTATCCACCCCACTCCACCCCTCCCCTCCCCCCTCCCTAACCCTCGCACACTCGCCTCAGCACAGCGTCTGCCACTAACCACTTACAATACCACGATTACATCCCCTTGCTCCCGTCCCCCTTTCCCCGCAGACCGCGCACCACGACCTAAATATGGACAACGCGATAGCAGCGCGCTCCAGGGATGCTGTCAACCCGGCTCCTCCTTCGGACAGTAAATGCACGCCGCGCACAATGTCATCCGCGTTCTCCCCGCGCGACCGATAGTTTGGATT
>NW_020871261.1:147191-157191 GCF_003789085.1 Penaeus vannamei
GGGTGGTTAATACAGATGATGTCAGTATTGATAGTGATTAAAAAGAAGTTTTCTTTTCAATTTGCGTTTCCTGGAATATATATTTTGACTTTCTCCCCGTCCTGTTCTTCGTCTTCCTCATCCCTTTTTCTCTCTTACCTGAATTATCTTTGTTGTTATGTTTATTGAATTATCTGTACCGGAAGCTTTCCATATGCATGTATATGTAAAGGTACAATGTCTCTGTATGTACATTATGTGTATTTTTCTTTCTTTCTTTCTTTCTCTCTTTCTTTCTTTCTTTCTTTCTTTCTTTCTTTCTTTCTTTCTTCCTTCGTTTCTTTCTTTCTTTCTTTCTTCATTTATTTATTTTATTATTATTTGTGTGTGTGTGTGTGTGTGTGTGTGTGTGTGTGTGTGTGTATACGTGTTCATATACTATGGCATGGCCCGTGTTTGTAATTTGTAAATCGTGGTGTTGTCTCCCATAACGATCGCTTCACGGAGAGCACGAGGGGAGGTGTCGGTGGCAGGTGTTGTCAGGCGGGGTCAGAGGTCACCATTATATAGCTGCGTGGACTGGTTTAAGCGTTCTAGTACCACCCGCCGGCTGTCACGAGCACCTTTCCTCCCCTTCTTCTTTTTCTTTTTTCTTCTTTTCTTCTTGTTCTTGTTCTTGTTCTTCTCCCTTTTTCTCCTGTTTGGTCTTCTTTTTTCTCCTATTCTTTCTCTTCTATTTTTTCCTTCTCATTTTTTTCATGTCTTGTCTTTCGTCTCTCTTTCTCTCTTTCCTTTTCCTTTACTCTCTCCTCGACCTCTTTATTCATTCGTCTCTCTCTTCATCTTAATATTTTCCCTTCTCTGTTGATTGTTTTATTTTCCTTTCCAAACGTTTTTATTTTTATTTTTCTCATCGACCAGTTATTTGTTCCTTCTTTCTTTCTCCTGATCTTTGCTTGATTTCCCTTGGTGTTCCTTCTTCCTCGTTCTTTCACTTATCCTTCCTTTGTCATCCACTTCTTTCCTCACTCTCTGGGTCTTCCATTTATTATGTCCATCTTCACTCTCTCTTTTGCTCCCCGTCTTCCCTTTGTAGTCTACAGGAACCGGAAGTGAATGATTACAGAGGCGGTGGTTGTATCTTACAGGTGTGGAATGTTGTATTTTTCGTTTATTTTCGTGTATGTTTTGTGTGATTTTTAAAGATGTGTGTTTTGTGTTTTTATTGTATTTTGTATTTTTCGTTTATTTCGGGTATGTTTTGTGCGATTTTAAGATGTGTCTTTTGTATTTTTATTGTATTTTGTATTTTTCGTTTATTTTCGGGTATGTTTTGTTGATTTTTTAAGATGTGTGTTTTGTGTTTTTATTGTATTTTGTATTTTTCGTTTATTTTCGTGTATGTTTTGTGTGATTTTTAAAGATGTGTGTTTTGTGTTTTTATTGTATTTTGTATTTTTCGTTTATTTTCGTGTATATTTTGTGTGATTTTTTAAGATATGTTTTGTATTTTTATTGTATTTTATGAAATTGATGTAGAAACGGTATACAATTAACGGTTGCTGGTGTCCACGTGTTAGTTATCTTTATTTTTGTATCCTTATTTCTTATTTGTTATTATTGAATTTTGTATATTGTTTGATTTGTTATTATGAATTTTATATTACTGTTTTTTTTTACTTATTTCTTGTATTTCAACTAATTCTCCTTTTATCTTCTTTACAGGTACGTAGCCTACAGTTGATCGCACAGTTGATTGGTAAAATAATTCACATTTGTTTTGTTCTTTGTTGGATGAGAATGCACGGATTCTGTTGGAATCTTCTCATTGATATTTATATTTTTTTCTTGTTATTGTACTATGACTGTTTCGTTTTTTTTTCTTGTTATTGTACTATGACTCATTTTGTTTTTTGTTGTATTTTTGGTATTGGTGTAGTTACTTGCAGTGGTAGTGCTATTATTTTGATTATCGTTATTATAATGTTCATCACCATCTGCAGTAGTATGATGTTATTTATTGTTATCATATTATTACTGTTGCTTTTGTTGTTATTAGTATAATTATTGTTATTATTGTTATTGTTATTATTATTATTGTTATTATTATTATTATTATTATTATTATTATTATTATTAATATTGATATTGTAATTTTAGTCGTTATCATTATAATTATGATAATTCTGATACCTGACTTAAAGTGGCCAAGAATTTCCCACGCTATTATTGCACACAGGTTGCACGTGCTCGTAATTACGCCCGCCCTTGTTGCCCTGAGCAACGGGTTCGACTGTTGACTCACATTGCTGGTTTTATTTTTTTCGATTTTCTTCTATTTCCCTTTTGTCTGTCAAGAGGGGGCGGGAGGGATAAGGAAGGAAGGGAAGGAAGAATGGAAGGAAAGATGGGAGGATGGAAGGGAAGGAAGGAAGGAAGGAGGGAGGGAGGGAAGAGATGGGAAAGAGGGAGGGAAGAGATGGGAAAGAGGGAAGGTTGGGAGGAAGGGAAGGAGAGAGGGAAGAATGGGTGCGAGTGAGGGAGGGAGGGATGGGACACATTAAGAGAGAGAGGGAGAGTTAGAAAGAGAAAGATTAAAGAAAAAGGAAAAAGAGCGAACAACAGAAAATAGAAATCATAGAAAGCGAGAAAGGAGAAGAGAGAAAAAGACACACAGCAAGAAAGAATAAGAGAAAAGATAAATAATATATATATATATATATATATATATATATATATATATATATATATATAAGAGAGAGAGAGAGAGAGAAGAGAGGAGAGAGAGAGAGAGAGAGAGAGAGAGAGAGCAGTTCGGGAGATGACAGGTGATGCTGACGCGGCCCTGATGAAGATTGGCAGTGCCTGCTCCCGCGGCGCTATCAGCCTTGATGTTGGCACGAGGGGGAGGGGGGAGGGGGGAGGGGGAGGGTGGTACGAGGGGAAGGGGGAGGGGGGAGGATGGCACGGGGGGGGAGGGGGGAGGATGGTACGAGGGGAAGGGGGAGGGTGGTACGAGGGGGAGGGAGGAGGGGGGTTGAGGGGAGGGGGAGGGGGAGGGGGAGGGGGTGGGGAGGGGGTGTTGGCACGAGGGGTGTTGGCACGAGGAGGGGGAGGGGGTGTTGGCACGAGGAGGGGGAGGGGTGTTGGCACGAGGGAAGGGGAGGGGGGTACTGGCACGAGGGGAGAGGGAGGGGGTTGTTGGCACGAGGGGGAGGAGGAGGGGGATGTTGGCCACGAGGGGAAAGGGGAGGGGTGTTGGCACGAGGGAAAGGGGAGGGGTGTTGGCAAGTGGGAAGGGGGGGGGTGTTGGCACGAGGGGAAGGGGAGGGGTGTTGGCACGAGGGGAAGGGGGAGAGGGTGTTGGCACGAGGGAAAGGGGAGGGGGTGTTGGCACGAGGGGGGAGGAATGTTGGCACGAGGGGAAAGGGAGGGGGTGTGGCACGAGGGGAAAGGGGAGGGGTGTTGGCACGAGGTGAAAGGGGAGGGGTGTTGACACGAGGGGGAGGAGGAGAGGGGTTGTTGGCACGAGGGGAAAGGGGGGGAGAGGGGATGTTGGCGCGAGGGGAGGGGAGGGGAAGGCAGGTCAGTCGTTTCGGCTAAGTAATTGTTTTTTAATATTGTCGTTGGTCGTGGTGCTATTGTTGCTCTCATTATTGTTATTGTTATTATTGTTATTGTATGGACTAGTACTTCGCCATCGTCATCGTCATCACCATCAATAATCATCATCAGAAAGTCACAGTCGGTTAATTATAAAAGAATAATATTGATAACACCAATTAAGAAAAGGAAGAAAAAAAGACCGAAGCGAACCGACAACATTAATTTTTATAAATAGCATCACATGAAGTGCAATACTTATATTAAAAGGAAGGCAAATGCAGTTAATTTCGCATATGCTTTTTAGGGTTATTATTTCGAGCCATTATTCTGATATACGTGTCGGGCAATGGCAAATATTATGTTTTTTTTTATATTCTTTGTGGCGCGCGGTTGTAACTCTCTGGTGTGGTTATGTTTCGGTGTTTGTTGTTGTTGTTGTTATTGGGAGTGGTTAGGTGGTCGTGGTTGTTTTGTTGTTGTTTTGGGGAGTGGTTAGGGTGGTGGCGGTTTTGGTTGTTTTTTGTTTTGTTGTTGTTTTTGTTGTTATTGGTAGTGGTTATGGTGGTGGTTTGCTGTTGTTACTGTTGTTGTTTAATTATTATTATTTTTATTTATTATATTATTATTATTGTTTTTGTTCTTGTTCTTGGATCCTACGGTGGTTGTGTTTGTTTGTTATTGTTGTTTCTGAACTTTCTCTTGCACGTCCTTCCTGTTCCTGTTCTTACTGTACAGGCGCACGCGCTTCTATTTTTTCTTTCTTTCTCTGAGTGTGTGTGTGTGTGTGCGTGTCTCTGAGCGTGTGTGTTGTGTGTGTGTTGTGTATGTATGTCTCTGAGTGTGTGTGTGTATGTATGTCTATGTGTGTGTGTGTGTATGTATGTCTATGAGTGTGTGTGTGTGTGTGTGTGTGTGTGTGTGTGTGTGTGTGTTGTCTATGAGTGTGTGTGTGTGTACATGTGTGTGAGAGAGAACATAACGGCATGGTAAGCCTCTTGAATTCCCATCGCCCGTGATCGTATCTTGGTCTTCCTTGCATCGCCCAGGTGATCTTTGCATATCATTTGCATATCAATGAGGCAGGTTAGGCCGCCGCGGGGGAGATAGGCCTATGGAGGTCCCTGGATTCCTCTTAGACTCGCAGGTTTAGAAGGATGTGCATTACGTTACTTTGCATTGTATTGAAGTATGAGATGTGTGTATTTTTGTTATATTGAACACATGTACAGCCGCAGTAAGGTGTACACAGAGAGGGGAAGGAGAAGAGCCAAGATACGAATTTTCATTTTTTTTAATTGTAGCTGTTTCCTTTATTCGCGTTGTTTTGAAATACATTGCATTTTGTATGACAATGGCTTACTTGAAAAAGATGTAGGCTTATAGTAAGTGTGAATAATGTTATGGCCATATTGTTCGTTGTTTTGTGTTTTTCGTCATGCTAGATATATGTTAGATATTAGATTGCATAATTACAAATAAGTAAAAATATAAAGAAATAAGTATATAATAAGTAAAAATTAGTGATAAGTAAAATGATAAGTAAATAAGTAATAAGTAAAGATAATAAGTAAATGAGTTATTAGTAAGAGGTAAAATTAAGTACAAATAAATACAAATCCTAAATAGTGTGTCTCAGGGTAGATGTTTGGGTGGTTGGGCCTATCTGAGGGGAAGCGGAGGGTAGGGGGAAAGGGTAGGGGAGGGGGGGAGGGTAGGAGAGGGAGGGGGAGGAAGGCGGTTATTGGGAAGATCTAGAGATATGAGAGAGAGAGAGAGAAAGAAAGAAAGAAAGAAAGAAAGAAAGAAAGAAAGAAAGAAAGAGAAAGAGAAAGAGAGAGAAAGCAAACAGGAAAATGATGAACAAGAGGAAGACAAGGGGCTAAAAAGCGAATGACGAGAGGAAAGAAGAAAGAGGGGAGGAGAGAAGAGAAAGAAAGAAAGAAAGAAAAAGAGAGAAAGGAGAATATATATATAATATATATATATATATTATATATATATATATATATATATATAGAGAGAGAGAGAGAGAGAGAGAGAGAGAGAGAGAGAGAGAGAGAGAGAGAGAGGGGGGAGGGATTTGCAACACGATTCTCCCACAATTGAGCTGAGACACCTGCACGGCTCGCCCCGTCACGCTGGGTCATGCACCGAACCTGCCATGCACGGAGAGCCGAGGGTCACGCGATCGCTTCGTACTTGTGAATGGGAGTGGGGGAGGGGGGGAGGGAGAGGGAGGGGGGATGGCTTCATGCATAGTTCTCATGTGGGGGGAAAGGAAGGAGGGGATGGCGGCGTGTTTAGTTATCATGTTGGGATGAGGGGGGGGTGGCTTCATGCATGGTTCTCATGTGGGAGGAAGGGAGGGGGGGATGGCGGCGTGTTTAGTTATCATGTTGGGGTGGGTGTGAGGGGGGGGTAGCTTCATGCATAGTTCTCATGTGGGGGAGAGGAGGGGGGGGGATAGCGGCGTGTTTAGTTCTCATGTTGAGGTGTGAAGGGGGTTGAGGAGGGGGATAACCGCATGCATAGTTTTCATGTGGAGGGGGGGGGGGGGTGAGATATACATGGCGTACTAGATCTGCTTGAAGGTGGGGGGGGGGATGACGGTAGGGGGAAATAAATGACTCATAGATCTCCTTGAAGGTGGGGGTGGGGGGTGACGGTAGGGGGATGCCGCGAACACAAGGCTAACGCAGACGAACCGCAGCATTCTTTCTCTCCCGGGGCGTCACCTGGAGGACAGAAGGAGGGAGGAGGGAAGAAAGAGGAAGAGGAGGAGGGAAAGAGAGAGGAGGAGGAGGAAGAGAGAGGAGAGGAGGAGGAGAGGACATCAGGCTGTGCTGGACGAGGCGCCGGACCGCTTTCAATGAAACTCGTGGCTGTTGAGTGTTACCGAGCGACGATTCGGAGGGCGACTCGTTCCGGGCGCAGAGGGGGGGGGTGAGGGGGGGGCGCTCGGGGAATTCGGTGTGGGACTGGGGAGAGATTTGGGGAAAGGGAAGGAGGGGAGGGGAGAAGGGATTGCTCTGGAAGAAAGGGAAAGACGGGGGGGAAGGAGAGGAGGGTTGCACTAGGATATGGGGTTGGGTGGGGGAGAGGGAGGGGGAAGGGGGAAGAGGAAGGGTAGAGAAGTATAGGGGGAGAAGGGGTTGATGAGGAGAAAGGCGAGGGTTAGGGGGAGGGGTAGGGAGGGGCGGTTCTGTAGGGGCATTGCTTTGGGAATAGGAGGCAGGGAGGGGGTGGAAGGTAGGAGAGGTTCATGGGACAGGGGGGGTTGGGAAGGGGGAGATGAACGGAAGGGGTTGCAGTAAATGAAGGTGTTGCTTTGGGAATGCGAGGTACGAGGCGGGGGGAGGAGGGAGGAGGGAGGAGGGAGGAGATAAAGAGGAGGGATAAGAGAAGAGACGATCCTGAAGGCAGCTTTGGGAATGTGATAGGGAAGGAGGGAGGGAGAGGAAGAGAAAGGGGGGATGGAGAGGGAGAGAAAGAGGGTTTGGGGGAGAAGAAAGGAGGGAAGTGGAAGTAGAAGGCGGTGTTTTATTGGTATGGGCGTCTGGTGGGTGGCGGCGACTATGGGTCTTTGTGGTGGTATCTGTCGTTGATGCTATAGGCTATGGGGGGGGGGAGTCTTATGTACTCTTGCACTCGTCAATGTTTATGAACATGGCTGTGTGTTTAGGGGAGCAATGCTGTATGTGCGTGTGTTTATTCATCTTTTTCTCTCTTTCTTTCTTTCTATTTATATCCTTTTCTCCGCATTGGTGTGGGCGTGGGCGTGGGAGTGGGTAGGCGGCACAATCGCTGCGCATTTCTTGGAAGATGAGCCTTTGGAAAACACACAAACATCTTTACAGGATTTATTACGGTTGTGTTTTGCGGCTTTCCTCTTTCTCTCGTGGATTCGAAATGCGCCTTTTCGGGGGCGGCGGGCCATGAAACGTGGATTATTTTACCTGGCCAGGCTGCAAAACGGGGCATCTCTTTGTTTATTTATGCCCGTGTCATTTGTTATTCACAGGCCTATTACTGCTCTCTTTCGCCCCCCCTTCGCACCCTCTTTTTCGCTTCGTCATTCCCCTTTTCGGTTCGTCATCCCCCTTTTCCCCTCTTCCCCCTTTCCCTTCTTCCCCCTTTTCTCCTCCTCCTCCTCCTCCTCCTCACTCCCCCATTCTCTCCTCGTTATATATGCTCGCTGCCTTCCACCCTCTTAGTATTCTTTTATGATTTGTAAAACAAATGCGGAGAGAGAGGAAGAGAAAAGAGAAAGGGAGGGAGAATGAAAAGGAAATAAGAGAGAGAGAGAGATAGAGAGAGAGAGAGAGAGAGAGAGAGAGAGAGAGAGAGAGAGAGAGGAGAGAGAGGAGAGAGAGAGAGAGAGAAAAAAGAAGACAGACACGGAGACAGAGACAGAAAGAGAAGAGAGGAAGGAGAGAGAGAGAGAGAAAAAGAAAGACAGACACGGAGACAGAGACAGAAAAAAAAAAAATACTGTAGGGGCGGTTTCCTATCCCGTTACAAGGGTAGTTCCCGTGAGGATCATCTGGACACGTGAGGGCTGCACTCGAAAGAGGAGGAGGGGGGGGTAGTGGGAATAGGGAAGATGGATAGGAGGAGGAAGAGAGAGGGAGAAAATGCAGGGAATGGGAGGGATAATGAGAAGAGGGGAGTGGCAGAGGTGGAGGAGAGGGAGAGGGAAATGGAAAGGGAGGGAGAGATAGAAGATAGAAAAAGAAGAGAGAAGAAAGAAGAGAAGAGAGAGAGAAGAAAGAAGAAAGAAGAGAGAGAGATAGAAAGAAAGAAGAGAAGAAGAAGAAGAGAGATAGAGAGAAGAAAGAAGAGAGAAGAGAGAGAAGAAAGAAGAGAAGAGAGAGAGAAGAGAGAGAGAGAGATGAGAGTGAAGAAAGAAGAAAGAAAGAAATAAGAAAAAGAGAGAGAACAAGAGTGTGTTTTACAAGACTTGCTGACATTTTATGTATGAGAGTTCAGGTGTATGTGACTGTGCATTGGTCTGTTTTGTTTGTGTTCTGCCGTCGTCTCCGCGTCTTCAGCAGAAAGTTTTGATTATTGTTTGGCATTTTAAACAAGGATGAGTTTAAGGGGTATCTTGTTTTCTTCTGTGGTCTTTCTTGTTTGCTTTTCTTGTTTTATTTCACCAGTATTCTTTTCGTTTCCACGTCATTCTCCTTTCCTCTTTTGTTTTCTCCTCTTTCGCAGACCATCCTTCTTTCTTCTCTCTTTCTTTCTTTTCCTCTGTCTTCCTTTATTCTCTCTCTCTCTCTTTCTCTCTCTAATATCTCATCTCGTCTTATTTCATCTTACCTTATTCCTTCCTTCGCGCCCCTTCTCCACTCTCAATTTTATCGCTTTTCTTCCTCCTCCTCGTTCGAGAAACACCGCCCACAGAACGCCGTTATTCCTAGTTTATTAAGCGTTACGTAAGCGACCGATTTCTTGCATCTGATCATGGCCTCTTGACCTTATCAGTTGAAAGGTCTATTTGTTATCAGTTTCTATTACTATTTTATTGTATTATTGTAGTTCACAAGCCTCTGAGCTCATTATTTTTTATTCGTTATCAGTTTCTATTACTTTTTTATTTTTTCATCGTCGTATTTATTGTATTATTGTAGTTTACAAGCCTCTGAGCTCATTTTTTTTTATAAGGTTGAAATTAGCGTGGTATGAGATCATATATTTTTTTATAAGGTTGGAATTAGCATGTGGTTTTTATTTATCGTCTATCCTTTTTTTGGTTATTTTTTTTCTTTCTCTTTCTCTTTGTTTAATCGGTTGTTATCTTTTTTGTTATTTTTGTTATTTTTGTTCTTTCTCTTTCTCTTTTTAATCGGTTGTTATCTTTTTGGTTATTGTTGCTATTTTTGTTATTTCTCTTTCTCTTTGTTTAATCGGTTGTTATCTTTTTGTTATTTTTGTTATTTTGTTATTTCTCTTTCTCTTTGTTTAATCGGTTGTTATCTTTTTTGTTATTTTTTGTTATTTTTGTTATTTCTTCTTTTCTTTGTTTAATCGGTTGTTATCTTTTTGTTATTTTTGCTATTTCTGTTCTTTCTCTTTCTCTTTGTTTAATCGGTTGTTATCCTTTTTGTTATTTTTGTTATTTTTGTTATTTCTCTTCCTCTTTGTTTAATCGGTTGTTATCTTTTTGGTTATTTTTGCTATTTTGTTCTTTCTCTTTCTCTTTGTTTAATCGGTTGTTATCTTTTTTGTTATTTTTGTTATTTTTGTTATTTCTCTTTCTCTTTGTTTAATCGGTTGTTATCTTTTTTGTTATTTTGTTACTTTGTTATTTCTCTTTCTCTTGTTTAATCGGTTGTTATCTTTCTTGTTATTTTTGTTATTTTGTTCTTTCTCTTTCTCTTTGTTTAATCGGTTGTTATCGTCGGTTTGCCTC
>NW_020871261.1:161680-171680 GCF_003789085.1 Penaeus vannamei
ATCTTTCCTTCCTCCGTTCCGTCCACATAAATCCCTATTCTTTCCATTCCCCGTTCCGACCAATCCCTATTCATTTCATTTCCCTGTTCCGTCATCCCTATTCTTTTCCCTTCCTCCGTTCCGCCATCCCTATTCTTTCCCATTTCCCCGTTCCGCCATCCCTATTCTTTCCTTTCCCGTTCCGCCATCCCTATTTTTTCCCCTTCCCCGTTCCGTTCTGCCATCCTTATTCTTTCCTTTCCTCCGTTCCGTCATCCCTATTCTTTCCCCTCCTCCGTTCCTGCCATCCCTATTCTTTCCATTTCCCCGTTTCCGCCATCCCTATTCTATTCTTTCCTTATTCCGCCATCCCTATTCTTTCCTCTCTCCAGTTCCGCCATCCCTATTCTTTACATTTCCCCGTTCCGCCATCCCTATTCTTTCCTCTCCCACCATTCCTGCATCCCTTACCCCCATTCCCCCCATCCCATTCCCCCCATTCCCCCCCCCCCCACCCCCATTCCGCGCTCCGTATCAACATTATCTCCGGAGTTACGATGAGAGTTTAATCCGCGAGAGCCCAGATTTTCGCGCGAGTTTACGGTAATGGCGGGCGTCCCTCAAGAGCGATTCGTGAATACGCCTCGAGTTGCCGCTCACACTTGGTGGTGGTGACGTCATAGTTTGTTGTTGTTGTTGTTTTTAGGGGGGATGTTTTTGTTTTTTTATTTATTATTTATTTGTTCTTACTATATTTTTATGTTTTTATTATTGTTGTTTTGTTTTATTGTTTTATTTCACATTTTATGATTATTATTGTCATTATAATGATGATGATAGCGATACTAGTAATTATTAGAGTACTATTGATATTATTGTTATTGCTGTTGTTGTTGTTATCATTGTCATTATCTTTATCATCGTTATTCTCATTTTTATCTTCATTGATTTTATCATTATGTTTATTATTATTAATATTATTATTATTATTGTCATCACTATCATTTCCATTATTATGAGTATCATCAACTCATCATAATCATAAATATTATTTTTATTGTTGTTGCCTTTGTCATTACTATTATTATCAAGTTGTTACTGTTTTCTTGTTTTTGTCATTATCATCATCAACATCATCATTGTTTTTATTACGGTAAACCCTTTAATTAATGCCATTGTATTTCCTTCTTCTCTCTCTATCACGTTTCCCTTTTATTTAATTTCCCTTTATTCCGGATGTCTGAAAGAAGTAAAAGAATAGAAGTGGATAAATAGCAGGTAATTGTGATAACAAGAAACAAATAATTGAACAACGAGAAAGAAAAGAAAAAGAAAACGGACCAAAAAACGGAGAGTAAACAAGCAAAAGTTTTCTTTGTATTTCGAGACGAACGGGAATAGGAAGAAAAAAAAACAAAGGAATGGGAAGAGAAAAGTTAAAATAGAAGGGAAGAGGAAATGAAGGGGAGAAGGATCGAGGTGGAAAGAGAGGGGAGGAAGAGAGAGAAAGAGGAATAACGAGAGAGAAGGAGGGGAGAGAGAGAAGGAGAGAGAAACACGAAAATAGAGGGAGAGAGAGAGAGAGAGAGAAAGAACAGAGTGGGAAGTAGAAAGGGAGATGAAAGAGACAGAGAGAGGGAGGGAGAGGGAGAGAGAGAGTAGGAAGAGAAAGAAAAAGAAAAAGAGACAGAGAGAGAGAGTAGGAAAAGAAAGAAAAAAAAAGGCAGAGAGAGAGTAGAGAGAGACAGACAGAGAGAGATAAAAAAAAAACAGGGATAGAGAGGGGAGTGAGATGTGAGAGGTAATGAAGGAGACAGCAAAGAGGGGAGAAAGAATAATCAGATAAGTCTACGTCCCCTTTAGCTGTACATCTGACGCGTGTGTTATTTAGGGAACACGAGGAAGAGGAGAGAGAGGAGAGGAAGAGAGAGAGGGAAGGAGAGGAAGAGAGAGAGGGAGAAGAGAGGACAAGAGAGAGAGAAGAGGAGAGAAAAGAGAGAGTGGGAGAGGAGAGACAGAGAGAGAGGGAGAGGAAGAGCGAGAGAGAGGAGAGGAAGAGAGAGAGGCGAAGTGGAGAGGGAGAGGAAGAGGAGAGAACAGAGAGAAGAGGGAGAGGAAGAGAGAGAGAGGAGAGAGAGAACAGAGAGAGAGGAGAGGAAGAGGAGAGAAAAGAGAGAGTGGAGAGGAGAGAACAAGAGAGAAGGGAGAGGAAGAGCGATAGAGAGAGAGGGAGAGGAAGAGCGAGAGAGGAGAGGGAGAGGATGGGTGAGAGTGTGAGAGAGAGAGAAAGAGAGAGAGACAGACAGACAGAGAGGGAGACAGACTCCCTCCCTCCCTCTCCCTCACCCCCTCTCATCCCTCCCTCCTTCCATCGTCTCTCTTCCTCTCAACCTCTCCCATCCCTCCCTCCCTCCCTCTTTCTCCCACCCCTCTCTCCCTCCCTCCTTCTCCCTCACCCCTCCCTCCTTCCCTCCCTCCCTTCCCTCTCCCTCACCCTCTCCATACCTCCCTCCTTTCCTACCCTCTGCTCTACCCTCTCCCATCCCTCCCCCCTCCTCTCCCCCTCACACTACCCTACCTCTATTCCTCGCCCACCGCCCGCTTCCCTTCCCGTCCAACACTCAATTATCAAAAAAAAAAAAAAAACCTGTTCCCCCTTTTAGGAAAGTTCTCCCTTTTTTTGGATTGTTTTTTTCCTTTTTCTTAGGGGAGTTCTCTCTTTTTGGAAAGTTTTTTTTTTCTTCGGGAAGTTCCCCTCTTTTAGGAAAATTCTCTCTTTTAGGAGAGTTCCCCCTTTTAGGAAAACCCCGTTTAAGGAGTGTCCCTTTAAGGAAAATTTCCTCTTTTTGGAAAGTTCCCTATTTCTAGAAAAGTTGCCCATTTAGGAAAGTTCTCCTTTTAGTAATTTTCCACTTTTAGGAAAGATCCCCCTTAGTAAAGTTCCCCTTTTAGGAAAGTTCCCTGTCATTTAAGTTCCCATTTTAGGAAAGATCCCCCTTAGTAAAGTTCCCCTTTTAGTAAAGTTCCCTATCATTAAAGTTCCCATTTTAGGAAAAGCCCCCCCCCCCAGTAAAGTTCCATTCTCAGGAAAGTTCCTCATTTTAGTAATTTTCCCTTTTAGGATAGTTCCCCCTTAAAGAAAGTTCCCTTTTGAGGAAAGTTCCTCCCATAGTTGTTCCCCTTTTAGGAAAGTTTTTCCTTGGGGAAAGTTTCCCCTTAAGGAAAGTTCCCCTTTTAGGAAAGTTTTCCCTTAAGGAAAGTTCCCCTTTTAGGAAAGTTTCCCCTTAAGGAAAGTTCCCCTTTTAGGAAAGTTCCCTAGGAAAGTCCCTTTTAGGAAGTTTCCCTTTTAGGAAAGTATCCCCATAAGGAAAGTTCCCCTTTTTAGGAAAGTTTCCCCTGGAAAGTTCCACTTTTAGGAAAGTTTCCCCTTAAGGAAAGTTCCCCTTTTAGGAAAGTTATCCCTTAAGGAAAGTTTCCCTTTTTAGGAAAGTTCCCCTTTTAGGAAAGTTCCCTTAAGGAAAGTTCCCCCTTAGGAAAGTTTCCCCTTAAGGAAAGTTTCCCTTTTAGGAAAAGTTTCCCCTTAAGGAAAGTTCCCCTTTTAGGAAAGTTTCATTTAAGGAAAGTTCCCTTTTTAGGAAAGTTTCCCCTTAAGGAAAGTTCCCCTTTTAGGAAAGTTTTCCCTTAAGAAAAGTTCCCCTTTTAGGAAAGTTTCCGCTTTTAGCAGTTCCCCTTTTAGGAAAGTTTCCCCTTGAGGAGTTCCCCTTTAGGAAAGTTTTCCCTTTTTAGGAAAGTTTCCCTTTAGGAAAGTTTCCGTTTTAGGAAAGTTTCTCCTTAAGAAAAGTTCTCCTTTTAGGAAAGTTTCCCCTTAATGAAAGTTTCCCTTAAGGAAAGTTCCCATTTTAGAAAAGTTTCCCTTAAGGAAAGTTCCCCTTTTAGGAAAGTTTCCCTTTAAGGAAAGTTCCCCTTATTAGAAAAGTTTCCCCCCTTAAGAAAAGTTTCCCCCTCAATGAAGTTTCCCTTTAAAAGGAAAGTTCCCCTTCTAGGAAAGTTCCCTTCAGGAAAGTTTCCCTTTTGGAAAGTTTACCCTTAAGGAAATTTCCCCTTAAGGAAAGTTCCCCTTTAGGAAAGTTTCCCTTTTAGGAAAGTTTCCCCTTAAGGAAAGTTTCCCTTTTAGGAAAGTTTCCCTTTTAGGAAAGTTTCCCTTTAAGGAAAGTTTCCCTTTTAGGAAAGTTCTTTTAGGAAAGTTCCCCCTTTTAGGAAAGTTCCCCTTTTAGGAAAGTTTCCCCTTAAGGAAATTTCCCCTTTTAGAAAAGTTTCCCCTTTTAGAAAAGTTTCCCCTTTTAGAAAAGTTTCCCCTCAAGGAAAGTTCCTCTTTTAGGAAAGTTTCCCTTTAAAGAAAGTTCCCCTTCTGGGAAAGTTTCCCTTAAGGAAAGTTCCCCTTTTAGGAAAGTTTCCCCTTAAGGAAAGTTCCCCTTTTAGGAAAGTTTCCCCTTAAGGAAAGTTCCCCTTCTAGGAAAGTTCCCCCTAGCGCCCTGAATCGAAGGTGTGGCGCTGAGAGAGACAGCCTTTCTGCCTTTCAAATCCCGACATAGAGCTTCCTCCTTTTTTTCTCTTTTGTTTTGGATTTTCTTTTCTTTTCTTTTTTCTTTACATCTTTTTCTCTCTTCATTCTCTCTCTCATTTTTTTTCTCTCGCTCTTCCTTCTCTCTCTCTTTCTTCACTCTCGCCCTTTTCTAGCATCTTTTTCTCTTTTACTTCTTTTTTCAATAATTTCCTATCTCTATATTCTCTATCTTCATTATCTCTCTTCATTTTCTCTCTACGTTCTCTCTCTTCCCTTTCTTTTTCATCTTTCTCTCGCTTCCTTCTCTCTCTTCCTTTTCTCTCCCTTCTCTCTCTTCCTTCTCTCTCTTCCCTCTCTCTCCCTTCTCTCACTTCCTTTTCTCTTTTCCCTCTCTCTCCCTTCTCTCGCTTCCCTTTCTCTATCTTTCTTCTCACTATTCCCGGTCTCTCTTGCCTCCCTCTCTTCTTTCTCACCCTTACATCTCTCTTTTCCCTCTCTCTCTCTTCCTCTTCCCTCGTTTACCCCTTGTAGGACCTCTCTTACGTCTTGCTCTCCATATTTCTTCCCTTTTCCTCTCTTATCCTTTATCCCTATCACCCCTCCTGCCCCTACGTCCCCCTCCCTGCCCTTCCTACCCCCTGTCCCTCCTGCCCCTCCTCCTTCACCCTCCCCCTGTCCTTCCTGCTCCCCCTCCTTCACCCTCCCCCTGTCGCTCCTGCTCCCCCTCCTTAACCCTCCCCCTGTCGCTCCTGCTCCCCCTCCTTCACCCTCCCCTGTCCCTCGTGCCCCTCCCCCTTCCCTCTAACTGCCCCCCTGCCCTTCTCCCACTGTTCCTCTCTTTTCTCTCTTACTGCTCCCTGCCCTTCTCCCACTGTTCCTCCTGCCCCTTACCCCTCTTCCCCTTTCCTTCCTGTTCCCCTTCATTTCCCTTCGCGCTCTCCCCACAGTGCCCCCTCCCCTGTACACCTCTCCCCTCCTACCCCACGGAAACCTTATGTTACTCCTGTATGGTTATCTCTGACTTCTCTTTCTCCATAAACACCAACCCCATGCCACATCACACTCCTCCACGGCCCCACACTCCTACATTTCCCCACACTCTCCCAACACTTTCCCAACACTCCTCCACTCTCCCTACACTTCCCTTTCCCCCACACTCCTCCACTCCCCAACACTTTCCAAATACTCCCCACACTTCCCCACACTCCTCCATCTCCCCACACTTCCCCTCTCCTCCACATCTCCCAACACTCCTCCACTCCCCACACTTCCCCACATTCTCCTATGATCCCCCAACCCTCACACTTTCCGCACACTCTTCTGACCCCCCAACCCCCACTTCTCCCACACCTCTCCCAATCCCCACTCACTCTCCTACTTTCTAACTCCTCCACTCCCAAACACTTCACCTAATTCCCACGGCCAGTCTCTTCACGCACTCCCCCACACTCACCCCACACCCCAAACCTTTGCACTTCCACACTCTCCTACACCCCCACAACCCCCCACATCTCCCCACACATCAACCATACCCCCCACACTCCCTAACCTTCATACCTCCACAATCCCCACATTCCCACCACTTCCCACACCTCGCCCCACACTCCCCTATACCTCTCCCGCACTCCCTCACACCTTAGCACACACTCCACCACCTCCCCTACACTTCTGCCACCTGCAACCCAACTCTCCCCACACCTCAGCCCACACTCCCCCCACCTCCCCCACTCCCCCCCCTCTCCCCACACTCCCCCACCCTCTCCCCACACTCCACTCACACTCCCCCATACTTCTCCTCACACCTCAGTCATACTCCCTCACGTCTCCCAACCCTTTACACCCCCACAACCCCCATCACTAACCCACACCTCTCCCCACGCTTCCCCAAACATCACCCGTATCATCACTCTCTAACCCTTTACACATCCACAATCCCCCACACTCCCCACCACTACCTCACACCTCAGCCTACACCCCCCCCCCTCCCCGACTCCTCCACACCTCAACCCCTCTCTCACACTCCCACACTCTGCCCCCACCTCTCTCACACTCCCCCACCTCCCCCACTCGCCCCACCTCTCCACACTCCCCCCACCCCACCCACCTTCCCCCTCTTCCCACACTCCCCACTCCCCCACACTCCCCCCCTTCCACCTCCCCCACACCTCAGCCCCACATTCTCCCACACTCTCCCCACACTACCCCCCTTCCCCACACCTCCCCCCACCTCAGCCCCCCTCCCACCCCCACTCCCCCACTCGCCCCCACACCTCAGCCCCCCCTTCCCACCTCCCACACTTCAGCCCCTTCCCCCCCACACCTCCCACACCTCTCTCCCCACATTACCCACCTCCCCCCACCTCCCCACACCTCAGCCCACCTGCAACCCACCCGTCGTTTCGGATCATAACCATACCATTCGTTTTGCTTAAAAGGCCTCATTCCCCTTGTTTATGGGCGGGTTCGCATTAACATTGCCGGGGAGATCTCTTCCTCTCTCTCTCTCTTGTCTTTCTCTTTCCGCTTTCTCTTCTCTTTCTTTCTTTCTTGCTCTTGATTTTTGCTTCTTTCTTGTTCTTGTTTTTTTGCTCTTTCTTTTCTTTTTCCTTTTTCTTTTTTTCTCTCTTTCTTTCTCTTCTTCTTTCTCTTATTTTTTTTTTTTTTTCTTCTCTTTCTCTCTTTTCTTTCTCTCTTTCCTCTCTTATCTTCTCTCTCTTTCTCTATTTTCTCTCTCTCTTTCTCTCTCTCTCTTCTCTCTCTCTCTCTCTCTCTCTCTCTCTCTCCTCTCTCTCTCCTCTCTCACTCTCTCACTTCTCTCACTCTTCTCTCTTCTCTCTCTCCTCTTCTCTCTCTCTCTCTCTCTCTCTCTCTCTCTCTCTCTCTCTCTCTCTCTCTCTCTCTCTCTCTCTCTCTCTCTCTCTGCCTTTTTCTCCTCGTCAGAGCTCTTCTCTCTCTTCTCCCTATTTCTTTTTTTTCTTTTTACCTTTGTCCTATTTTCTCCGTTTCTTTCTTTTTCCAGCTTCCATTGATCGTTTTTCTTCGTATCAATGTTATTCCTTTTCCTTCGCCTTCCTACCTTTATCCTCCGGCTTCTCTGTTCTTCTTCATATCGTTGTTATTTCGTTGCATCGGTTCATCTTTGTGTTCCTCCTTCTCCTCTCTCTTTCCCATCCTCTTTCCCATTTTCCCCTTCCCCTCCTCCTCCTCCTCTTCCTCGCTTCCTCCTGCTCCCTCCTCCTTCCTCCTCCTCCCCTCCTCCTCCCTTCCTCCTGCCTCCTCCTCCTCCTTCCTCTCCCTCCCAACCCTCCTCCTCTTCGCCCCGTCCTCCTCCTCTTTTTCTTACTCTTCCTCTTCCTTCTCTTCCTCCTCCTCCCTTCTCCTCCTCCCTCGTCCTTCCCCTCCTTCTCCTTCTCCTCCTCCTCCTCCTCCTCCTCCTTCATCCTCATCCTCATCCTCCTCCTCCTCCTCCTCCTCCCCCCTCTTCCCCTTTCCTCCTCCTCCTCCTCCTTCCTCCCCCCTCCTTCACTCCTCCTCCTCCTCCCTCCATCCCTCGTCATCCTCCTCCTCCCTCCTCGTCCTCTTCCTCCTCCTCCCTCCCCCTCCCCCTCCTGCCCCTTCTCCTCCTCCTCTCCCTCCTCCTCTCCCTCCTCCTCCTCCTCCTCTCCCTCCTCCTCCCCCTCCTCCTCCCCTTCCTCCTCCTCCCCTCCCCCTCCCCCCTCCACCCCCCTCCTCCCCCTCCTCCCCCTCCCTTCCTCCTCCTCCTCCTCCCCTCCTCCCCCTCCCTCCCCCTCCTCCTCCTCCCGTCTCCCCCTCCACCGCCCGTCCTCCTCCCCTCCTGCCTCCTCTTCCCTCCTCCTCTCCTCCTCCTCCTCCTCCTCCTCCTCCTCCTCCTCCTCCTCCTCCTCCCCCTCCTCCTCCTCCCCCTCCTCCCCCTCCTCCCCCTCCTCTCCTCCTCCTCCTTCCCTCCTCCTCCTCCTCCCCTCTTCCTCCTCCCCGTCTTCCCCTTCCTCCCCCTCCTCCTCCTCCTGCTGCCGTTCCGATCTGCGCCACAAAGACAGGAAATACCTCGCCAGGGTCGCCATGGCCGAATTCGCCGTCAGACACCAGCAAAAGTGGGGGAGAGGGGTGGGAGGGGGAGAGGGTGGAGGAGGGGGAGATGTGGGAGGATGGGGGAAAGGGGTGGGGAAGGGAGAGATGGTGAGAGGAGGGGGAGGTGAGAGAAGGGGGAAGAGGGAAGGGAGGAGGGGAGGCGGGGAAGGGGGTGGGAGGAGTGGAAGAGGGGTGGGGAAGGGAGGGAAGGGAAGAGAGGGAGAGGGCAGGGAAGATAATGAGATGAGGGAGGGAATGTGGCAAGGGAAGGGGTAAGAGAGTAAGGAGAGAGGGAGGATGGGGGGGATAGGAGAAGAGATGGGGGGGGAGAAAAAAATTGGGGGAGGGAGGAAGGGGTAGTGATGAGGGGAGAGGGGGGGGTTGTGAGGGAGATGGGGGAGGGGGATTTGTTTACGTTTGGTGCTATATATATACATACATACATACATATATTTTTTTCTGATTTTCTTTTTTTTCTTCTTTTTTTTCTTTTCTTTTCTTTTTTTGTGTGTGTGTGTTTGACGTGCATTTCGATGAATTTAGATTTGGTTGTTGTTTTCGTAACTTTGAAAATTGGAATTTCTCAGGACAAGCGCATTTATGTGTGTATGTGTGTGTGTGTGTGTATGTATGTGTGGGTGCGTGCGTATGTGTGTGTGTGTGTGTGTTTGTGGATGTCGCTGTATATATCTATTTAAAAGATATATAGATTTATCTGTGGCTTACAAGAATTTATGTAGCGATAAAAAACGTGATATATTGAAACCCCCAAGTTCATAATGTTGGCAATGACAATGAAAATAAATATATCCACATCTATTCATATACCACACTTTCAACCCCTCAATTTCCCTAACTTTCTCTTCAACTCCTCTGCTCATACCCCTTCTTATTCTATATTTTCTCGCCATGCCCTATATTCATTCTCTCATTTCTCTCTATACCTCACAATTATTTCACAATTTCTCTCTGCGCCTTACATTTGCTCACACTTTTATCGTCTGTTTTGTCACTATGTCGACGTCTGCGCCTTGAATAATTGAGATGGGAAAACCAGACTTGGCAACCCCCGCAAAAAATGGCTTCTTCCTTACATATAAGATATAAATGCTAATATCAGAGAGAGAGAATGAGGGAGAAGGGGAGAGAGGAAGGAGGGGAGGGGAGGAATGCAGGGAGAGAGAGAGAGAGGGGGGAAGAGGGAGAGAGAGAGAGGGGGAAGAGAGAGGGGAGAGAGAGGAAGAGGGAGAGGGAGAGTGAGGAGAGACAAGAGACATGAGGGAATGAGGGAGAAGGAGAGAGAGGGGGAGGGGAGGGGAGGGAGAGAGAGGTAGGAAGAGAGGGAGGGAAGGAAGGAGAAGAAGAGAT
>NW_020871261.1:176680-179180 GCF_003789085.1 Penaeus vannamei
TATTTCTGTGCCTACTTTCTGTGCCCTTTTTTTCCTTTTCCTTGACTATTTCTGTGCCTTTTTTCCTTGTTCTTGCTATTTCTGTGACTATTTCTGTGCCTTTTTTCCTTGTTCCTGGACACCTGTTTATAATCATCAGTATTAAGATACCAACAATTATTTGTGATTGGATTGTTTCGATGTCATCTTGTTCTTTCTGATATTCTTGATTATCATCGAGTGTTGTTTCTTTATATTCATTATCGGTTTTGCATTCACATTTACCTTACCTTTTATCAGCGTTGCACCTTTCCCAAAAATTCTAATTGAATATTCGTCTATGAAATGGTTTTGTTTGTTGTTGTCGTGTCCTTGTTTGTCTTTTGTGTTATAACCAGGCAATGGGTTATATCAGGATACATTATAGATATCGTCATATGCGACCATCTGATTTTAAAGAAAACGCATCCACTTTACACCCTCTTCGTTGCCAGATCTCGCCCGATGCTAAATTCCCTAATCGTTTCTATGCCATTTTCGACCTTGTTCCTCCTCGGCTCGAGAGGCCAAAATCCCTCGCCACTCGAACGTCGGAATAACTCGAAACACCTCTCGATATCCGATAAATGCATAGATTTAGAGATAGAAAAACGAATGATATATTTGAATAACCTTTGGCCTCGACTTGTAGTATTAAGGTTTATGTTAGCTATTTATTTGAATTAGATTTTACGCTTGGCTCCCCTATACATCCCCCCCTGACATTACACCTCATGATACATACATTCACACATTCATACGTATAGTGCATGTGTATGAGTTAATTCATACATACACGCATTTATACATCAGCACACACACACAAGCATATATCCACACGTGTACGTACATAGACATACGCACATGCTCTATACAAATATATACATACATACATACATACATACAATATCCAGACACAAAAATGTAAAAAAACAAGCATACACACACGCATCTATCCATCCGCACACACCCTTACGCACAAGGATAGACCCTCATCCACACGCAGATACACAAACACAGACACACGCGCGCACTCCCTGCAGAGTTAGACGAGATGGATCAATATTGCAAGTTTCGGACACATTCACGAGCGGACTCAGTGACCCCGACAAAAGCGACCGTTGAGGATTGGAAACACTTAGGGTTGTTTTGACTCCCGTTGGCGTAGGAATAGATTCGGTATATATACATATGTATATATTATATATATTCTTTATATATATATATATATATATATGTATGTATGTATGTATGTGTGTGTGTGTGTGTGTGTGTGTGTGTGTGTGTGTGTGTGTGTGTGTGTGTGTGTGTGTGTGTGTGTGTGTTGTGTGTGTGTGTGTGTGTGTTGCGTGTGCGTGTGTGTGTGTGTATGTGGTGTGTGTGTGTGTGGGTGTTATGTGGGTGTGGTGTGATAGTGTGTAACAAGTGTGCTTATGCGAAGCGCAGAGATTGAGAAGGGAGAGAGAGAGAGGGCAGAGACAGGATAGACAAAGAAAGAAGAAAAGGAGGAAGGGGAAAGAGGAGAGGAAGAAGGAGGGACGAAAACAAGAAAAAAGAAATTAAAATGAAGAGAGAATAAAAAAAATAGAAGGGTACAGAGAGAGATAAATCAATTAATTTTACTGAAGATTAGACGAAATTAAATTAATTAAATAATTCTCCCAGGGCACTATTTCCACAAACAAAAGGCGATAAAGCAATGAAAATAAGTAAACGACAATAAAAACAAAAACAGAAGACAAATAAACAGCAACACCAATAGAAAGCAAGTAAATAATGATAACAAAAATAAAACAAAAAAGAACCTTAAAACAGAGTGCCATTCCTACAGACGAAAGAATAAAAAATAAACAAATATACAATGATAACAAAAACAAAGCAAACAAAAAAGCAACATCAAAACAAGATATCTTCCCCACAGTCAACAAAAAACAACAAAACAACAAAAACAACTACATAACAAAAACAAAAAACAAGAAATTACAACCCCGCAACCCGCCTCCAAAACTACACAACAAAAAACACACAAAAAAACAAGAAATTACAACCCCGCAACCCCGCCCTCCCAACAACTACAGCAAAAAAACACAAAAAACAAGAAATTACAACCCGCAACCCGCCCTCCAACAACTACACAACAAAAAACACACAAAAACAAGAAATTACAACCCGCAAACCCCCCTCCCAACAACTACACAACAAAAACAAAACAAGAAATTACAACCCGCAACCGCCTCCCAACACTACACAACAAAACAAAACGCAAAAACAAGAAATTACAACCCCGTAACCGCCCTCCCCAACAACTACAACAACAAAAACAAAAACAAGAAATTACAACCCCGCAACCCGCCCCCCAACTAACACAAACAAAACAAAAACAAGAAATTACAACCCGCAACCCGCCCTCCCAACCAACACACCCAACAAAAACAAAAACAAAAAACACACAAAAAACAAAAATTTACAACCCCGCAACCCG
>NW_020871261.1:184180-186680 GCF_003789085.1 Penaeus vannamei
GGGAAAAGAGGAGAGATGCTGTTGGCAGGGGATAGAAGAGAAGTGTCAAAGTTGGCAGGGGTAGGTAGCGGATCGATGATGTTGCCAGGGGTGTTAATGCTGTCAATGGAGGAGAGAAGCGAAGGGGAATGGTAGTGTTGGCAGAATTAGAGAGAACATACTTGTTGGAAATAGTAAAAATAAGGCGAATCTAAAATAAACATTAGATAAAGAGGAGAGGAAAGCTACTGTTGTCAGGAATTTAAAAAATAACAGAAGGATGGCAGGGATGATGAACAGAGAAGAGAGAAGCGCTGTTGTTGGCAAAGGTGGAAAAAGGGGAAAGGGAAATAACTGAAATGGGAGAAAAAAAAGAAAAAGAAAGGGAAGAGAAATAAAACAAGAGAATAGAGATATTTCTGTTGTCACGGGAAAGGAAATGATGGGGAAAAAATGAAAATAAAAGACTGATGTTGTCAGAGTGCGGGAAAGGGACTTGATGCCTTGAGAGGAATTTTCTCTGTTGTCAGAATGGGAAAGAGATGAACGATAGTGATGGAAAGGATAAAGAAAAGATAGAATAAGATAAAACGAAAAATAATGAAAGTTGGATTTTTAAATTAATATCCTGATAAAAAATAGAATTACATGACCAACAAAGACTAAAAAATAAAATAATAAGAAGAAAATAGCTGTACTAAAAAAATAATGATAATGATAATAAAAAAATAAAAAAAACACTTTTATTTGGTTGAATGTCCATATATCCACATATCCACATACCCACGCATCCGCATTGATATTCGTGAATGAACACCCACAATATATCCAATAATGGATATTGGACGTGTGGAAGGAAGCGGATATAAGACCCAGGGTGGGAAAAAAGTGTGGATATAAAAGGTGGATAAAATGGATGTAAGTGGATAAAAAGAGTGAAGCCTTCGATTCAATACGATAAATAGTGGACGAAAGGATATGAAAAGAAAGAGAATGAAAAGGCAAAAGATTGTGTGGATGAAAAGAATGAAAAGTGGATGAAAAGGATAAAGAAACGTGTGGATGAAGAGAATACAAAATCTCGAATAAAAGAACAGCAAAGGGACGTGTGTGTGTGTGTGTGTGTGTGTGGATAGAAAGGATTAAGAAAGTCCTTAGATGAAATGGACCAAAGACACAAAATAAATCACTATCCCGAATTAGAAAGATAACAATAAAAACATAAAAGCCGAATAAATAGATAAATGAATTTTAAAAAAGTGTATTACGAAAGTATGTAATGGGAAGGGAGAAGTATAAAGAAGGAAGAAACAAGAGAAGGATGAGAGAAAGGTGAAGGATTGATGGTGAAGCGAGAAGCGGGTGAACAGAGGGAAGAGTGAAGCGAGAAGGTGAAGTGAGGGGAGGAGGAAGCGAGGGAAGGATGAAGGATCAACAGGATATAAGTGTGAAAGAAAATCCGTAAATAAAACGAACCGAAGACACAAAATAAATCATTAATCCGGATTTAAAAAGACAATAAAAAAAGAAAGAAATATTAATAGATAGATAAATAAATAAAAAGAAAAACAAATCTTTAATTCGGATTTAAAAAGACAATAAAAAAATAATAGATAGATAAATCGGATTTAAAAAGACAATAAAAAATAGATAAATCAATAGATAAAAATATTATTACAAAAGTGTTCGTATGTAAGAATAACGTATAAATAAGTAACGAATCAAATAAGAATTTCTCGACGAAAAGGATGCAAAGGATAAAGCAAGAAGGATGTGGGCGGGGATGTGAATGCGAGGATGCGAAGCGGCCGGAAATACACCGGAAGACCGTGACGTGAAGGATCGAGGATGAAGCAAGGGGAGGGTGAAGCGAGAGGTGTGTGTGTGGGGGGGGGGGTGAAGCGAGAGATGGGTGGAGGGGGTGAAGCAAATTGAGGGTGAAGCGAGAGGTGTGTGTGGGGGGGGGGGGTGAAGCAGAGGTGGGGGGGGAAGCAAGGAGAGGGTGAAGCGGAGAGGGTGGGGGGAGAGAAGGGTGAAGCAAGAAGAGGATGAAGCGAGAGGTGGGTGGGGGAGGGAAGGGTGAAGCGAGAGAAGGGAGGAGTGAGGGAATGGTGAAACAAGGGGAGGCTGAAGCGAGAGAAGGTGGGATGAGGGAGTGTAGCGTGAGGTGAATGAAGCGTGGAAAGGAAGAAGTATAAAGAAGGATGAAGCAAGAGAAGAATAGGATGAGAGAAAGGTGAAGGATTGATGGTGTAAGCGAGAAGGTGAAGTGTGGGAAGGATGAAAGATTGAGGATGAATCAAGAGAAAGGTGAAGCGAGACAAGGATGAAGCGAAAGAAGAGTGAAGTGTAGGATTGGTGAAGTGAGAGCAGGATGAAACGGGTGAAGGATTAAGAGTGAAATAAGGAAGTGAAAGCGAGGAAAGGATTGAGGATGAAGCGAGAGGTGGGTGAAGTGAGGAGATAGTGAAGTGAGGGAAGGGTGTAACGAGAGAAGGGTGAAGCAAGGAGAGGCTGAAGC
>NW_020871261.1:191680-196680 GCF_003789085.1 Penaeus vannamei
TTCTGCGATTGCGTTTCATACACGCGGATTTTGGCGGGATTTTTCGCTCTCGTTTTCTGTTGGTACTTTCTTTTGCTTGTTTTATTTTTTTTTTTCGTTTTTCTTCTTTCTTTCTTTCTTTCTTTCTTTCTTTCTTTCTTTCTTTCTGCGATTGCGTTTCATACACGCGGGATTTTGGCGGATTTTTCGCTCTCGTTTTCTGTTTGGTACTTTCTTTTGCTTGTTTTATTTTTTTTCGTTTTTCTTCTTTCTTCTTCTTCTTTCTTTCTTTCTTTCTTTCTTTCTTTCTTTCTTTCTTTTCTGCGATTGCATTTCATACACGCGGGATTTTGGCGGGATTTTTCGCTCTCGTTTTCTGTTGGTACTTTCTTTTGCTTGTTTTATTTTTTTTTTTCGTTTTTCTTCTTTCTTTCTTCTTCTTTCTTCTTTCTTTCTTTCTTTTCTGCGATTGCGTTCATACACGCGGGATTTTGGCGGATTTTCGCTCTCGTTTCTGTTGGTACTTTCTTTTGCTTGTTTTATTTTTTTTTTGTTTTTCTTCTTTCTTTCTTTCTTTCTTTCTTTCTTTCTTTCTTTCTTTCTTTTCTGCGATTGCGTTTCATACACGCGGGATTTTGGCGGGATTTTCGCTCTCGTTTTCTGTTGGTACTTTCTTTTGCTTGTTTTATTTTTTTTTCGTTTTTCTTCTTTTCTTTCTTTCTTTCTTTCTTTCTTTCTTTCTTTCTTTTTTCTGCGATTGCGTTTCATACACGCGGGATTTTGGCGGGATTTTTCGCTCTCGTTTTCTGTTGGTACTTTCTTTTGCTTGTTTTATTTTTTTCGTTTTTCTTCTTTCTTTCTTCTTTCTTTCTTTCTTTCTTTCTTTCTTTCTTTCTTTCTGCGATTTTCATACCGGGGGATTTTGGCGGGATTTTCGCGCTCGTTTTCTGTTGGTCCTTTCTTTTGCTTGTTTTATTTTTTTTCGTTTTTCTTCTTTCTTTCTTTCTTTCTTTCTTTCTTTCTTTCTTTCTTTCTTTTCTGCGATTGCATTTCATACACGCGGGATTTTGGCGGATTTTTCGCGCTCGTTTCTGTTGTCCTTTCTTGCTTGTTTTATTTTTTTCGTTTTTCTTCTTTCTTTTTTCTTTCTTTCTTTCTTCTTTTTTCTGCGATTGCGTTTCATACACGCGGGATTTTGGCGGGATTTTCGCGTCTTTTTTCTGTTGGTCCTTTCTTTTGCTTGTTTTATTTTTTTTTTCGTTTTTCTTCTTTCTTTCTTTCTTTCTTTCTTTCTTCTTTCTTTCTTTTCTGCGATTGCGTTTCATACACGCGGATTTTGGCGGGATTTTCGCTCTTCGTTTTCTGTTGGTACTTTCTTTTGCTTGTTTTATTTTTTTTTTCGTTTTCTTTCTTTCTTTATTTATTTATTTATTTATTTATTTATTTTCTGCGATTGCGTTTCATACACGCGGGATTTTGGGGGGATTTTCGCGCTCGTTTTCTGTTGGTCCTTTCTTTTGCTTGTTTTATTTTTATTTATTTTGTTTTTTTTTCGTTTTTCTTCTTCTTCGTCTTCTTCTTTCTTTTTTTCTGCGATTGCGTTTCATACGTGGTATTTTGGCGGGCTTTTTCGCTCTCGTTTTCTGTTGGTCTTTTCTTTTGCTTGTTTTATTTTCTTCTTCTTCTTCTTCTTCTCCGTCTTCTTCGTCTTCTTCGTCTTCGTCTTCTTCTCTTCTTCTTCTTCTTTTGTTACTGTGGGAGAAGTAAGTGAAGAGTGAAGTGTAAAGTGAGAGGTGTGTGAAGTAAGGAAAGTTGTTACTGGGAAGTTATTTTTTTTTTCTTTTTTTTTTTAACCTAGGCTTATCATATATATTTTTTATTCGCTTTCTTTCTGTTCCTTCTTCTCTTTAGATGTTTTTTCCCCTTATTTTCTCTGCATTTTCTCGTATTTTGTTGATTATTTGAATAATTTCACTGCAGTTTTCTTTGCGAATTTCTTGTTACTTCGGAATAAATCGTTTTTTTTTATTTATTGCTTTTTTTCAGATTTTCCGCCTTTTCTTTGTATAAATACTTGTTTTTAAGTATTTTTCTCGTGTCCGCTTTTTCGTATTTTTACACATCTTATTTTCTTTGGATTTTCTCGTATTTTGTTGATTATTTGATTAATTTCACTGCTATTTTCTTTGCGAATTTCTTGTTACTTCGGAATAAATCTTCGTTTTTTTGTTTGTTTGTTTTATTGTTTTTACAGATTGTCCACCTTTTCTTTGTATAAATACTTGTTTTTAAGTATTCTTCTCGTTTCCGCTTTTTCGTATTTTTACATATTTCATTTTTTTGGCATTTTTCCTGTCTCATAATATTTCCTGTTTATTTATTTCTGAGTTTCCCTTGAAATTTTCAACCATTTTCCCTGTTCTTCTCGTTTTCTTTGCGTTTTCTCGTTTTCTTTTTCATTATTCACATCCATTTAGAAATTAGTTTTTCATAATTCAAATTCATTTCCAAATGAGTTTTTTATTATTCATATCCATTTCCAACTTAGTTTTTCATTATTCATATTCATTTCCAGATGAATTTTGACAAATCTATGAAAGGTTGTGAATAAGATATATAATATAGTTGTGTGACCGTGAGTGTGAGTGTGTATGTGTTTGTGTATGTGTGTTTGTGCGTGTGTGTGTCTATGTGCGTGCGTGGACGTGTATGTGTGTACGTGTGTACGTATTGCACATAAACAGTTAGACTACCAGACAAATGGACGAATCAGACGCACCAAAAAATAAATAAATACATAAATAAATATAAAATGATGATAATGATAAGAAGAATCAATAGATAAATAAATACATAAATAAAAAAAGAAAAAAATGGAGCTGAATGCAGTTAAAACAACATTTAATCCTAATCTACAAGCACAATCTGCAACAACATAAACAATAGTCGAAAACCTATGTACGATTTTTTTTTCTTTTTTTTTTACGAAACGCAGAATCAAACCAAAAATCACCAGAATATTACTAAAACACAATAGGTTTTTTTTTCTCTCTTTTTTATCACCATTTTTTAGCCTTTTCTTCATTATGATTCATACATTTTCATATTGTTTCGCGGCTGAACACACGCTATAGTATCAGTTCGTTTTCTATATCTCTGAGCGTGAAATTCAAAGCTATTTTCCTACAGTTCGAGTTTTTTTTTCTTTTTCTTTCTACTTGTATATATTTATATATATATATATATATATATATATATATATATATATATATATATTATAATTAGAGAGAGAGAGAGAGAGGAGAGAGGGGAGAGAGAGAGAGAGAGAGAGAGAGAGAGAAAGAGAGAGAGAGAGAGAGAGAAGGAGAGAAAGAGAGAGAAGAGAGACGAGAGAATGAGCGAGGAGAGGAGAGAGAAATGTGAGGGTAAGGATGGGAGAGAGAGAGAGAGAGAAGTGGAGAGAGAGAGAAAAGAGAGAGAGAGGAGAGAGATAGATAGATAGATAGAGGGAGAGAGACAGAGAGAGAGATTTGGGGGGCGCTTTGTTTTTCTTTTTTTCTTTTTATATTTATCGTTTTTATTATCCTTGTTTTCTTGTTCATTTTCATTTCTTTTTGTCTCGTTCTTTTTTTCTTTTCTTCTTTTTGTTGCTTCTTTTTTTTCTTTCTTTCTTTTAATTCTTTTTTGTCTTGTTATTTTTCTTTCCTTATTTCCAGTGTTACTTTTTTTCTTTCTTTGTTGTTGTTGTTTTTCTGAGTCTTTTTCTTATTTCTCTCCTTATTTTTTTCTCTTTTCTTGATTTCCTTTCATCTTCTTCTTTCTCTTTTTTCTTTTTTCTTTTTTTCTTCTCTTTTCTCTTGCTCTTCATTTTTCTTGCATTATTCTCTTTCTTTTCCTTTTTTTCTTCTCTTTTTTCTTGCTCTTCATCTTTCTTGCTTCTTCTCCTTTCTTTCTCTTCTCCTTTCTTTCTCTTCTCTTCTCTTTATATATACACGCTTCCTGTTCCTCGTCTGCCTTGAAGATCGAGATAAAGATCGCCTGTAAATTCTACCTTCTCTTCTTTTCTTCTCTTTTCTTTCTTCTATTTTCTCTTGTTCTTCATTTTTCTTGCTTTTTCTCCTTTCTTTCTCTTCTTTTGTTCTTCTCTTTTCTCTTGCTCTTCATTTTTTCTTACTTTTTCTATTTTGTTCTTCTCTTTTCTCTTGCTATTCATCTTTCTTGCTTTTTCTCCTTTCTTTCTCTTCTCTTTTCTTTATATATACACGCTTCCTGTTCCACGTCTGCCTTGAAGATCGAGAGAAAAATCGCCTGTAAATTCTACCTTCTCTTCTTTTCTTCTCTTTTTTTCCTTCTCTTTTCTCTTGTTCTTCATTTTTTTTTCTTTTTTTTCTCTTCTCTTTCCTCTTGCTCTTCATTTTTCCTGTTTTTTTTTTTTTTTTTTTTTTCTCTTTTCTCTTGCTCTTCATTTTTCTTACTTATATCTCATTTTTTCTTCTCTTTTCTCTTGCTCTTCATTTTTCTTACTTATATCTCATTTTTTCTTCTCTTTTCTCTAGCTCTTCATTTTTCTTGCTTTTTCTCCTTTCTTTCTTTTCTTCTTCTCTTTTCTTTCTTTTCTTCTTCTCTTTTCTTTATATATACACGCTTCGTCTCGTCATCGCACTCACTGGAAGACGGCCCTGGTCCTCGTCTGCCTTGGAGATCGAGATAAAAATCGCCTGTAAATTCTACCAGCGCAGGCCTTCTGTCCGGGCTCACGGAGACGAGACAATATTGCTTCATTAGAGTTTTTAAAGTGCTTGTTTTGGTAAAAAAAAAATTGGAGGGGGGAGGGGGTGGGTTTTTTTTTAGTCGTTCGGTTGGTTGGTTGTTTGTGTGTTTTGTTTTTATATGTTGTTTTGTTTTTATTTTTGTGTTGTCCTTTTTCCTTTGTTTTGTTTTGTTTTGTGTTTTTTCTTGTTTCCATTAGTTTTGTTGTTGTTTTTCTTGCTTTTGTTTACACTTTTTGTCTTGTTTTTTTT
>NW_020871261.1:201680-211680 GCF_003789085.1 Penaeus vannamei
GTGAAGGAGAGGGAAAAGGGGGGTGAGAGAGAGAGAGGGGGGGATAGGGGGGGGTGAAGGAGAGGTGGGGGGGGGGGAGGGGAAGATGAGGAGGGAAGAGGGAGAAGAGAGAGGGGTAGGGGGGGAGTGAGGAGAGGGGGAGGGAAGGGAGAAGGGAAGAAGAGAGAGGGAGAGAGAGGCTGATAAGAGAATTTCCTTTTATATGAAAGCTAGCCTCGAGTTTTACGGACTTCCTTATCAAAAACGGATCTGTCCGGTTACGGGGCATTAAAAATCTTCGGAATTTTTGACGGGGGGGGGGGGGAGGCTGATATTAAAGGAAAAGAAGAAAAAGAAAAAAAAAGAAGACAGAAAAGACAAGAAATTTTCCCAATGTTCTTGTGATTCTTGTCTCGATATCAATGTCAACATTCGAGAAGGAAAAAAAAAATATCAAAATGTCTCTCCACTTTTGATATTTTTTATTAAAAGTGGAGAGACATTTTGTTTGTATTTTCTTCTTTGTTTTTAAGGGAGAATTTAGCTTCTCTCATCAGATATGCGCAAAGGAGCGACGCATTCTCTCTTAATTTCAATAAGAATGCAATTGCATGCATGATATCGCGTTGCAAGTCAAGATTACCTCCCAGCTCTGTTTCCCCCTTATGTTTATGCACGTGCACACACATACATTTCTATACCTCTAATTTCCCTTTTGTATCACGAATATCCTTTCTCTTGCCTCCCACTTTCTCTCGCGCGTGTTGGCCAAAACGAACCCGGATAAATGAATAAATGAATGCATAATAACAGTACTTAAGACGGTGAAAGTAGGTCCTCCTTGTTGTCCGAGTGCTTGCAAGAAGTGTCCGGGCAAAGAACAGCAAGCGCGGGCGTTTTCCAGGCACTCCCTCGTTGCAAGCAGTGACATTCTCCGCAGGGACCTTTTGGGTGTTGCAAGTGCGCCGTTGCAAGTAAGTATTTTTAAGTAATTGTTACGTTGCGAGCTTGAGGTATGTACGAGGCATAATATTCGCTTTGTGTGATCTATGATGTTTGTTTTCTAATTGGAACGAAGGGTGGATAGAGAGCAGGTGAGAATGAATAGAAAAAGATAAGAATAAGTGAACAGAGGAATATGAAAGATATTTTAGAAGAACAAATTGAATCATTCTTTTAATTAGGAAGAATCATCATTAAGGTTTAAAGCTTGTTTTTAATCTATTCTTATTCGTATGTTTATTCTCATTTCATTTGCATTTACATTCTTATTCTTAATCTTGTTCTTTCTTTCAGTCCCTTGTCCCTTTTATCACACTTTGCTTGTCCCTTCCTTTCTTTCCTTCTTTCATACTTGCTTTTCTTCACTTTCTCCTTCGCCTTTCCCCTCTTTCAGCGTGAACCATTTTTGCTTCTTTCCTCTCTATCTCATTTTCCTTTGACTCCTCCTTCTTTCCCCTCATTCCCCTTCTTCCCCTTCTTCTTTTCCCCTCACACGAACTCCTCGCCTCGTACCCATTATTCTTCCTTCCCCTCTCCTCGATCTATATAACACCTCTCCCTGTATCTCCCCTCGCGAATAAATCCTCCCCCCTCCCTCCCCCTCCCTCCCCTCCTCCCTCCCTTCCCTCCCTCCTTCCCTCCCTCCGTGCCACCTTCCCTTCCTCCCTTCCTCATTCTCTCCCTTCTTCTCTTCTCTCTCTCTCTCTCTCTCTCTCTCTCTCTCTCTCTCTCTCTCTCTCTCTCTCTCTCTCTCTCTCTCTCTCTCTCTCTCTCTCTCTCTCTCTCTCTCTCTCTCTCTCTCTCTCTCTCTCTCTTCTCTCTCTCTCTTCTCTATCTGCTCTCTGTCTCTTTCTCTCTCTATCTCTGTCTGTCTGACTGCCTGTCCTCTGTTTCCTTGTCTGTCTGTCTATCTTTTATCTATCTTTCTTTTTTACTTTTCTCTCTCTCTCTTCTCTCTCTCCTACTCTCTCTCTCTCTCTCTCTCTCTCTCTCTCTCTCTCTCTCTCTCTCTCTCTCTCTCTCTCTCTCTCTCACTCTCTCTCTCTCTCTCTTTCTCTCTCTCAATCTCTCTCTCATTCTATCTATCTATCTATTTCTTTCCTTCACTTTCCCCTCTTCTTCCCACCCTCCCTCCCTCCCTCCCTCCCTTTCTTCCTTCCATCTCCCCTTCCTCCACCCCGTCCCTCCCTTTCACCCTCCCTCTCTCCTTTTTTCCCTTCTCCTCCATTTCTCCCCCTTTAAACAAACCCATACAACCATTAATTTCTGAGCCACATAAACTTTCCCTCCCTGAATCTGTCTCTCTCCCATTCCTCTTTATCTTGCTCCCCTCCCCCTCTTTAATTTCCCCTTCTTCCCCTCCTCTCCTCATCCTCCTCCTCCTCCTCCCCCTCCCTCTCTCCTCCCCCTCCTTCCTCCTCCCCCTCTTTAATTCCCCTTCTTTCCTCCTCGTACTCGCACTCCTCCTCCTCCTCCTTCTCCTCCTTCTCTCCTCTCCTCCTTCTCCTCTCCTCCTCCTCCTCCTCCTCTCCTCCTCCTCCTCCTCCTCCTCGGTTACACTTCCTCCCGCTGTTCCTTGTGCTCTACAACTACTACTGCTATTATTACTGCTGCTACTTCTACTGATTATTTTACTATTACTTCCACTTTTTTTACTACTGCTGCTGCTACTTCTAATGTTAAAGCAAAGACTATTACTGCTGCTATTACTTCTACTACTACTACTACTACTACTACTACTACTACTACTACTACTACTACTACTATTCACTTCTACTACTATTACTGATATCACTGCTACTTCTTTGAACTATTAATTCTAAAGCAACTAGTACTGCTGTTGTTACTGCTTCTAATGTTAAGCAAAGACAATTACTGCTACTATTACTTCTTCCTACTACTATTACTACTACTACTACTACTACTACTACTACTACTACTACTAACTACTACTTCTACTACTATTACTGATACTACTGCTACTTCTTTAACTATTAATTCTAAAGCAACTAGTACTGCTGTTGTTACTACTTCTGTTGCTACTCCAACTACCGGTAATACTACAATAACAAGAACTACTACTATTACTACTACTGCTGCTGCTACTACTACAACTACTACTATCTACTACTTTTCTATTACCATTACTGCTTCTACTACTACTATGACTACTATTACTCCTCCTACTTCTACTGCTATTTACACTACTGCTGCTGCTACAACTACTCCTACTCCGACTACTACTACTGTACTACTATTGCTACTACTATTACTACAGCTACTATTTTTACTACTTATACTTATACCACTGCACTTACTACTATTGCTACTGTTACTACTACTACTGCTTCTGCAACTACTACTACTACAGCTACTACTTTCACTACTATTCCTACCATTTCTACAACTACTACTTACTACTATAAATCCCTCCCCTTACCCTCCCTTTCCTCCCTCTATCCTCCCCTTTTCCCTCCCTTTTTCCTCCCTTTTCCCTCCCTTCTTCCCACCCTTCTTCCATCCCTTCTATCTCCATCCCTCCCCTCTTCCCTTCCCTCCCTCCCTCCCCTCTTCCTCCCCCTCTTCCTCCCCTTCTTCCTCCCCCCTCTTCCCTCCCCCTCCTCCCTCCCCCCTCTCCTCCTTCCCTCCCTCCCTCCCCTCTCCTCCCTCCCCCTCTCCTCCCTCCCCCCCTCCCCTCCCCCTCTTCCCCCCTCTTCCCTCCCCTCTTCCCTCCCCTCCCCCTCTCGTCCCTCCCCCTCTTTCCCTCCCCTCCTCCCCTTCCCCCTCTCCCCTCCCCTCCCCTTCCCTCCCCTCTGCCCTCCCCCCCTTCCCTCCCCCTCTTCCCTCCCTCGTCCGGATAAGCGAAGAGCCGCAGGAATCCGGGCTTGTTCATTAAGCTCTGCGGGAGCGGTCCGAGCGCCGAAATTCATTAAACTCCGGAAGAAAGCCGTTGGGAATTTAATCACAGCCAAGATGGTATTTAAGAGTCTTCGATGGGAGGGTAGGGAGGGAGAGGGGGGGATAGGGAGAGGGGGGGAGAGGGGGGAGAGGGAGGGAGGGGGTAGGGGGAGGGGGGAGGGTAGGGGAGGGGAGATGGGTGGGAGAGAGAGGGGAGGAGGTAGGGGGGATAGGGGGAGGGGAGGGTAGGGGGGAGATGGGAGGGAGGTATAGGGAGGGAGGAGAAGGGGGGGAGGGTGGTGGGGAGAGGGAGGAAAAGGGGGAGATGGGAGGCTGGGGGAGATATGGGGAAAGGGATGAGGAGGAGAGGGAGGAGCATGGGAGAAAAATGGGAGGAGAAGGGAGGAGATGAGGAGAAAGGATGAGGGAAGGAGAGGAGGAGGGAAGAAGGGAAGAGAGAGGGGATTTAGGGTGCAGGAATAAGGTTTTAGGGTACAATGGCAAGAGAGGAGGGATGGGTGGGCGGGAGACAGATGGATGGAAGAGAGAGAGAGAGAAGAGGGTGGGAGAAGGATTGAAGGAGGAGAGGGTATGAGGGAAGGGAGGAAGGAAGGGAGGAGGATGTAGAAAGACAGGGGGAAGAGAGTAAGAAGAGTGAGGGAGGAAGAGGGGAGAAGAGCGAGAAGATCAAGGAGGGGGAGAGGAAGGGTAGAAAAGAGGAAGGAAGAGATAAAGAAGAGAAGGAGGAGGAGGGGGGAAAGTAAAAAAACCAAAGCAGGAGATAGGAAAGGGAAAAGAGAGGAAGCGAGGGGTAAGAGAAGGGGAGAAGGGCAAGATTAGAAAAAAAGAGAACAGGAGGAACAAAGAAAGGGAAAAGATTTATAAAAGAAAAGAAGAGAAAAAAAACTGATTGGGGAGGGTTAAAAAAAATCTAATTATTTAGATTAGTTTATATTAACTTTAGATATTAAAATACACTTTAAGAATCGATTTTTTAGATATTCGTTTTGGGTCTAATTTTAAATAAAAACTAAAATTTAAACTAAATATTTAAACTTTTTATGAAATTTAATTTACTTTTTTTTTTTTTTTGGGGGGGGGTATTTTTACTTTGAGATGATTAGTTTCTCTCTATCTATCTATCTATCCATCTCTCTCTCTCTCTCTCTCTCTCTCTCTCTCTCTCTCTCTCTCTCTCTCTCCTCTTCTCTCTCTCTCTCCTCTTCTCCTCTCCCTCTCTCTCTCTCTCTTCTCCTCCCTCTCTCCCTCTTCCTCTCCCTCTCCCTCTCCCCTCCCTCTCCCTCTCCCTCTCCCTTTCCCTCTTCTCCCTCTCCCTCTCCCTCTCCCTCTCCCTCTCTCCCTCTCCCTCTTCCCTCTCCCTCTCCCTTTCCCTTTCCCTCTCCTCTCCCTCTCCCTCTCCTCTCCCTCTCCTCTCCCTCTCCCTCTCCCTCTCTTCGACCAGATTACGATTGATCACTTTGGGCTTTATTAAGACAGTAGAAATTATCTTCTCTAAGACTAATAGTAAAAGATAAATGTTTTCGTCTAAGAAAACATGTGGTCTATTGTTTGTTTGTTTTTTTGTTTGTTAGTGTTTGATTGCATGTGTGCGTTTAGTTTGTTTGTGTGGGTATGCGTGTGCGTGGGCTTGTTTGTGCGTTTGTTCTCTCTCTCTCTCTCTCTCTCTCTCTCTCTCTCTCTCTCTCTCTATCTCTCTCTCTCTCTTCTATCTCTATCTCTATCTCTCTCTCTCTCTCTCTCTCTCTCTCTCTCTCTCTCTCTATCTATCTATCTATCTATCTCTCTCTCTCTTCTCTCTCTCTCTCTCTCTCTCTCTCTCTCTCTTCTCTCTCTCTCTCTCTCTCTCTCTCCCTCCCTCCCTCCCTCCCTCCCTTCCCTCCCTCCCTCCCTCCTCCCCCTCCCCCCCTCTTCTCTCTCTCTCTCTCTCTCTCTCTCCTCTCTCTCTCTCTCTCTCTCTCTCTCTCTCTCTCTCTCTCTCTCTCTCTCTCTCTCTCTCTCTCTCTCTCTCTCTCTCTCTCTCTTCCTCTTTCTATTACACACAAACGAATACATATTTGTGTGTCTGTGTGCTTGCAGGTATTTTGGGTTTTTGTATGTTTACAATGTACATGAGCTTATGATATACATTTAATCATAAGCTCTGATGTAAAAAAAATCATAAAAAATTATTCATAATTTTTTGAGTTATCCTGCTAACCGACTAACCAACAAACTAACGGTAAAAAAACATAATCTCCTTGGCGGAGGTAATAATAATGCTAACAATAAATTTAGTATTAATAACATAAAACAATAATAATAATAATAATGATGATGATGATGATGATGATGATATTAACAATAATGATGATAATGATTATAATGATAACATTAGTGATAATAATAATGATAATCAAAATAATTATAACAACAACAACAGTGATGATAATGATTGAAGTGATAATACTACTAATAATAATAATATAAATTATAAAAAACTTTTTAGTTATTGGAAAATGTGCTGAATTGTGTAAAAATGAAATAGTTATTTCTTATATCACAATAAATATATGTGAAAAGATGCATATGTTAGTATAAATGTAAATGTATATGTGTGTGTACATGAGTGTTTCTGTGAGTGTATTTGTTTGTGTGAGTGTACGTATGAGTGTTTTTGTGTGAGTGGTTTATCCCATGTGCAACCTCGACGTTTCCGAAGCCAGTGACCGGCAAGGGGTATCTGCAGGAATCCGTGGGCCGCCATCCGCCTCCGAGACCCGGAGGCGAATCGCGGGTTCGAACGCTCATCATCCCGAAGTAGCCCCCCCCCCCCCACTTCCACCCAGCCTCGACCCCCCCCCCCCCCCAAGGCACCCGCGTTTAACATCCTCATGGAAATGGCCCTTTTCTCGCCATGAAATCAGGTTTGGACAGCAAAACGCGGATTTTGAATATAATAATTTATAATTTTAACGCGGGCAGGTTACTCACCGACCGCCGTGGGGACTCGAACCCGCGACCTTGGAAATTCCAGAGTCCCCCAAATCACGAGCCGAGCACTTTATCTACTCGACCATGGCGACCAATTTTAGGAAAAGGCGAATGGGGTTTTTGAACTGCTGATTACCCTCGACGTGGATGAGTGTATGTATCCGTATGTGGATGTTTATGTGTGTACGTGTCCGTGTCCGTGTGTGTGCGTATGTGTCCGCCCTTGCCTCTGTATGTATGTTGCCCTTGTGTGATTGTGAATGTGTGTGTGTGTCTTATGTAAGTATGTGTCCTTGTGTATGTATGTATGTATCCTGTGTGTGTGTGTATATGCTACCCTCGGCGTGTGTGAGTGGTGGGTTGTGTGGCATCCACGTTGAGTTACGACACACCTCTGGTAAAGAAATAATAAAAATCTGTTTACAATTTTTGAGTTATCCTACTAACCAACCATCCAACAAAGTAACTAACGCCAAAAAAAAAACATACTAATAACAAAATAATCATAATAACAAAAATCACAAAGATTACATCAAAAAGCCTCTTAACAGGCGAGTTTTCGTCTCCAGCAAAAGTGGAGCCGAAGCCTTGGTTAAAGATGCAGTCTTAGATGTTCTCCTGAAGACGTCTGGCTTTTTAAGCTTTTTTAAGTTCTTGGGGTGGGGGGGCAGGGTAGGTTGAGGGGAGGGTGTTATTGGTGTGTTGTGTTATATATATTATATATATTATTATATATATATATATATATATATATAATATATATATATTATATATATATATATATATATATATATATATATATATATATATATATATATATATATATATATATGTTGTGTGTGGTGTGTGTGTGTGTGTGTGTGTGTGTGTGTGTGTGTGTGTGTATACATTTGTATGTATGTATATTTATATTTATATATGTTATATATATACATATATACATATAATACTCAGATGTATATATGTACATATATATATATATATATTATAATATATATATATATATATATATATTATATATATATATGTGTGTGTGTGTGTGTGTGTGTGTTGTGTGTGTGTGTGTGTGTGTGTGTGTGTATTATATATATATATATATATATTATATATATATATATATATATATATATTATATATATATATATATATATTATATATATTATACTTCCATTTCATATTCAGGGAGGGAAAAGAAGGGAAGGAGAGAAGAGGAGAGGAAAGAAAGAAAGCAGAAGGAGGAAAGAGGCGAAAAAAAGAATTAGAGAGAAGGTGGGGAAAGTGGAAAGAGAATAAGAGATCAGAAAAGGGAAAAGGGCGGAGATTGAGGGAAAGGTGGAGAATAGAGGGGAGAGGCGAGAAAATTGGAGTAGAGGAGAGACGGGGAACATAGGAGATTGTGGAGGAGCAGAATGGGGTGGAATGGAGGAGTAGAATAGATAGGAGGGAGGGGGAGAAAGGGAGGGTCCAAGAGAGAGGTCATATTAAGCTAATCGGCAAACTTGGGTCATATTGGGTCAAGTATCTCGTTTGGGGAACTCCCCTAATATGCTCGAGCTGTAACACTAGAATAATAGCACCATTCTGCATAATCAGCATATGAACAATATTAATAGAAGTGGCACGAATACCCAGAAAATGACACTGTTTTAGAAATATATGGCTTTTCGTTATTTGGCACCCTCTTTTTCTTACATTTATTCATGCTTATTCTTTATAAAAGAAAGCCTTTTGATATAAAGAAAGCCTTTTGATATTCTCGTTTTGTTATCATCATTATCATATGAGGACGCATAGATTTTCATGTGAGTTTGTCACATTTATTTCTAATTCTTTTTGTTGTATTTCTATAATTATCATTCTCATTCACGCTTTTTTATGTCTTCCTCATTCTCATGCCACTTACAACCCCTTCCCTCTTTCATACTACTATTGTTATTATTAGTGTTGTTGTTATTGTTATCATTGTTGTCGTTATAATTAGTAGTAGTATTGTTATCATTATTTTATATTTGTTGTTGTAGTTGTTGTTATTGTTATTGTTGTCATTATTTAGTAGTTGTATTGTTATCATTATATTATTATTATTTTATTATATTATTATTATTATTATTATTATTATTATTATTATTATTATTATTATTATTATTATTGTAATAATGAAATGTTTTTGCTATCATTGTTATTATCATTATTTTTTTTATTATTATTATCATTATTATTACCATCATCACTATTTATTACTATTATTTGTTATTATTGTTGTTATCATTATCTTGGTTGTTAATATTGTTAGCTTTATCATTATCATTATTACAATTACTATTACTGATATTATCATTGTTATTACTAATATTATTATTATCATCAGCGTTGTTGTTGTTATAATTATTGTCAATATTGTTATTATTAGCATCATCATTATTATTATTTTCATTATTATTATTGTCATTATCATTTTATTATTACTGTGTTATTGTGATGCCATTCATTTTTATTTTCAATTTTATTATTGCTATTGTTGTTATTGTTATTGCAGCTGTTTTGTTGTTGTTGTTATCATTATTATCATTATCAACATCTTTATTCTTATCATTGTTCTTATATTTCTTATTATTGTCATCAACATTGGTAGTGGTAGAATTACCATAATTATCATCAACCCCACCCACCCAACCCCACCCACCCCACCCCCACACCCACCCCACCCCACCCCACCCCACCCCACACCACACCACAACCACACACCCCCACCCCACCCCACACACCACACCACACCGCACACCACCCCACACCACCCCACACCACAACCACACCACACCACACCCCCACCAAACCCCACACCACCCCACCCCACCCCACCCCACACCACCCCCACCCCCCCCCACCACCCCACCCCACACCACCCCACCCACCCCACACCACACCACACCACACCCACACCACACACCACAACAACACCCCCCCACCCACACCCCAACCCCACCCCACCCCACTCCCACCCCCACCCCACCACCACCCCCCCGCCACACCACCGCACCCACCCCACCCCACCCCCACCCCCAACCCCACCCACCCCCACCTCCACCCACCCACCCCACCCACACCCACCACCCCACACCCACTCCACCAC
>NW_020871261.1:216680-219180 GCF_003789085.1 Penaeus vannamei
CCGTTCCTTCTACCCTCCCCCCCTCCTCCTTCCTCTCCCCTCTACCTCCCTCCCCCTTTCCCTTTCCCTCCCAATCTTCCCTTTACCACAACCTCTGCCCCACATGAGTGACCAAACTTTGATGGAGTATTTAGTTGGTCCCCTGAAGAACCTTCTTTTTTTTCTCGTGCCTCCTTGCTTCCTTCTTTCTTCTGCTTCCCCTTCATCCCTCCTCATTTCGTTTTTTTTTTTTTTTTTTTTTTTTTGTTCTTTCTTCCTTCTTTCCCTGTCCGTCTTTTTTTTTTTGTCTCTTTTTCTATGTGCCCTCCTTGCTCTGTCTTTTCTTCTTGCTTCCCTATTTCCCTCTTTCACATTTCGTTGTTTTTTTGTTGTTGTTTGTTGTTCTGTTTCTTCCTTCTTTCCCTGTTCTTTATTTTATTTTTTTTTTCTTGTCCGTATTCTCTGCCTTTCCGTTTACTTAACTCTGTCTATTTCTTCTTTCTCTTTTTTCTTTCCTCCTTTCTCCCCCCTATTTTTCATCCTGCCTTTTTTATCCTTCTTCTTTCTTCCCCTCTTCCTTCTCTCCTTTCCATTTCGTTCTTGTTTTTTTTTATCCAATTTTTCTTCTTCTGCCTTTCTTCTCTTCCCTTTCCGTTTTTTCTCTTCCTCTTTTTTCTTCCTTTCTTCCTCCCTTCTCATAGTCTTATCCGCTTTATCATGTATTTTTTCTTCCTTTCTCCTCTTCCATTTTCATCCCTGACTTTTTCTTCCTAATTTCTTCTTCTGCCTTCTTTTCTCTCGCCTTCCCCTTGCTTCGACCTTTCCTCCATCCCTTCTCTTTCTTCCCACATTTACTTCCTTTTCCTCCTTCCTTTTCCCTCTCCCTTCTTCTTGTTCTTTTTTTCTTCTATTCGCAGCACTGCATATTATCTCATCCCGTTTCTCCTCCTCCTTCGGTCTTCTTTTCCTCCTCCATTTTCTTCCACCGCCCTATTTCCACTCCTCCTTCTTCTTTTCCTCACTCCTTCACATCCTACTCCTCTTCCTTCATCTCCTTATTGCGTCATACCTTCTCCCTACTCCTCCTCATTTTCCTCACTCCTACTCCCACTCATCCTCTTCCTGACTTCCCCTCCTCTCCTCCTCCTTTTCCTCCCATCTCCTCTTCCTTCAATCTCGCTTCTTTTTCCTCCTTCCTACTCCCAGTCCTCCTTCTCTCATTTCCTCATTTTTTATCCCACTCTTCCCTCCTACCTTCCCTCGCTTCTCCTCCTTTTTCTTCTGTTCTCCATCTTCTCCTATTTCTCGATCCTCCTTTCCACTCCTCTTTCACTTCCTCCTCTTATCCATCTCCTATTCCTGCCTCCATTCTCCTCCTATTCCTCACCTTTTCCTCCTCACCTCCTTCCTCCCCTCTTCCTCACTTCCTCCTTCATCTCCTCTTCCCTCACTTCTCCTTCACCTCCTCCTCCTCCCCCTCTTTTTTCACTCCTCCTTCACCTCCTCCTCTCCTCTTCTTCTTCCTCCACTCCTATTACTTTCCTCCTATTCCTCCCTCCTCCTTCACCCTCCTCCTCTCCTCTACTTCCTTCTCCTTTCACCTCCACCTCGCTTCTTACCTCTCTCCTCACTTTACCTCCTTCCTCCTCCTCTTCTCTTCCTTCTTCTTCCCCTTCTCCTATTCCTCCTCCTATTTACCTCACTCCTTCCTTCTCCTTCCTCGCTCCTCAAAATCCTATATTCCAAGGACTTTCTCTCACAACTCGAGTGCGCATCTCATGCCTTTGAACCTTCCAATACTCGCACGAATGTTTTGTTTCATTTTGTTTATGTTTTTGTTTTATCTTTTTTATGTTATCTATTTTTTTTATTTGTCTATTTTTTGCCCTTTGATTTATCTTTTTATTGGATTTTAAATGGTTGTTTTATTTTCTGTATTTCTGTATTATTATTTTTTCTCATTATTAATTTCTGTATTTATCATCCTTATTTTTATTCTATGTATTTATTCATTTATTGGACCTATTTATTCTCCTTTCTCTTAATCTATCTATTCACATTTAATTTTATTTCTTTTCTCAATCAAGTCATTCAGCAATTCAAATTTTCGTTTTCATATTTCATTACTAATTTAGTTATCTTCATACAATCATTCATTCATTCATATCTCACGCACACTCTCCTTTCTTTATTTCTATTCTATTCTATTTATCTATTTATCTATTTTTATCATTCATTCATACATATCACGCGCACACTCTCCTGTTTTTTTTTTCATTTTTATTTATCTATATTAATATATATTTATTTATTTATTTATTATTTATTTATTTATTTATATTTATCTATTTAATTTATTTATCTTATTTATCTATTATCTTTTATTTATTTATTTATTTATTTATTATTTATTTACTTCTTGCTGTCTTCTTGTCTTGCTTAGTTTTAATGCAAAGCGAATCACTCCCCTTTGAGATAAGCACGGGTAGGGGGGAGGGGAAGGAAGGGAGGTGAGGGAAGG
>NW_020871261.1:224180-229180 GCF_003789085.1 Penaeus vannamei
CATATATCTTAATCTACATAGATATGATTTAGCTTTAACAAAATACAAAGCATGTACCTTTACCTGCATATTAGAATATTTCAACATGTCAACAAGCTAGCTATTCACTCTTAACAACATACAAGATATTTACGACTCTCAACATGCAAAATATATACCATTATCATCATACAAAACCATCATCTCAACCATATCATTCCATCTACCTTCATTTTCATACGACACATTTCACCCCAATCACCATTAAAAAAAAAAAAAAAAAAAAAAAAAAAAAAAAAAAAAAAAAAAAAAAACCTTGACCAAAACAAATACAAGTACAATAAACATTACTACCAGAGACTATAAGTATAAGGAACGTATATATCCAGTGTTTGTTTGGCATAGACATGAATATTCACTATGCCTGATGCTTGTACATCATATTAGACGGAATATATATGGATACGAGTTTTACATTGGCTGTTAGTTAGCGGTGCCTGCGAATAGGTAGGCTTCAGGTACCGTGTCTGTGAAAGCATGCATGTACAAGCAGTTAAAGGGATTCACTCTTCAGTATGGAGCGACCTGTAAAAAAAAAATAAAAGGAAAATTAAAAAAAAACATGGAACGACCGTAAAAAAAATAATAATAATAAATAAAAAAACTACAAACCACTAACATGTACAATTGATATCGTGCACATAAAGATTAAGTGTATAAGTGTACATATTCCCCTTATACTTGTAAATAAATAAAGAAATAAATAAAAAATAAAAAGAAATAAAATACATACACTACATGTACAATTTGATATCGTGCGCATAAAAGATTAAAGTGTATAAGTCTAAATATAAGCCTTTATACTCAACCCCCTTCACACGCAAATCCTCATGCTGCCCCCCCCCCCTCCCCACGTGCACCCCCCCCCCCCCCGGCCAACCCAAGCACCCACGCAAACCGTAAATATCAGGAAGAATCAAGAACGGGGGATTTTAGCGTATTACACATCTCCAAAGAACACACACAACCCAACGCTTTATCTTCTCCCTCTTTCTCCTTTCTCTCCCTCTATATCTTCTCTCTTCTCTTCTCTCATCTCTCTCTCTCTTATTTCTCTCTCTCTCTTCTTTCTCTCTCTCCTTCTCTCTCTCTCCTTCCTCTCTCCTCCTTCCCCTCACCCCTCCTCTCTTCTCTTCTTTCCCTCTCCTTCTCCCCCCCTCCCTTCTCTCCCTCCCTCTCCCTCTTCCCCTTCCCGTTCCCCCTCTCCCTTCCTCCTTTCCCCTCCTCTCTCTTTCTCCCTCCTTCCCCTCCCTCCTCCACCTTGTCCTCCTCCCTCCCCCTCTCCTCTCCCTCTCTCCTCCTCTCCTTCCCCCTCTCCTAGTCGTCCCAACGCCTTTGCTATGCGACCTCTGCTCAGGAATTCAGTATAAGCGAGGTAGTGCATTAATAACAAGAGGCAGGCAACAGGCAGAGAACAGAGGTTTGCCAAGGGGTGGAAAGGTGGTGGGAGGGGAGGGGGGAGTGGGGGAGGAATGGGGAAGGGGAAGGGGAGGGGAGGGGGAAGGAAGGGGGAAGGGAAGGGAAGGGAGGGGAAAGGGGGGAGGGTTGGAAGGGAGGGGAGGAGGAGGGGAAGGGTGGAAGGAGGGGAAAGGGAGGGGGAGGGAGTGGGAGGTGAGTGGGTGGAGAAGGGGGGAGGGAATGGGTGGAGAAGGGGGGGAGTGGGGGAAGGGAGGATTGGGAAGGAAAGGTGGGAAGAGCATGGGTGGAGACGGGGGGAAGGGGAGGATGGGGAAAGGGAAGAATGGGAGGATGGGGAAGGGGAGTAGAGGAAGGTGGGGAAGGGGTGGGTGGGGGAATGAGGAGGGGAGGGAATAGGTAGTAATGGGGAATGGGGAAGGTGGGAATTTGGGAAAGGGGAAGGTGCGGAATGAAGGAAGGGAATGAGGGAGGAAGGAAGGGAAGGTGAGAGATAGGGCATTGGGAAAGAATAGGTGGAGAATGGGGGACGGGGAAGTGGGGGAATGCGGGAAGGGGGAATTAGGTGGGGAATGAGGGAAGGGGGAATTGGGTAGAAAATGGGGAAGGAAAGGGTATATGTCTCTGGGGAGAGATGGGTAAGGGAGGAGAGTAGAGTTTAAGGTAGAAGTGGGAAAGAGGAGGAAAGACCTTGGGGAGAAGAAGGAATAGATGGAATAAGAAGAAAAGAGGGGAAGAAGAAGGGAGAGAGACCAAGCAAAGGATTAAGGGAGGGAGAAAATGAAGTCAAAGGGAGGGGAGACCAGAAGGAAGTGGCGAGGGGAGAAAATGAGAAAATAAATAGGAGGAGGGAGAGAAACCAAGCAAAGGAGTGGGTGTGTGTGTGGGGGGGGAGAAATTCTCAGGGAGAGGGAGAAACAAATTATGGGAAGGAGGAGAGGAGGAAGGGAAGAGCAAGGTGATGGGGAGAAAGAGGAGGAGAGAAGAAATAGGTTGAGAGAAAACTCGTGAGTAAGGAAAAGAAAGACAAACGAGCGCGCAATGGAGGAGGGAGAAAGGGAAGAGCAAGATGATGGAGAGAAAAGGAGGAGAGGGGAGAGGAGAAAAAGAAAAAAAACTCCTGGGTAAGTAAAAAAAAAAAAAAAAAAAAAAAAAAAAAAAAAAAAAGAAAAAGAAAAGAAAGAAGAAAGAAAGAAAGAACGAAAAAGCGAGCATGCGATATACACACAAATATCAACGACTCTTACTAAATATACCCACCTCACAAACACATATCTATTCATCTATTTTTTTTTCTTCTCTCTCTCTCTCTTTCTCTCTTATTTTCACTTCCATTTTCTTTCAGAGTACGTGCAAATTCATCATACCTGACGCCCCGAGTTTGGCATTTCGCTTAGCAATTCCTTAAGCACTTGAAAAAAAGTCTCGAAACTTTACACACTGAAGGACACGCATATTTCAGACGTCGTGCACGAGAGGGAATGCACGTAGCACGGACGAACTCATACCTTGGCAATAAAAGAGTCAAAGAACGCAGTCCTAGGTCGTTATTTCAAGTCTCTCTACTTCAGAAATTGACTTATTCTACCCCTTTAGAATCTTCTTTTAATCTACTTTAATCTTCCTTCGTCTATTTAAGGAAATATAGGCACTGGACTCTTTGAATATGTATTTTTTAATCTATTCCCTTCTTCCTACTTGAGAAATCTACTTGTTCTACTCCTAAGGTTGGTCTTCATCTACGTTCGTTTTTCTACTTAGGAAACCGATGTATTAATCAATTATTTTTTTTTATCTACTCCTATCTTTACAACAACAAAAAAAAAAAAAACGAAAAAAAATCCGTAATCTGAACCGTATTCATATTAGCAAATGTAGAAAAGGTATGAAAGAGAATGAATATCTTCACAATACAAGAGATGTATCTAACCGGTTTTTAGAATACATCTTCCTCAGAAATACATACAACAGAGAAACTACAAAGCATATATATAACCGACGTAAATAGATGACTCACCTGACAACTGTGAATTACCACTTGCTATTCACATAATTTACTCCTTTGCCACAATACTACACATATCTACTTTTAATATACTTTGATCTACTACATTATAGGGTGACGGTGGTGGTGACAATCCTTAGGTTATGTTGTAATGGGTTAGTATCCAATTATGTAACTTTATATATATATATATATATATATATATATATATATATATATATATAATATATATATATATATATAAACACATAAAAAAGAAAAATAGGATAAAAAAATATATATATATGTATGTAATTTTTTTTCTTTTTTTTTTATCCACACGCAAAAATAAGGAAGAAAAGATAAGAAAGAAATTATATATATGTATTTTTTCCCATTTTTTCATCCACACGCAAAAATAAGTAAGAAATGCTGAAAAATGAAAAAAGAAACTATATGTATGTAATTTTCTTTTTCTTTTTTCATCCGCACATAAAAATAAGGAGAAAAAAATTAAAAATTAAAAAAGAGAAACTATATGTATGTAATTTTCCTTTTTTCATCCGCACACAAAAATAAGGGAAAAAAAAGAAACTGTATGTATGTAATCTTCCTTTTTTCATCCACACGTCAAAAAAGGAAACTAAATATCTATGCAATTTGCCTTCATTTTTTATTTTCGCTTTTTCTTATTTCGTTCGCCCATAAAATACCTCATTCTGCAATTGATTTAAATCGTGTTTATTCTACCTGTTTATTGTTTATCGTTTAATTGTTTATTGTTTATTGTTTATTGTTTTATTGTTTATTGTTTAATTGTTGATTGTTGATTGCTGATTGTTTATTGTTCATTGTTTATTGTTGATTGTTGATTGTTTATTGTTTATCGTTCGTCGTGTCGTGTTTTTTTTCGTAAGCTTAAAATACGACTCAGCGATAGGCAGTCGTTTCCCACGTGACCTGCCTTGTTTGGTCGTTTGAAGGGGTCGTTGTCCCTCCTTATTAGGGCACGAGAGCCGGGAGGGGAGGGGGAAAGGGGAAGGGGTAGGGAGGGAAAGGTGCGTGGGGGTGGAAGGGCAAGGGGAAGGGGAGGGGAAGGGGTAGCGAGGGAAAGGTGGAGTGGGGGGAAGGGGAGGGGAGGGAAAGTGGGGGGCAAGGGGAGGGGCAAGAGGGAGGGGAGCGGGGGGAGGGAAAGTGGGGGAAGGGGGAGGGGAGGGGAAGGGGTAGCGAGGGAATGGTGGGGGGCATGGGGAGGGGAGGGGGAGGGGGAGGGCAGTGAGGGGGGAGGGCACATAGCCTTGGAAAGGTTGGGGGAGTGGAGGGGAGGGGGTAGGTGGGGGCAAGGGGAAGGGGGAAGGAGGAAGAAGAGGGAGGGTAATGAGCAGAAGATGGGCAGGCAAGGGGAGGGGGGGGAGGAGGGAGGGGGAGGGTAAGGAAGTGGGAGATGGGTGGGGGGGGGGCAAGAGGAGGGGGAAGAAGGAAGAATGGAAGAGTAGTGAGCAGAAGTGGGGGGGGGGGCAGAGGGAAGGGAGAAGGAGGAAGGAGGGACACGAAAAGAGAA
>NW_020871261.1:231680-234180 GCF_003789085.1 Penaeus vannamei
AGGGTGAGGAGGGTGAAGGAAAGAGAGGGGAAGGGGGAAGGAGAGGGAAGGGGAAAGCAGGGCGGAGGGAAGGAGAGGGAAAGGAAAAATGAAGCTAAAGGAATCAATCAGAGAAGAAAGAGGGGTGAGAAGAGAGGAGAAGAGAAGGGAAGAGATTAGAAGGGAGATAAAACGGTTGAAATGAGAGACTTACGAAGGAAGGGTGAGAAAGAAGGGGCGGAGAAAAGGAGGGAGGAGAGGAGAAAGAGGTGAAAATGGGAAGGAAAAATGAGAAGGAAAGAGAGAGGATAAATACAAAGAGAAGATGGAGAATAGCCTATAACATTATTTTCACTTTTATACATTTTTATTCCAAAAATCCATACCAGCGAAAGAGAAACACGAGACAAATAGACAGATAAAAAAAGAAAGAAAGAAAGAAAATAGCAGATAGTAGACATAAAGAAAAGAAAGAAAGAAAGAAAATATCAGACAGGCAAATATGTAATAGATACACTAACTGATACGCACATATTTATAGAAGTAAAAGTAGATCAATATGTGTAGCCATATTCATTCTGTCTATTTTGGCGAAAATATTTAGGTCCCCCAAAACATATGTGTTTACGTCCAGCTGGATACGAGTGTAAACATTTCTGGCAGACATAATGGTAAACATAATGGCAGACATAGTGGTAAGGGCAACACAATATTTAGTGGACTTGACTCAGTCACGGTTGGTCCCATATCCAAGTGGACGTAGGGGATATGTTCAAGGAGGATCATGCTTACCAAGTAACCTATACTCTTCCTTCTCATCCTCCTCCTTCTCTCTCATTCCTCCTCCTACTCTTCTTCTTCTTCTTCTCCTCCTTCTCCTCCTTTCGATCTCCTCCTCATTCTCGTCCCTCTCTTTCTCTCTCCTTCCTCCTACCCCTCTTCTTCTTCTTCCTTCTCCTTCTCTTCTTCTCCTTCTCTCTCCTTCCTCCTCCCACTTCTTCTTCATCTCCTTTTTCTTCCTCCCTCCTCCTCCTCCTTATTTCGCCTCCTCTTCTTTCTTCATATTCTTTCTTCATATTCTTCCTCCTCTTCCTCCTTCTCTCTCCTTCCTCCTCCTCTTACCTCTCCTCCTCCTCCTCCTCCTCCTTCTCTCTCTTCCCTCCTCCTCTTCTTCTTCATCTTCTTCTTCCTCCTAACCCTCCTTCTCCTTCTCCTTCTCCTCCTCCTCCTCCACCACCACCACTCCTCCCTCTCCTCCCCCTTTTATCTCCTCCTCCTCAGTTTCGCCTAAAATGAACAAAGCTAAGAATGCATGGATAGTTAAGTGAGAAAACAGCTGACAGATAATAATAATGATATAATGATAATGATAATAACAAATAATAATAATAATGATAATAATGATGATAACAATAATAATATGATGATAAAAATGATAATAATAATGATAACAATAATAATAATGATAATAATAATAAATAATAATAATAATAATAATATAATAATAATGATAATAATAATATAATAATATAATAATAATGATAACAATAAGAAATAATAATAATGATAATATAATAATAATATATGATAATAATAATAATAATAATAATGATAATAATGATAATAATAATGATAACAATAACAATAATAATGATAATAATAATAATGATGATAATAATAATAATAGTAATAATAATAATAATAATAATAATAATAATAATAATAGTAATAGTAATAGTAATGATAATGATAATGATAATAATAATAATAATAATAATAATAATGATTATAACAATAATAATAATAATAATAATGATAAGAAGATACAAAAACAAACAGAAAACAAAAAAACAAAAAAACATAAAAACAAGCAAACAAACAAAAACCAGTCGGATAGATAGATAGGTAGACAAAAACAAACAAACAAACAGACAGAGAGATAAGTAAACAGACGAGAGAACAGATAGATATAAAGATCAGATAGACAGACAGACAGATAGGTCGAAAAGGTGACAAGAGGACAGTAGCAAAGCGCGGATTATTAAGAAAAAGAAATAAAAGTAAAAATATCTCGGTTTGATGTCCGTCTCTTCTCCATCTTTCCCTTTCTCTTCTTCTACTTCTTCTTCCTCCATCTCCTTCTCCACCTCTTCATCCTCCTTTCCTCTCCTTCCTCCTCCTCCTCTTCTTCTTCATCTTCTTCCTCCTCCTCCTTCTCCTTATTTTTATTATTATTATTATCATTGTTGAAGGTTTGATCTCTCTCTATCTTTCCTTTTCTCTTGTTCCTAATCCTTCCTCTCTCTGCCTTTCCACCTCTTCCCCTTTCTCTCCCTCCCCTCTCCCCGAATTTCTGCTTCATCGTCCATTTGTCCTTTCTCCTTCACCTGTTGCCTTCTTGCCTCCCCTCGCTTCGCTATTCTGGCCTCTCTCTTCCCCTTCTCCTTCCCTCATCCCTCCTACCCTCTCTTCGCTATTTTCTTCTTTTATTATATCTCATTTTCTTGTCATTTTCCTTCTC
>NW_020871261.1:259180-261680 GCF_003789085.1 Penaeus vannamei
CTGCACACACACACACACACACACACACACACGCACGCACGCACGCACGCACACGCACACGCACACGCAGCACACGCACGCATACACACACGCAGGCACGCACATATGTATGGTGTAAATATTTCTCTATAAAGTTTTGTCGAAAAATTACCAGAAATTTAAAATGTAAAAGCATAAATGATATCGTCTCGTTATAATAGTTATGGGAAATTATTATAAAGATCAAAGAAATTAACAATAACCTAGATAATTAGGTACACAAAGAAAATAAACGTACAAAATCGTACAAATTAACAAACAGTGCAACAGACTATGACCAATAAATACCGTAAATAACAGAATATGCAACATGACCAACACCGGCATATGCAACATGGCTGCCCTTCCGCCAACCACCTCTGCTTCGTCTTTGACCGTGAATTATGCAATCTATCGAGACGTGAGCCCGCATAGCAATTGCAGTCGGACAAACATCGTGTTGCAAACTGAATCTTATCGACCTTGGAGTGAGTGAGTCGAGAGCCAATCAGCTGGCGTTTTGTGATGGCGTCCCTGCGATCGACACGCATATGGATGTTCATTTTTTTTTTTTTTTTTTTATTCATGGACTGATTTATTTATGTACCTATCTCTTTATCTTTTTTTAAATTTTATTTTACTTTATTTATTTATTTTATTTATTATTATTTATTTTATTTATTATTTGTTTTTTTTATATTATTTTTTTTTGAGGAATGTTATTTTTTTTCTAATTTTCATGTACTGATTTATTACATACCATCTCTTTATCTTTTTTGAATTTTATTTACTTATTTATTTATTGATTCTATTTATCTATTTATTTTATTTATTAATTTGTTTTATTTTTATTATTATTTTTTTTTTGAGGAATGTTATTTTTTTCTAATTTATTCATGTACTGATTTATTTACATACCTATCTCTTTATTTTTTTTTTCTATTATTATTTTTATTTTTCATTTTATTTATTAAATCCATTTAATTTTATTTTTTTATTTTTTTGTGAAGAATGGCTGTTCATTTTTTTCTAATTTATTCATGTACTGATTTATTTACATACCTATCTTTTTATTCTTTTTTCATTCTATTTATGTATTTATTTATTTATCTATTTTACTTTATTATTATTATTATATATATTATATATTTTTTTTGGTAAGAATGGCTAATGTATTATTTTTTTTCTAATTTATTCATGTACTGGATTTATTTATATCTACCTATCTATATATTCTTTTTCTCATTCTATTTATCTTTTTTTTTTTTTTTTTTTTATTTTTTTTTTTTTTTTTGTAAGAAATGGCTAATGTGGTGCTTTTGATTTTTTTTCTTACTGGGGAATGGAAGAATTCAACTATCTTTNAGAAAGGGAGAGAGAGAGAGAGAGGGAGAGATAGAGAAGGAGAAGAAGGGAGAGAGGGAGAAAAAGGGAGAGGGTAAGAAAGAGAGAGAAAGAGAAAGTGAAAGAGAGAAATGATATATATACATCGATAGAAATGTAAAATGATAGATAGAAATAAATAGCTAGGCAGATAGATAGACAAGTATATAGAGAGGGAAAGAGAGAAAGAATAGAGAATATTGATAATAGTGTATTGTGTGTTGCATAAATTAACACATTTACAAAAGAAATGAAAACATGACAGAATTAGATATCTTTCTTCATCCGAAGTAATATTTTTTATTGGTTATTGATATATCTCATGCCTCTGATGGGTTTTGCTTTTGCATACTAGGTTGTTCTGCTTATCCATAGAATACATCTATTGATGGTAAATGGACTTTCCAGAAAGACATCGCTCAGTGTGCACTTGGCGTGGTATGAGATAGATTCTGTGAATGTTTTAAATTTGCTTCGAGGAAACCCTTTACCTTGTTAGAGACCCTCTCCCTTGTCAGTCGAGGAAGGGGGAGGAAGAGCGGGGATGGGAGAGCACGTAGGCGAAGGGTTTTGAGAAATCAAGGAGGTGGATGTAGGAAGGCCTTTTTGTAGGAAGAGGATGTAAGATGTTTGGGCAACTCCACGAACAATGAACACAACCAGCCAGTATTTTTTTTTGTTTCCTGTTGTGTAAATTCAACAGGTGGCAAGATAACACTTACACATTACAGTTAAACACTTATATCCATAGAATCGGAGACAAAGCAAAATGGGATAAGAAATTGCAGTGGTAATGACAGAACGTGCTGGGCCAAGTGCAGGTGGCGTGAAGGGCCATTCAAGGCAAACAGGGACTTGTAGCGTGTAAATCAACACTCAGTACACGCAGACTGGTGGGAGAGCTGGGACTATCAGTACTCAGGTATTCCAGGGGACGTGCATGTAAATTAACTATAAGCGGACGCCATAAAAACAGGAGGACCCGTCAAAAGTGAAGGTAGCGCCAGTGCGCGGGTTAAGCAAGAGTTGTTCATCTACGGGAGCGGGGGAGGGGGTCGCTCTGCACCCACAGGAAACTGCCCTTCATTACCACGTTCGC
>NW_020871261.1:266680-269180 GCF_003789085.1 Penaeus vannamei
CCTAACATTCTGCTGGACTGTAAGTGGGTCAACATCCCGAGTAAAACAAGGCGGGGAGAGGGCGTGGAGCCCAGGGGCCTGACCTCCAAGTCGCAGGTCAGCGGCGCCTCGCGTCTCGCAAACGCGTGAGCAGGGTTTCTGCGCTCAGCAACTGGGCAGCGAGCCCAGTCACGACGCTCGGCAGTAGAGCCCTCCTCGTCGCTAACGAAGAAGAGATTTGGATGGGTGGATGGATGGTGGATGAGTGGGTGGATGGATGGATGGTGGGTGGTTGGGTGGATGGATGGATGGTGGGTGGTTGGGTGGATGGATGGATGGTGGGTGGTTGGGTGGATGGATGGATGGTGGGTGGTTGGGTGGATGGTGGGTGATTGGGTGGATGGATGCATGGTGGGTGGTTGGGTGAATGGATGGTGGATGAGTGGGTGGATGGATGGATGGTGGTGGTTGGTGGATGGATGGTGGATGAGTGGGTGGATGGATGGATGGTGGTGGTTGGTGGATGGATGGATGGTGGGTGGTTGGGTGGATGATGGATGGATGGGTGGTTGGTGGATGGTGGGTGGTTGGGTGGATGGATGGATGGTGGGTGGTTGGGTGGATGGATGGATGGTGGGTGGTTGGTGGATGGATGGATGGTGGGTGGTTGGGTGGATGGATGGATGGTGGATGGTTGGGTGGATGGATGGATGTGGGTGGTTGGGTGGATGGATGGATGGTGGGTGGTTGGGTGGATGGATGGATGGTGGGTGGTTGGGTGGATGGATGGATGGTGGGTGGTTGGGTGGATGGATGGATGGTGGGTGGTTGGGTGGATGGTGGGTGGTTGGGTGGATGGATGGATGGTGGGTGGTTGGTGAATGGTGGTGGTTGGTGGATGGATGGATGGTGGGTGGTTGGGTGCATGGATGGATGGTGGGTGGTTGGGTGGATGGATGATGGTGGGTGGTTGGGTGGATGGATGGATGGTGGGTGGTTGGGTGGATGGATGGATGGTGGGTGGTTGGGTGGATGGATGGATGGTGGGGGTTGGTGATGGATGGATGGTGGGTGGTTGGGTGGATGGATGGATGGTGGGTGGTTGGTGGATGGATGGATGGTGGGTGGTTGGGTGGATGGATGGATGGTGGTGGTTGGGTGGATGGATGGATGGTGGTGGTTGGGTGGATGGATGGATGGTGGGTGGTTGGGTGGATGATGGATGGTGGGTGGTTGGGTGGATGGATGGATGGTGGGTGGTTGGGTGGATGGATGGATGGTGGGTGTTGGGGGATGGGTGGATGTGTGGTTGGTGGGTGGATGGATGGTGGGTGGTTTGGGTGGATGGATGGATGGTGGGTGATGGGTGATGGATGGTGGGTGAGTGGGTGCATGGATGGTGGGTGAGTGGTGCATGGATGGATGGTGGGTGGATGGATGGATGGTGGGTGGTTGGGTGCATGGATGGATGGTGGTGGTAGGTGGATGGATGGTGGGTGGTGGGTGGATGGATGGATGGTGGGTGGTTGGGTGGATGGATGGATGGTGGGTGGTTGGTGATGGATGGTGGGTTGTGGGTGATGGATGGATAGTGGGTGGTTGGGTGGATGGATGGATGGGTGGGTGTGGTGGATGATGGATGGTGGGTGGTTGGGTGGATGGATGGATGGTGGGTGGTTGGGTGCATGATGGATGGTGGGTGGTTGGGTGGATGGATGGTGGGTGGTTGGTGGATGGATGGATGGGGTGGTTAGGTGGATGGATGGATGGTGGGTGGTTGGTGGATGGATGGATGGTGGGTGGTTGGGTGGATGGATGGATGGTGGGTGGTTGGGTGATGATGGATGGTGGGTGGTTGGGTGGATGGATGGATGGTGGGTGGTTGGGTGGATGGATGGATGGTGGGTGGTTGGTGGATGGATGGATGGTGGTGGTTGGGTGGGTGGTTGGTGGATGGATGGTGGGTGAGTGGGTGCATGGATGGATGGTGGGTGGTTGGGTGGATGGATGGATGGTGGGTGGTTGGGTGGATGGATGGATGGTGGGTGGTTGGGTGCATGGATGGATGGTGGATGGTTGGGTGGATGGATGGTGGGTGGTGGGTGGATGGATGGATGGTGGTGGTTTGGGTGGATGGATGGTGGGTGAGTGGGTGCATGGGTGGATGGTGGGTGGATGGATGATGGGTGGATGGATGGTGGGTGCATGGATGGATGGTGGTGGATGATGGAGGTGGGTGATTGGGTGCATGGATGGATGGTGGGTGGTTGGGTGGATGGATGGTGGGTGAGTGGGTGGATGGATGGATGGTGGGTGGTTGGGTGGATGGATGGATGGTGGGTGGTTGGGTGGATGGATGGATGGTGGGTGGTTGGGTGGATGGATGAGATGGTGGTGGTTGGTGGATGGATGGATGGTGGATGGTTGGGTGGATGGATGGATGGTGGGTGGTTGGGTGGATGGATGGATGGTGGGTGGTTGGGTGGATGGATGGTGGGTGAGTGGGTGGTTGGGTGGATGG
>NW_020871261.1:274180-278818 GCF_003789085.1 Penaeus vannamei
AGGAAGGTGGGAGTAAGTGAGGCGAGAGGGAAGGTGGGAGAAGTGAGGCGAGAAGTGAAGGGAGCAAGTGAGGCGAGAGGGAAGGTAGGAGTAAGTGAGGCGAGAGGGAAGTTGGGAGCAAGTGAGGCGAGAGGGAAGGTGGGAGTAAGTGAGGCGAGAGGGAAGGTTGGAGTAAGTGAGGCGAGAGGAAGGTGGGAGTAAGTGAGGCGAGAGGGAAGGTGGGAGCAAGTGAGGCGAGAGGAAGGGAGTAAGTGAGGCGAGAGGGAAGGTGGAGTAAGTGAGGCGAGAGGGAAGGTGGGAGCAAGTGAGGCGAGAGGGAAGGTGGGAGTAAGTGAGGCGAGAGGGAAGGTGGGAGTAAGTGAGGCGAGAGGGAAGGTGGGAGCAAGTGAGGCGAGAGGGAAGGTGGGAGCAAGTGAGGCGAGAGGGAAGGTGGGAGTAAGTGAGGCGAGAGGGAAGGTGGAAGCAAGTGAGGCGAGAGGAAGGGAGTAAGTGAGGCGAGAGGGAAGGTGGGAGTAAGTGAGGCGAGAGGGAAGGTGGGAGCAAGTGAGGCGAGAGGGAAGGTGGAGTAAGTGAGGCGAGAGGGAAGGTGGAGTAAGTGAGGCGAGAGGGAAGGTGGGAGTAAGTGAGGCGAGAGGGAAGGTGGGAGTAAGTGAGGCGAGAGGGAAGGTTGGGAGTAAGTGAGGCGAGAGGGAAGGTGGGAGTAAGTGAGGCGAGAGGGAAGGTGGGAGTAAGTGAGGCGAGAGGGAAGGTGGGAGTAAGTGAGGCGAGAGGGAAGGTGGGAGTAAGTGAGGCGAGAGGGAAGGTGGAAGTAAGTGAGGCGAGAGGGAAGGTGGGAGTAAGTGAGGCGAGAGGGAAGGTGGGAGTAAGTGAGGCGAGAGGGAAGGTGGGAGCAAGTGAGGCGAGAGGGAAGGTGGAGCAAGTGAGGCGAGAGGGAAGGTGGAGCAAGTGAGGCGAGAGGGAAGGTGGAGCAAAGTGAGGCGAGAGGGAAGGTGGAGCAAGTGAGGCGAGAGGGAAGGTGGGAGTAAGTGAGGCGAGAGGAAGGTGGGAGCAAGTGAGGCGAGAGGGAAGGTGGGAGTAAGTGAGGCGAGAGAGGGAAGGTGGGAGTAAGTGAGGCGAGAGGGAAGGTGGAGCAAGTGAGGCGAGAGGGAAGGTGGAGTAAGTGAGGCGAGAGGAAGGTGGGAGCAAGTGAGGCGAGAGGGAAGGTGGGAGCAAGTGAGGCGAGAGGGAAGGTGGGAGCAAGGAGGCGAGAGGGAAGGGGAGTAAGTGAGGCGAGAGGGAAGGTGGGAGTAAGTGAGCGAGAGGAAGGTGGGAGGCAAGTGAGGCGAGAGGGAAGGTGGGAGCAAGTGAGGCGAGAGGGAAGGTGGGAGTAAGTGAGGCGAGAGGGAAGGTGGAGTAAGTGAGGCGAGAGGGAAGTGGAAGCAAGTGAGGCGAGAGGGAAGGTGGAGTAAGTGAGGCGAGAGGGAAGGTGGAGTAAGTGAGGCGAGAGGGAAGGTTGGAGTAAGTGAGGCGAGAGGGAAGGTGGGAGTAAGTTAGGCAAGAGGGAAGGTGGGAGTAAGTGAGGCGAGAGGGAAGGTGGAAGCAAGTGAGGCGAGAGGGAAGGTGGGAGTAAGTGAGGCGAGAGGGAAGGTGGGAGAAGTGAGGCGAGAGGGAAGGTGGAGCAAGTGAGGCGAGAGGGAAGGTGGGAGTAAGTGAGGCGAGAGGAAGGTGGGAGCAAGTGAGGCGAGAGGGAAGGTGGGAGTAAGTGAGGCGAGAGGGAAGGTGGGAGTAAGTGAGGCGAGAGGGAAGGTGGGAGTAAGTGAGGCGAGAGGGAAGGTGGAAGCAAATGAGGCGAGAGGAAAGGAGGGAGCAAGTGAGGCGAGAGGGAAGGTGGGAGTAAGTGAGGCGAGAGGGAAGGGAGTAAGTGAGGCGAGAGGGAAGGTGGGAGTAAGTGAGCGAGAGGAAAGTGGTGGAGTAAGTGAGGCGAGAGGAAGGGTGGGAGTAAGTGAGGCGAGAGGGAAGGTGGAAGCAAGTGAGGCGAGAGTGAAACAGGGAGCAAGTGAGGCGAGAGGGAAGGTGGGAGTAAGTGAGGCGAGAGGGAAGGTGGGAGTAAGTGAGGCGAGAGGGAAGGTGGGAGTAAGTGAGCGAGAGGGAAGGTGGAAGAAGTGAGGCGAGAGGAAGGGGGAGCAAGTGAGGCGAGAGGAAGGTGGAGATAGTGAGGCGAGAGGAAGGTGGGAGTAAGTGAGGCGAGAGGGAAGGTGGGAGTAAGTGAGGCGAGAGGGAAGGTGGGAGTAAGTGAGGCGAGAGGGAAGGTGGAGTAAGTGAGGCGAGAGGAAGGTGGGAGTAAGTGAGGCGAGAGGGAAGGTGGGAAGTAAGTGAGGCGAGAGGAAGGGAGGGAGCAGTGAGGCGAGAGGGAAGGTGGGAGCAAGTGAGGCGAGAGGGAAGGTGGGAGATAGTGAGGCGAGAGGGAAGGTGGGAGTAAGTGAGGCGAGAGGGAAGGTGGGAGTAAGTGAGGCGAGAGGGAAGGTGGGAGTAAGTAAGGCGAGAGGGAAGGTGGAAACAAGTGAGGCGAGAGGGAAGGTGGAAGCAAGTGAGGCGAGAGGAAAGGTGGGAGCAAGTGAGGCGAGAGGGAAGGTGGGAGATAGTGAAGCGAGAGGGAAGGTGGGAGCAAGTGAGACGAGAGGGGATCTGGAAGCAAGTGAGGCGAGAAGAAAGGAGGGAGCAAGTGAGGCGAGAGGGAAGGGGGGAGATAGTGAAGCGAGAGGGAAGGTGGGGTCAAGTGAGGCGAGAGGAAAGGTGGGAGTAAGTGAGGCGAGAGGGAAGGTGGGAGCAAGTGAGGCGAGAGGGAAGGTGGGAGCAAGTGAGGCGAGAGGGAAGGTGGGAGAAGTGAGCGAGAGGGAAGGTGGGAGCAAGTGAGGCGAGAGGGAAGGTGGGAGATAGTGAAGCGAGAGGGAAGGTGGGAGTCAAGTGAGGCGAGAGGGAAGGTGGGAGTAAGTGAGGTGAGAGGGAAAGTGGAAGCAAGTGAGGCGAGAGGAAAAGAGGGAGCAAGTGAGGCGAGAGGAAGGTGGAGATAGTGAAGCGAGAGGGAAGGTGGGAGATTGTGAAGCGAGAGGGAAGGTGGGAGATAGTGAAGCAAGAGGGAAGGTGGGAGTAAGTGAGGCGAGAGGGAAGGTGGGAGATAGAGAAGCGAGAGGGAAGGTGGGAGCAAGTGAGGCGAGAGGGAAGTGGGAGATAGTGAAGCAGAGGGAAGGTGGAAGCAAGTGAGGCGAGAGGAAGGTGAGAGATAGTGAAGCGAGCAAGAAGGAAGGTGGGAGCAAGTGAGGCGAGGGAAGGTGGGAGCAAGGGAAGCGAGAGGGAAGGTGGGAGTAAGTGAGGCGAAGGAAGGAGGGAGCAAGGGAAGCGAGAGGGAAGGTGGGAGTAAGTGAGGCGAAAGGGAAGGTGGGAGTAAGTGAGGCGAGAGGAAGGTGGGAGTAAGTGAGGCGAGAGGGAAGGTGGGAGTAAGTGAGGCGAGAGGGAAGGTGGGAGCAAGTGAGGCGAGAGGGAAGGTGGGAGTAAGTGAGGCGAGAGGGAAGGTGGGAGTAAGTGAGGCGAGAGGGAAGGTGGGAGTAAGTGAAGGCGAGAGGGAAGGTGGAGTAAGTGAGGCGAGAGGGAAGGTGGAGTAAGTGAGGCGAGAGGAAGGTGGGAGTAAGTGAGGCGAGAGGGAAGGTGGAGTAAGTGAGGCGAGAGGGAAGGTGGGAGTAAGTGAGGCGAGAGGGAAGGTGGAAGCAAGTGAGCGAGAGGGAAGGTGGGAGTAAGTGAGGCGAGAGGGAAGGTGGAGTAAGTGAGGCGAGAGGGAAGGTGGGAGCAAGTGAGGCGAGAGGGAAGGTGGGAGTAAGTGAGGCGAGAGGGAAGGTGGGAGTAAGTGAGGCGAGAGGGAAGGTGGAGCAAGTGAGGCGAGAGGGAAGGTGGAGTAAGTGAGGCGAGAGGGAAGGTGGAGTAAGTGAGGCGAGAGGAAGTGGGAGAGTAAGTGAGGCGAGAGGAAGGTGGAGTAAGTGAGGCGAGAGGAAGGTGGGAGTAAGTGAGGCGAGAGGGAAGGTGGGAGTAAGTGAGGCGAGAGGAAGGTGGGAGTAAGTAGGCGAGAGGGAAGGTGGAAGCAAGTGAGGCGAGAGGGAAGGTGGGAGGTAAGTGAGGCGAGAGGAAGGTGGAGTAAGTGAGGCGAGAGGGAAGGTGGGAGTAAGTGAGGCGAGAGGGAAGGTGGGAGTAAGTGAGGCGAGAGGGAAGGTGGGAGCAAGTGAGGCGAGAGGGAAGGTGGGAGTAAGTGAGGCGAGAGGGAAGGTGGGAGTAAGTGAGGCGAGAGGAAGGTGGGAAGTAAGTGAGGCGAGAGGAAGGTGGGAGTAAGTGAGGCGAGAGGGAAGGGTGGGAGTAAGTGAGGCGAGAGGGAAGGTGGGAGTAAGTGAGGCGAGAGGAAAGGTGGGAGCAAGTGAGGGAGAGGAAGGTGGAGTAATGGGGAGTAAGTGAGCGAGAGGAAGGTGGAGTAAGTGAGGCGAGAGGAAAGGTGGAAGCAAGTGAGGCGAGAGGGAAGGTAAGTAAGTGAGGCGAGGAGGGAAGGTGGGAGTAAGTGAGGCGAGAGGGAAGGTGGAGTAGAAGTGAGGCGAGAGGGAAGGTGGAGTAAGTGAGGCGAGA
>NW_020871261.1:278990-288990 GCF_003789085.1 Penaeus vannamei
GGAAGGTGGAAAGCAAGTGAGGCGAGAGGGAAGGTGGGAGCAAGTGAGGCGAGAGGGAAGGTGGAGTAAGTGAGGCGAGAGGGAAGGTGGGAGTAAGTGAGGCGAGAGGGAAGGTGGAAGTAAGTGAGGCGAGAGGGAAGGTGGAAGCAAGTGAGGCGAGAGGAAGGTGGAGTAAGTTGAGGCGAGAGGGAAGGGTGGGAGTAAGTGAGGCGAGAGGGAAAGGGTGGGGAGGTGACGGAGGGATGGGTGGAGGACGGTAGAATGGAGGAAGAGGGTGTGGGCAGGAAGGTGGAGGAGGGAGAGGTGGGAGGAGGGAGGAAGGGAGTAAAGTGCAGGGCGAGAGGGAAGGTGGGAGTAAGTGAGGCGAGAGGGAAGGTGGGAGTAAGTGAGGCGAGAGGGAAGGTGGAAGCAAGTGAGGCGAGAGGGAAGGTGGAAGCAAGTGAGGCGAGAGGGAAGGTGGAAAGCAAGTGAGGCGAGAGGGAAGGTGGGAGAGTGAGGCGAGAGGAAGGTGGGAGAGTGAAGCGAGAGGGAAGGTGGGAGCAAGTGAGGGCGAGAGGGGAGTGGAAGCAAATGAGGCGAGAGGAAAGGAGGGAGCAAGTGAGGCGAGAGGGAAGGGGGGAGATAGTGAAGCGAGAGGGAAGGTGGGAGCAAGTGAGGCGAGAGGGAAGGTGGAAGCAAGTGAGGCGAGAGGGAAGGTGGAAGCAAGTGAGGCGAGAGGGAAGGTGGGAGTAAGTGAGGCGAGAGGGAAGGTGGGAGATAGTGAAGCGAGAGGGAAGGTGGGAGCAAGTGAGGCGAGAGGGAAAGTGGGAGCAAGTGAGGCGTGAGGAAAGGAGGGAGCAAGTGAGGCGAGAGGGAAGGTGGAGTAAGTGAGGCGAGAGGAATTGGAAGCAAGTGAGGAGAGGGAAGGTGGGAGAAGTGAGGCAAGAGGTGGGAGTAAGTGAGGCAAGAGAGGGAAGGTGGAGTAAGTGAGGCGAGAGGAAGGTGGGGGAGTAAGTAGGCGAAAGGGGAGGTGGGAGTAAGTGAGGCGAGAGGGAAGGTGGGAGTGAGGCGTAAGTGAGGCGAGAGGGAAGGTGGAGTAAAGTGAGGCGAGAGGGAAGGTGGAAAGCAAGTGAGGCGAGAGGGAAGGTGGGAGAAGGTGAAGCGAGAGGGAAGGTGGGAGAAGTGAGGCGAGAGGGAAGTGGAGCAAGTGAGGCGAGGAGGGAAGTGGGAGTAAGTGAGGCGAGAGGGAAGGTGGGAGTAAGTGAGGTGAGAGGGAAAGTGGAAGCAAGTGAGGCGAGAGGGGAAGGTGGGAGTAAGTGAGGCGAGAGGGAAGTGGAGTAAGTGAGGCGAGAGGGAAAGGTGGGAGTAATTGAGGCGAGAGGGAAGGTGGAGTAAGTAGGCGAGAAGGAAGGTGGGGGAGTAAGTGAGGCGAGAGGGAAGTGGGAGTAAGTGAGGCGAGAGGGAAGGTAAGTGAGGCGAGAGGGAGGTGGGAGTAAGTGAGGCGAGAGGGAAGGTGGAGTAAGTGAGGCGAGAGGGAAAGGTGGGAGTAAGTGAGGCGAGAGGGAAGGAAGCAAGTGAGGCGAAGGTGGGAGTAAGTGGAAGGTGGAAGCAAGTGAGGAGAGGGTAAGTGAGGCGAGAGGGAAGGTGGGAGTAAGAGGCGAGAGGGAAGGTGGAAGCAAGTGAGGCGAGAGGAAGGTGGAGTAAGTGAGGCGAGAGGGAAGGTGGAGTAAGTGAGGCGAGAGGGAAGTGGAAGCAAGTGAGGCGAGGAGGGAAGGGGAGTAAGTGAGGCGAGGAGGAAGGGTGGAAGCAAGTGAGGCGAGAGGGAATTTGAGCAAGTGAGGCGAAGAGGGAAGGTGGGAGTAAGTGAGGCGAGAGGGAAAGGTGGGAAGTAAGTGAGGCGAGAGGGAAGGTGGAGCAAGTGAGGCGAGAGGGAAGTGGGAGTAAGTGAGGCGAGAGGGAAGGTGGGAGTAAGTGAGGCGAGAGGGAAGCTGGAAGCAAGTGAGGCGAGAGGGAAGGTGGGAGTAAGTGAGGCGAGGGAAGTGGGAGTAAGTGAGGCGAGCAGGGAGTAAGTGGGTGGGAAGTAAGTGAGGCGAGAGGAAGGTGGGAGTAGTGAGGGCAGAGGAAGGGTGGGAGTAAGTGAGGCGAGAGGAAGGTGGGAGAAGTGGGCGAGAGGGAAGGGAGTAGTTGAGGCGAGAGGGAAGGTGGGAGTAAGTGAGGCAAGTGAGGCGAGAGGGAAGGTGGGAGTAAGTGAGGGCGAGAGGGAGGTGGAAGTAAGTGAGGCGAGAGGGAAGGGGGAGTAAGTGAGGCGAGAGGGAAGTGGGAGTAAGTGAGGCGAGAGGAAGGTGGGAGTAAGTGAGCGAGAGGGAAGGTGGGAGAAGTGAGGCGAGAGGGAAGGTGGGAGAGTGAGGAGTGGAAAGCAAGTGAGGCGAGAGGAAGGTGGGAGTAAGTGAGGCGAGAGGGAAGGAGTAAGTGAGGCGAGAGGGAAGGTGGGAGTAAGTGAGCGAGAGGGAAGGTGGAGCAAGTGAGGCGAGAGGGAAGGTGGGAGTAAGTGGGGTGAGAGGAAGGTGGGAGTAAGTGAGGCGAGAGGGAAGGTGGAAGCAAGTGAGGCGAGAGGGAAAGGTGGAGGGAGAAGTGAGGCGAGAGGAGGTGGAGTAAGTGAGGCGAGAGGGAAGGTGGGAGTAAGTGAGGCGAGAGGGAAGGTGGGAGTAAGAGAAGGTGGGAGTAAGTGAGCGCGAGAAGGTGGAGAGTGAGGCGAGAGGGAAAGTAAGTGAGGCGAGAGGGAAGGTGGGAGTAAGTGAGGCGAGAGAGGAAAGTGGGAGTAAGTGAGGCGAGAGGGAAGGTGGAAGCAAGTGAGGCGAAGGGAAGGTGGAGAAGTAGGTGGAGTAAGTAGGGAGAGTGAGGCGAGAGGGAAGGTGGGAGTGAGGCGAGAGGGAAGGTGGGAGTAAGTGAGGCGAGAGGAAGGTGGGAGTAAGTGAGGCGAGAGGGAAGGTGGGAGAGTGAGGCGAGAGGGAAGGTGGGAGTAAGTGAGGCGGAGAGAAGGTGGGAGTAAAGGCGAGAGGGTAAGGTGGGAGTAAGTGAGGCGAGAGGGAAGGTGGAAGTAAGTGAGGCGAGAGGGAAGGTGGGAGTAAGTGAAGGCGAGAGGAAGGTGGGAGTAAGTGAGGCGAGAGGAAGGAAGGGAAGCAAGTGAGGCGAGAGGGAAGGTGGGAGTAAGTGAGGCGAGAGGGAAGGTGGGAGTAAGTGAGGCGAGAGGGAAGGTGGGAGCAAGTGAGGCGTAAGTGAGGGAGAGGGAAGGTGGGAGTAAGTGAGGGCGAGAGGAAGGTGGGAGTAAGTGAGGCGAGAGGGAAGGTGGGAGTAAGTGAGGCGAGAGGAAGGGGAAGAAAGTGAGGCGAGAGGGAGTGGGAGGTGAGCGAGAGGAAGGTGGAGTAAGTGAGGCGAGAGGGAAGTGGGAGTAAGTGAGGCGAGAGGGAAGGTGGAAGCAAGTGAGGCGAGAGGGAAGGTGGGAGTAAGTGAGGCGAGAGGGAAGGTGGGAGTAAGTGAGGCCGAGAGAGAAGGTGGGAGTAAGTGAGGCGAGAGGGAAGGTGGGAGTAAGTGAGGCGAGAGGGAAGGGGAAGCAAGTGAGGGAGAGAGGGAAAGGTGGGAGTAAGTGAGGCGAGTAGGGAAGGTGGAGTAAGTGAGGCGAGGGAGGAAGGTGGAGTAAGTGAGGCGAGAGGAAGGTGGGAGTAAGTGAGGCGAGAGGGAAGGTGGAGTAAGTGAGCGAGAGGGGAAGGTTGGAGTAAGTGAGGCGAGAGGAAGGTGAAAGCAGTGAGGCGAGAGGGAAGGTGGGAGTAAGTGAGGCGAGAGGGAAGGTGGGGGAGTAAGTGAGGCGAGAGGGAAGGTGGGAGTAAGTGAGGCGAGAGGGAAGTTGGGAGTAAGTGAGGCGAGAGGGAAGTGGGAGAAGGTAGAGTGAGGCGAGAGGGAAGGTGGGAGTAAGTGAGGCGAGAGGGAAGGTGGAAGCAAGTGAGGCGAGAGGGAAGGTGGGAGTAAGTGAGGCGAGAGAGAGGGAAAGGTGGGAGAAGTAAGAGAGGCGAGAGGGAAGGTGGGAGTAAGTGAGGCGAGAGGGAAGGTGGGAGTAAGTGGGCTGAGAGGGAAGGTGGGAGTAAGTGAGGCGAGAGGGAAGGTGGAAGCAAGTGAGGCGAGGCGAGAGGGGAAGTGGGAGTAAGTGAGGCAAGTGAGGCGAGGAAGGTGGAAGTAAGTGGGAAGGTGGAGTGAGGCGAGAGGGAAGGCGGAGTAAGTGAGGCGAGAGGGAAGGTGGGAGTAAGTGAGGCGAGAGGGAAGGTGGGAGTAAGTGAGGCGAGAGGGAAGGTGGGAGTAAGTGAGGCGAGAGGGAAGTTGGAGTAAGTGAGGCGAGAGGCGAAGGTGGAGTAAGTGAGGCGAGAGGGAAGGTGGGAGTAAGTGAGGCGAGAGGGAGGTTGGGAAGCAAGTGAGGCGAGAGGGAAGGTGGGGAGTAAGTGAGGCGAGAGAAGGTGGGAGTGAGGCGAGAGGGAAAGTAGTGAGGCGAGAGGGAAGCGTGGGAAGTTAAGTGAGGCGAAAGGGAAAGCGTGGGAGTAAGTGAGGCGAGAGGGAAGTGGAAGCAAGTGAGAGCGAGAGAGGAAAGTGGAGTAAGTGAGGCGAGAGGGAAGTTGGGAGTAAGTGAGTGCGTAGGGAAAGAAGTTTGCGAGAGTAGAGAACGTGAGGCGAGAGCGGAAGGTGGGGAGTAAGTGGGCGAGAGGGAAGGTGGGAGTAAGTGAGGCGAGGAGGAAGGCGTGGAAGCAAGTGAGGCGAGGAGGGAAGCGAGTTGAGGCGAGAGGGAAGTGGGAGTCAAGTGAGGCGAGAGGGAAGTGGGAGTAAGTGAGGCGAGAGGAAGGTGGGAGCAAGTGAGGCGAGAGAAAGTGGAGCAAGTGAGGCGAGAGGAAGGTGGAGTAAGTGAGCGAGAGGCGTGAAGTGAGGCGAGAGGAAGCGGGGAGTAGTGAGGCGAGAGGGAAGTGGAGTAAGTGAGGCGAGAGGGAAGGGGAGTAAGTGAGGCGGAAGGTGTAAGTGGGCGTAAGTGAGGCGGAGGAGGTGGAAGGAGTAAGTGAAGCAAGTGAGGCGAGAGGGAAAGTGGAGAAGTGAGGCGAGAGGAAAGTGGAAGTGATCGAGAGGAAGGAAGCAAGGTGAGGCGAAGTGGAAGCACAGTGAGGCGAGAGGGAAGGTGGGAGGCAAGTGTAAGCGAGAGGGAAAGTTTTGGAAGCAAGTGAGGCGATGAGGGGAAGGTGCGGAGTAAGGTGAAGCGAGAGGGAGTGGGAGGAGCAAGTGAGGCGAGAGGGAAGGTGGGAGTAAGTTGAAGCGGAGAGGGAAGGTGGAGTAAGTGAGGCGAGAGGGAAGGTTGGGAGTAAGTGTAGGCGAGAGGGAAGGTTGGGAAAGTTAAGTGGAGGCAGAGGGTAAGTTGGGAGTAGTAAGTGAGGCGAGAGTGGAAAACAGGGAGCAAGTGAGCGAGAGGGAAGGTGGGAGCAAGTGAGCGCGAAGACGGAAGGTGGGAGCAAGTTGAGGCGAGAGGGCACACGTGGGAGTAACCTCACCGCACCGATGGACAGGGTGGGAGTAAGTTGAGGCGAGAGGGAAGGTGGCGAGCAAGTGAGGCGAGAGGAAGGTGGGAGTAAGTGAGGCGGAGAGGGAAGGTGGGGAGCAAGCTGAGGCTGGAGATGGGAAGGTGGGAGTAAGTGAGCGAGAGTGAAGCTCGGGAGGTAGGGCGAGAGGGAAGTGGAAGCAAGTGAGGCGTAGAGGAAGGTGGAAGCAAAGTCCGAATGAGGAATGGTGGAGAGGAGGGAGAGGGAAGGGAAAGCAAAGTGAGGCTGAGCAGGAATCTGGAAGCAAGTGAGGCGAGAGGGAATACTGAAGCCAAGTGAGGCGAGAGGGAGGTGGAAGCAAGTGAGGCTCAGAGGGAAGGCGTGAGGGAATTAGGCGAGAGAACGGTGGAGTAAGAGGGCGAGAGGAAGTGGGAGTCAGTAAGTGAGGGCGAGAGCGATGAAGCAAGTGAGGCAGAGGGGAAGTGGAGTAAGTGCAGGCGAGAGGAAATCTGGGAAGCAAGTGAGGCCGAGAGGTAAGGTGGAGAAGTGAGGCGTAAGTGAGGGAAGGTGGGAGTAAGTGAGGCGAGAGGGAAGCGTGGGAGTAAGGTGAGGCAGAAAGGAAGGTGGAGTAAGTGAGAGCGCAGAGTGAAAAGGGAGCAAGTGAGGCGAGAGGAAGGTGGGAAAGCCAAGTGAGGCGAGAGGAAGGTGGGAGCAAGTGAGGCGATGAGGGAAGGTGGGATAAGTAGGCGAGAGGGAAGGTGGGAGAGTGGGAAGTAAATGTGAGGCAGAGGCGAGAAGGTGAGGAGCAAGTGAGGCGAGAGGGAAACCAGGGAGCAAGTGAGGGCGAGAGGGAGGTAGGGAGTAAGTTGAGGCAGAGAAGGAAGGGGGGAATAAGTGGAGGGCGAGAGGGAAGTGGACAGTAAAGTGAGGCGAGAGGGGAAGGTGGAGGAAGGAGAGTATAAGGTAAGTGAGGCGAGAGGGAAGGTGGGAGTAAGTGAAGGCGAGAGGAGGTGGGAGAAGTGCGAAGAGGCATTGGGAGTAAGTGAGGGCGAGAGGGAAGGTGGGAGCAAGTGAGGCGAGAGGGAAGTGGGAAGTAAGTTGAGGCTGATTGAGGGAAGATGCGGGAGTAAGTTGAGGCGAGGCAGCGAGAGGGAGAGTAAGTGGGAGTAAGTGAGGCGAGAGGAGGTGGGGCGGAGTAAGTGAGGCGAGAGGTGGGAGTAAGTGAGGCGATGAGAAGGTGGGGAGCAAGTTGACGGCCGAGAGGGAAAGGGTCGGAGCTAAGTGAAGCGATGAAGAGAAAGGGCTGGTAGTAAGTGAGGCGATGAGGGAAGTGGGAGCAATGAGCGAGAGGGAAGGTGGGAGTAAGTTGAGGCCGAGAGGGAAGGTGGGAGTAAGTGAGGCGAGAGGGAAGGTCGGAAGCAAGTGAGGGAGAGGAAGGTGGGAGAGTAAGTGAGGCGAGAGGAAGGTGGGAGTTAAGTTGAGGCGAGAGAAGGTGGGAGCAATTGAGGCGAGAGGGAAGCTGGGAGTAAGTGAGGCGAGTGGAAGGATGGGAGTAAGTGGAGGCGAGAGGGAAGGTGGAAGCAAGTGAGCGAGAGGGAAGGTGGGAGTAAGTGAGGCGAGAGGAAGGTGGGAGTAAGTGAGAGGCGAAGAGAAGTGGGAGAGTAAGTGAGAGGCGAGAGGAAGGTGGGAGTAAGTAGCGAGAGGGAAGTGGGAGTAAGTGAGGCGAGAGGGAAGGTGGGAGTAAGTGAGGCGAGAGGAAGGGTGGGAGTAAGTGAGGCGAGAGGGAAGGTGGAAGCAAGTGAGGCGAGAGGGAAGGTGGGAGTAAGTGAGGCGAGAGGGAAGGTGGGAGTAAGGTGAGGCGAGAGGGAAGGTGGGAGCAAGTGAGGCGAGAGGGAAGGTGGGAGTAAGTGAGGCGAGAGGGAAGGTGGGAGTAAGTGAGGCGAGGGAAGGTGGAGTAAGTGAGGCGAGAGGAAGGTGGGAGTAAGTGAGGCGAGAGGAGGGGAAAGCAAGTGAGGCGAGAGGGAAGGTGGGAGTAAGTGAGGCGAGAGGGAAGGTGGGAGTAAGTGAGGCGAGAGGGAAGGTGGGAGTAAGTGAGGCGAGAGGAAGAAGCAAGTGATGGCGAGAGGGCAAGGTTGAGGCGCGAAGTGAGGCAAGGTCGGAGTAAGTGAGGGCGAGAGAGGAAGGTGGAAGCAAGTGATGCAGGGCGAGAGGGAAGGTAGAGGCAAGTGAGCGAGGGAAGGTGGGAGTAAGTGAGGCGAGAGGGAAGGTGGAAGTCAGCAAGTGGGCGAGAGGAGTGGGAAGTAAGTGAGGCGAGAGGGGTCAAGTAAGTGAGGCGAGAGGAAGGTGTCGACAGGTGAAGGGAAGGTGGATTAAGTGAGGCGAGAGGGAAGGTGGAAGAAGTGAGGCGAGAGGGAAGGTGGGAGTAAGTGAGGCGAGAGCGGAAGTGGGCGAGTAAGTTGAGGCGAGAGAGGGAAGGTCTGGAGTAAGTTGGAAGTGCGAGCAGGGAAGGTGTGGGCGTAAGTGAGCAAGTGAGGCGAGAGAGGGAAGGTGGGAGTAAGTGAGGCGAAGGAAGTGGAGTAAGTGAGGGGAGGTAAGTGGCAGGTGAGGCGAGAGAAGTGGGAGTAAGTGGGAGAGTGAGGCGGGAAGGTGTGCGAAGTAAGTGAGGGGAGAGGAAGTGGAGTAAGTGAGGCGAGAGGGAAGAGTGAGGCGAAGGTGGAAGCAAGTGAGGCGAGAGGAGGATGGAGGTGAGCGGAGGAAGTTAAAGTGAGGCGAGAGGGAAGTTGGGAAGCAAGTGAGGCGAGAGGAAGGTGGGATAAGTGAGCGAAGAGAGGTGGGGCCAAGCTGCAGGTGCGGTAAGAGGCTGAGAGGGAGGTGGGAGTAAGTGAGCGAGAGGGAAGGTGGGAGTAAGTGAGGGTAGGGAAGTGAGGCTGAGGCGAGAGGGAAGTGGGAAGCAAGTTAGGCAGAGGGAAGGTGGAAGTAGTGAGGCGAGAGGAAGGTGTGGGAGTAAGTGAAAGCCGAGAGGGAAGGTAAGTAAGTGAGGCGAGAGGGAAGGTGGAAGTAAGTGAGGCGCGAAAGGCAAGGTGGAGTAAGTGAGGCGAGAGGGAAGGTGGGAGTAAGTGAAGCGAGAGGGAAGGTGGGAGTAAGTGAGGCGAAGGAAGGTGGGAGTAAGCTGAGGCGAGAGGAAGGTGGGGTAAGTAGTGCGAAAGGATGAGTAAGTGAGGCGAGACGCGAAGGCGAGGGGGAGTAAGAGTCGAGGCGTAGAGGGAAGGTGGAGGTAAGTGAGGCGAGAGGGAAGGTTGGAGAGAGGCGAGAGGGAGGTGGAGATGAGCGAGAGGGGTGAAGCAAGGTGAGGCGAGAGGAGTGGAAGCAAGTGAGGCGAGAGGGAAGGTGGAAGCAAGTGAGGCGAGAGGGAAGGTGGAAGCAAGTGAGGCGAGAGGGACGCTCGATATATTCCTCGCAACCGCGAACCGCCGCCCCTCCTGCGGCTCTCTCTCGCGCGTTTATTCATTCACACATTTAGAGTAAATTTAACATGATCATTACTCTCCCTTCTTTCATTCGCTGTGTGCACAGCGCTTTTGCTTGTCCTTCGCCTCTTCGAACAAGTGACTGTGAGCCAACCCATTGAGGACGAGGCAAAGGTCAGAGGTCACGAGGCAGTCCATCCCCCGCGTTGCATCAAAGGCCTTCTCGGTGCAATGTAAGAATCGTGAAACGTGCTGGCTCGGCAGCCCTGCAACGCGCCCCATCTGTTCTTGATGCTTGGAAAAGAGCGCATCGCCATCAGAAAGGAAACATTTCTTACGGAACTTTCACTCGTATTTAAATGCGCTTTCTATCCGCATGCGGGCGATTGTTTTTCTTTCGGCCTGATCGTATCGCTTGGCCCCTTCCTCGCGTGTCCCTCCCCCTCGCCTTCCCGCGCTGGATGTGGGCCACGAGGACTCGTGTCAAGTCTTAATGACCGGAAGTCAGGCCAACCGCCTTTCACTCGAGCAGTCTGCAGTCGCTTGTTCTTTCGTCTGCGGGTCCCTCCTCTGCCCGGACCCTCTCGGTCCATGATTCGGGTCTCACTCCACTCTGGGTTTCACTCAGCTTGGGTTGTCCACGGGATTGCGATCCTCAGTTATTCCGGGTAAAGTGTGTGCAAGAATAAACGGATGGCGTTTTCCTTATTGCAGTTTATAACTAAATTACGTAGCTTCAGAGCTCCGAAGAACGCACTCTAGTCGTCAAGGTCGCTCTGTGAAGGAATTTTATTGTCGTTTTAGCGACGCCGCTCCTCGTCCCTCCCCATCTGCTCATTTCGCCGGCACTCGTCTTTCCATCGCACTGGGCATCGTCACGTGCCCCTTAACATGGCGGATTCTGTCTCCTGTTCTCTCGTTCAAACTCCGCGCCTTTCGGTTCTCCCTTCCCTCCGGAGGCTCGAGCTGTATGGGGTCCTGGGGTTTGTAATT
>NW_020871261.1:303990-321490 GCF_003789085.1 Penaeus vannamei
TCATTATTAAGTCTATTTTCATATGACTGTAATGTATCTATTATTTCTTATTTTGTGTCTTATTTCTATGTTGGTTATGTATTTAATGATTAGGGAGATATTTAGTTAAAGTTAAAGATATCAGTTAAAGATAATTAAAGATAATAATCATTATCATTATTATTAGTGTTGTTATCATCATTATCATTATCATTATCATTATTATCATCCCTTTCAAATAGTCAGAAATATTTGATAAATGAGGAAAAAAGCATAATGATGACACTAAGGCAACATGTAAATAGATGAATAGATTAATTCATTGTTACAAAGGCGGGAGAAACAGTAGCAAAGTCAAACAGAATAAGAAAAGGTTAAAAAGATTGACCAGTGAAACCAGGAAAAATGGGAAGGTAACAAAAGAAGAATGAAACGAGAGAGGAGGAGAGAGAGAGAGAGAGAGAGAGAGAGAGAGAGAGAGAGAGAGAGAGAGAGAGAGAGAGAAGAGAGAGAGAGAGAGAATAATATAATAAACGAAACAATGTTATGATCTCCTTACACCCCCCCCCCCACTCCCCCTCTCTTACTCTCTACGCACGGCCTTCTACCACATCCTTATTATAATCCCCCTCCCCCATCCCCCCTTTTTTTTCTCTCTTCGCACTCATCCTGCCCCACTGCTTTATACCCCCCCCCTCCTATACCCCCTCCCGAGTCCCTTCTTATACCCTACCCTTTTGTAATTACCTTCCTCCCTCCCCCATCATCCCTGCCACCCCCTCCACCCTACCCTCCTTGTACTCCTAACCCCCACCCCTTCACTCCCTCTCCCCGACCCCCCTCCCCGTTCCTCTCTAATACCACCCCTCCCCACCTCCCTTACCCCTCCCTCCCTATCCCGCCTCCTCTCCACCTCTCCCTCTCCCTACTTTCTCTTTCTCTCCCTATTTCGCCATTCCTGTTTTTTCTATCTTCCGTAAGACCTTTTTCTTTCCCCTTTAAGTCCTTTTTCTTTCATAATCTTCTCTCAACCTTTTTATGCTAATTGTTTATTCCAGTCGGATATCAAATGCTTTTATTGATCTATTCATAATCATCAGTGTGTTTCATATCTTTCATTCTTCTTCACTTCCGCTCACTCCCCCTCTACGTCTTTGGAAGATGGGAAATTGGGAGAGACGACGAAAAGGAGGAATGAAGAGAGATAAAGAGAGGAGGATAATGAGAAAGTAGGATGAAGAAAAAAGAGGAGAAAAGAGAGCAGAGAGAAGGAAAAATGAGAGGGGAGGACATTGGAGAGAAGGAGGGAGGGGAGTGAGGAGAAGGAGAAAATAGAAAAGAGGAGGAGAGAGAAAGGTAGTAGGAAGGGGAAAGAGAGAGAGAGAGTAGAGAAGGAGGGGAGAGAGATGGAATAAAAATAGGCGAGGGAAAGTAAAAAGGAGAAGAGTGGTGGAAATAGAGAGGGAGATGAAAACGAAGGGCGGAGTGAAGAAAGGTAAGAGAGAACGGAGTAGGGAGTGAAAGAATAGATGCATATATACATCGAGAGAGAGAGAGAGAGAGAGAGAGAGAGAGAGAGAGAGAGAGAGAGAGAGAGAGAGAGAGAGAGAGAACGAGAGATGAGAGAGAGAGAGAGAGGGATGAGGAGGGGGAGGAGAGAGAGAGAGAGAGAGAGAGAAGAGAGGAGAGAGAGAGAGAGAGAGAGAGAGAGAGAGAGAGAGAGAGAGAGAGAGAGGGAAGAGAGAGAGAGAGGGAGAGAGAGAGATAGAAAGAGAGAGAGAGAGAGAGAATATATATAATATATATATATATTATATATATATATATATATATATATATATATATATATATATAGAGAGAGAGAGAGAGAGAGAGAGAGAGAGAGAGAGAGAAAGGATGAGTGAGTGAGAGAACACGAAAGACAGAGAGAGAGCAAAGAACGAGAGAGAGAGAAAAGAACTGAGATAAACAGAGAGAGAATCCAAAGCGAGGAACGAAAGAGAGAAGAAGAAGAAGGTGCAATAAGGCGGCCTGAATTCCGTTGCAAAAGCTGAGTAAAGGTCGGCTTTGCGTTTGGGAGTTTGCAACAACAGCGTCGCGGCGACTATCGATTGGGGCTGAAACGGACCGCCATTTGGAGAAAGCGAACGATTAACTAAGGGTAAATAATGGTTAAGTGAGTTAATTGGTAAATGAGGCTGGCCAAGGCTAAGGTGTGTTTATTATACTCATACGGACGCACACACGCGCACACACATTCACTCACACACTCACGCACACGCACACTCACATTCACACTCACACTCTCACGCGCACGCACACTCACATTCACACTCTCACTCACGCACACACTCACAGAAACACACACACACACACACACACACACACACACACACACACACACACACACACACAACACACACACACACACACACACACACACACACATTCTTTTTTCTCCCCCCACCCGCTTTTCAGAATCTAGAAAGAAAATTCTGATTTCTAGCGAAAAAAAATAGCAAGATTGATCGGAAATGAAAAAAAACAGTAACTCGCCGTTTGAGAAATAATAATAATAAAAGTGTGTGAAATAATACAAAAAACACTGTACACAATTCCAGACATGTGTTAACATAAGTATTACATGTCAGCTGATCACAATAAAAAAGGGGGGGGGGGGGGGCGGAATAGGCGTACCTCAGACCGACTGAGTTGCCGGTTTCTCCTTTTCTGAGATGGGACGTCTGGTTCCGGCGTCAGCGAAGGCGAGTGGAACCGCGCCGGCACTCATCACCTGCTTCTTCCTTCTTCTCTCCCTCATTTATCGTTTCTTTTCCTCTTTCTCCTTCTCTCTTGTAAGTGTCGCGCACATACCTTTGATGAGCCGCTAGTTATCGTCTCTCTCTCTCTGTGTGCTTGTTGCTGTGCTGTGCTGTGCTGTGCTGCTCTGCTGTGCTGTGCTGTGCTGTGCTGTGCTGTGCTGTGCTGTGCTGTGCTGTGCTGTGCTGTGCTGTGCTGTGCTGTGCTGTGCTGGCGCAGCGGTAAGGTGCTGGTCTAGCAATCTTGCGGACCCGCGTTCATTCCCACGCCCGGCCAGTGAGTGGTATCCCCGACCATTCCTTGCACACAGGGGGAGATTTTAGCAAAATAAAACAGACAGTATGTCACAGCAAAGAATATCCATTGTAACAAATGGAATTAAAACTAAATCTTATTTAAATCTCTCTCTCTCTCTGAAGTGTGACCCGATAACTGCTACTACTGGTATAAGATTCAGCAGGTCCACACGTCTCTCTCGCTCTACCTGTCCGTCTGTATGTCTATCTATCTATCTCTCTATCTACTTCCTATCTAGATGTCTATTTGTCTATCTATCTGTCTAACTGTCTATCTATTTATCTATCTATCTATGATATATTATGTGTGTATGTGTGTGCGTATACATATATAAATGATAGATCTATAAGCATATATGTCTATAACCTCCACGCTAGATCACTCTCCTCTGATTATACCTTGCTCAGAATTCCGCAATGACCGACGCCAGTTATGTGTGAGAAAACAGCCAATCGTGCTTCTTAAGTTAGCGATGTTCGAGTGCGCGGATCCTCGGCTTATCACCTGCAATAGTGTATACTTACGTGTTAATATAACGTACGTTCTGAGTTTGAGGGGGCATGTGTATCGTGTGTATATATGCCGACCGACTGAGTACACGATTTGGAGCAGGTGGTTGAGTTTGCGTGGATCTTTTTATTTGGTAAGACTATACAGATATTTTTTCTTTTTGAGGGCGGGAGGGGGAACAGACCGACAGCGAGGCAGACAAATAGATCGACAGGAGGAGAGACAGACAGACAAATGAACATATAGACAGGCAAACAAATCAACAAGAAGAGAGAGAGAGAGAGAGAGAGAGAGAGAGAGAGAGAGAGAGAGAGGAGAGAGAGAGAGAGAGAGAGAGAGAGAGAGAGAGAGAGAGAGAGAGAGAATGAAAATAAAAATCGCACATCGAAAGAAGGAGCACACACGGAGTACCAAACCCGTAGCGCAGACGCCCTCTTAGTTTTCGCATGTTTCCCTTGTTGTCCCACTCTGGAACACTTAATATTTCATGTACAACCTATTTCCCGCTTCATCCTCCTGTTTGTCTGTTACTGTTCGTTCCGGTACGTTTGTTTCTCGATTTCCCGTTTTCTGTAATTACTATCATTCGTTTTCTCCGTCAGTCCGTTTCCTATATTTGCTTGATTGATAGATATATATTGAGATGCGATAGAAGCGAATCACTGTAACAGAAAACATATAGATAAGATAATAAAGATAAAATCACACCTCCAGAATCGACAATTAACATGCTTGACTGATAAAACTGTCCTCACGGAAAATCTATCACGCTCAACTGATGATATGATTCCCTCCGGAAATCGCTTACTTGACCCTAATTTAGACCGAGAACTGGAATCTGACCCATATCTGAGGTGGAGGTCCAGAAGGTGAAACAAAAAGGCAGGGAGGAAGAAATGAGGGCAAGGAGGGAAGCGAGAGAGTATTTGATAGACAGAAATAAAGTGGGGAAGGAACACGACATGAAATAAGTTAGGGAATAAAAAAAATGAGTGAATAAAGAGAGAAAGTGAGAGTAAGAGAGAGGAAGGGGAGGTGGGGGTATTAAATCGTGTCTGAATGAAGAGAGAAAGTGAGAGCAAGATAAAATAAAATCAAGAAAGAAATGATAAGTGAATAATTAACAGACAAAAAAACCGACAAACTAACAACAGAAAAAAACGCAAAAAGCATAAAAAAAGATAAGATGCAAAACAAAACAAAATATAATACATAAGGAAGACAATTACACGGACACTTTACCGTTCGCATAAACCACAAAGTCTGCAGATATGACGGTAGTTTCCTATGGGCTTCGGCATTTGTTCCCAAGCGCATAACCGTATATGCTCGTTCATGTAATTATTCATTCATTCATCTGTCAGTTCTAGTCAGTTGGGTGCGGCTGTTGGTATTCATCTGGGTTCGTATACCTTGTACTTATGCAAAACGTATGTATGTTTCCTGTTTGTGTAGACAAATAAAGATAGAGAAAGAGCGAGAGTGAGAGAGAGAGAGAGAGAAAGAGAGAGAAATGCAAATCCAGTATATATATGTGTGTGTGTGTGTGTGTGTTTCTGTGTATGTGTGTATATACATGTATATATTTCCATATGTATATATACATATGGAAATATGTGTATGTATATATGTATGTATATATATATATATATATATATATATATATATATATATATATATATATATATATATATATATATATATATATGTATATGTGTATATACATACATACATATATACGCATACATACACACATGCACATGTACATAAACATAACATACACATGCACATATACATACATATAAATATATACATACATACAGTGCGTTCATATATGTAACACACACACACATACATGTGTGTGTGTATATATTTGTGAGTGTGTATGTATGTCTACCTATCTATTTATCTATATCTATATCTATCTATTTATATATTACATATATGTGTGTGTGTGTGTGTGTGTGTGTGTGTGTGTGTGTGTGTGTGTGTGTGTGTGTGTGTGTGTGCATGCATGCAGATGGGAATATTGATTGCGACATCGCAAGCAGCCCAAGGCACCTCCGACCGCCTGAAAAAAGTGCTTGTTTCGTTTTCCAGATTTCATCGGACAGTCGCACGTTGCTTAATCACTGAGGTGTGTGCGTTCGTGTGGATAGGCAGGTGCACAGGTAGGTGGCTCGGTAGGTAGAATAGGCAGATAAGTGAATAGATACGGAGAGACAGTTAGGCAAGTAGACAAATAGATAGTCGATAGGTATATATGTAAATAGTCATATACATATAGATAGATAGATAGATAGATTTATATTTAATTATATAGATAGATGAATATCAGTAATTCTGGACACACACACACACACACACACACACACACACACACACACACACACACACACACACACACATATATATATATATATATATATATATATATATATATATATATATATGTATGTGTGCGTGTGTGCGTGTATGTATGTATGTATGTATGTTTACCTACGTGTACGTATTTGCAATTTTTTTACGGATGGAAAAAAGGTTGACAGATTTAACGATGATTGAACGAAAAACCGCTTGTATGAACTTGTGTGGTTCGGCGTACGGCAGTGTGTGCGCGTCCCTTCATTTGCATAAAGACGGCTTGAATGACAGAATGATTATCATGAATGAGGAACCATTGTCGCTCGCCTCACAGGTACACACAGAGGCATGAGCGCACAGCGTCGCCTCAACAGACTTGTCAAAGAAGGAAAGGCACTTACATCTACACAGACATCTGCGTTCACAGTGCACAGATATTATTCACACACACACACACACACAGATGTATGTGTGTTTGTGTACACAATGGCATATACAGCCATGTACCATACACTCACGGGCACGTATGCAGTCGTAATACGTACACAGGAATCATTGTACTAAACATAACACCATAATCTGGCAAGATGTGAGCACAGGTGAGAGGAAAGGGCCAGGTGTACTGCCTTAGAGACGTGTCAGGTGTTACATCATACAGACACATGCGCGCATCATGTCATAACATAATCATGTTGCTATCGTTTTTATTCTATGTTCATTATCATTCATCATCATCTCCATCATCTCCATCATCATTATCGATATCATCATCGTTAACATCATTATCATTGTCATCCTCATCATAATCATCATCGTCATCATCCTAATCATCATCATCGCCATCATCATTATCATCGTCATCATCATCACCATCACCATCTCCATCGTCGTTGTCGTCGTCTTCATCATTATCAACGTCATCATCATCATCATCATCGTCATCGTCATCATCATCATCGTCATCATCATAATCAACGTCATCATCATAATCAGCGTCATCATCATTGTTATCATCATCGTAAGATTGATGGATAGGGATATGAAAAGATCGAATGAAGCAGAGAAATGGGATACAAGAAAATACAAGAGAATGCGTGATGATGCAGGAGGAAAGGAGATGAATATGGCGAATGGATAGAAACCGAAGAAAAGGTAATGAGAGGTAATGCGAAAAATTAGATAAAGAAAAAAATGTATAAAAAAAACGTTTTCATATGCAACGAAAGAAAAAGGTAGGCATTTTCTATTTTTTATGGGGAAACTATAGCAATATAGCGAAATACACAAAATTCTATTTCGTTATAAATCGCTTATGTTATCATCTTTTAATTCACTATGCATTTTTATTCATTGTTCTTATTTGATTTTTATACCAAATTTGCTTTATAGTCTCGTATTCTTATTTTTTCTTTTCTTTTTTTTACACAATGTCCCTCTATAATCCCCCAAAATTTGAAACAATTTAATCGCATTATATTTTCCACTAAAAAAAAAAAAAAAAAAAAAAAAAAAAAAAAAAAGTCAAAACTACTCAACCTTGTTATTGAAATATATTCCTACCGACTGAGTACACCTGATGATGTAAGTAAAGACGTAAAGATGTTCCACGTTACAAGTTGTTAATGACCTGACTGGCCCGTTTCCCTATGGTAATGAGAGCCTCTGTATAGCGGACGCGATCGTAGCGGTTGTGGTTCAGGCTTGCGGCTGGACGAGGTGTCGGGGCAAGAAAGTGTGTAAAGTGAAACTGATATCGTCAATGATCTTCCTCTTGTTATTTTCGAAATTATGTAGCATGAGACTTGATCTAATGTAACAAAAAGGAGAAGAAAATCGATATTTATAAACAAAAATAAATATATCAATAAATAAAATCTTTTGGGTGTCACGGTACTCCAAGATAAATTTCATCCTTAGATGTCGTTGGGAACTAAATCCTTATCCTAGCAAGCGAAAAGCAGCTCAGCGACGCTATTGCATAAGACGTATTCTTAAATCCCAGACGAGCGGCTCCCGGATATAAACCGTAGAGCGACGGCAGATGTTCAGATGTTCAATGGCCTGTTCAGCGTAGGCCGGAAGAACACGCTCCGAAACATGTGTAATTGGGTATGTTGTGAAATTCGTAACGTGTGTGAGGGCTGAGTTCATTTAACACTCATCATTGTTTTGATTTCATGTATGTATTAAGAGGGGAAAGAGAGAGAGAGAGAGAGAAAGGGAGATGAAGAAATAGAAAGAGAGGGTGAGGAAGAAATAGAAAGTGAGAGAGAAAGAGACCAAATGCATGTATTTTCTACGCCTTCAATTAGGTTCAAGTGTTAACATTTGCGTTTTTTCTTCTTTTTCAGCCATGGACGGAGTCTTATCTCTCTTACTACTCCTCGGGGCATGTGCCAGTGGCGGCGCCGCCCTTCCCTCGCCCAACCACAGAATTGCAGGCATCTTCCACGCCCACAACCCTCCACCGTTGTCCAGCCACACAGGAACGATATTAGCGAGCAATAGAAAATTTTCCCGACGTGAGGGGCCTTCCGTCCAAGGCAGCGGGGGATCAGCGCCCGGCCGGAGAGCTGACGCGGGATTCGCCAATCCGGAGCGAGCGAGCCCCCACGGCGGAGGTGCATCGGCCAATCAGAATAGGGCTTCCGACTCCAACCGACGCATCGCTTCCTCCTCCTCGCTAAGCGGTCCCCATGTCGACATGATGCTTGAAATCCTCGACGAACTCCGGGACCTCGAAGGAGAGGCGAGAGGAGGCGGAGGCGCCGTCCTCGCCGCAGACGTGTATCAGGGGAAGAAGACCCTGGTATACAAACTGGCCCCCGGGAACGCCATCTTCGGCGGGAAGATCAGGAAAACGAATCCCGAAGCGAACAGTGAGGCGGCGCCGAATCTGCAGGAGAGATTCGACTCCAATGGCGTCGTTTACGCGATGTCGGCGTCGGACCAGTCGCACACCCGCCGACCGCAGGTGTCAGGCCGCCTGTCAAAGTCCCGGTCCCAAGTCGGCAGTTCCAGCACACGCCCTTGCCCCCTCGCCCACCGCCACGCGCCCCCGTAGACGCCACCGGGACGACCACCACCTGGAGACTCCACTACATGAAGCCACCGCCGCCCATCTCCGCCATGCACAACCCTTACCTCACAACCCGCCGCCCTTCCCCGAGGCCCTCCCGCCCGCCCCAAGTCCCTAACCGCTGGAGAAAGAGAAAACCGGCCGCGAGTTTTGTGCCCACAATCTCCGAGGCGTTGTTCTATCCCCTGGGGAAGGCGGTGCAGGTGGCTCGCACGAAGGCGCGGGGAGCGTGGGTGTCATTCCTCCTCCTGCACTACCTGGGCTTCATCCCCCCCGTGCCAGGAGTCCCGCGTCATGAGGACCCTGACGACGTCCCCTTCAGCCTCATGAACATGCTCGCGCGGTTCCTGTGATACTGCGACGACCCTCGCGCTGTTGGGGTCCTCGCTGGCCGCCTCTGTGACCGCCAACAGCTTCCCAGATCGTAGCTTTTATGACGTGTTCCTCGGAGCATCAGTTCCTGCTCGTTTTCTATTTATCCATTTATCTATCTGTATATTAACTCCTCTCTTTCATTCCTATTTATGTTTTCCCAACATGATTCTATTTAGGATGCCCATGGACATTTTTTTCTAAAACGTTTTTGACCTTATTTATTAAGATTTCTTTTCTCTCTCACACTTTCTATTTGAGTGCCTTCTTAATTTTAAAATCCCTTTCCTTTCTTTCTGTTTTATACATAGATCGTTAATTTATTAATTTATTTATTATTGTTCCTCTTATAATGCTGTGTTCCCTATCCTGACGTCGAAACCCAGAAAGGGCATTGTGTGCGGGTAGCAAACTGTGGCCAAAACATGTGTTGTAGTGTTTGATTACAAACTATTTTAGTGTTTAACAGCCATGAGAAAAAAATACTTATAAACAAGAAAATCAACAAAGATGTGAAATACAAGAACGGATATTACCATCTGTGTTTGTAAAAAAGCAAAAACACAACGAAATACCAACAAAAATGTGCTGCTTTTTCTTAATGACTGTTTTGAACATTGCGAGTGACCGGTGCGCAACCAACTCGAACGGACTAAGAATAGAAACTATTATCATGATACAGTTTCAAGTGTAAGCAAAGCATTGAGTGACTAATACTTTTATTAGTAAACCATTTCATGCATCTGTACTATTTATTACATTTTCAATTAATAAAGTTGTTTTCTGTGTTATTTTTTCTTACCTTTCCTTAATCATTGTTATTATGACCTTTTGGTGAGTAATCATTTAGTAAAATTTCGGTCTTTTTTATGCAGATTTAGTGTCATTTGATTCAACCTCTAGCATCCCTTTTAAAAATTTATTTCAGTTCATTCAGTTTCGTGATTCAACAACTGTATCCTTTCCATGTTCAGGCATCCAAAAAGTTATAACAGGAAATACGATAAAGAGACGAGATATATTGGTTATATATTTATTTCTAAAAAAAAAAATTCACTATGTATATATACATGCACACACACACACACACACTCAAACAAACAAATACAGACTCATATATATCTGCCCATGTATCTATATATACATACATATGTACATCATATATTTGTAATTCACCATTTAAGACACTCCTTATATACAGTATTAAATACAATAATAAAATATACAATTATGGCACATGCACAAGGTAACCGTGCAAAATAATATATCTATATATCACAGACAAGGTATAAAGGCAAGAATGTATCACAAACTTCGTCCAAGTGGTTGTCCTTCCTTTCATTTCCTTGGTTTTATTTTCCTCGAGTAAGTGGCAATACATTGTTCTTTCGGTGTAATATTTCATTTTGTTCCTTTTTCTCACATAATTACTTTCAGATTATCTAAGAGTACTGACCTGTCTATCTCTTTATTTTTCATCTTTCCCTTTTTTACTCTTTCTCTTCCTTTTCTTTTTTTGCTTTCATTTCCTTGTTCTAATACCAAGCAGTTTCTAATGCAAGACTCAAAGTCACTGTCCAAGCACGTTTCTGCTGATGTGATTTTCATCTTCATGTCTTTAAAAATCTCAACATTCGAAAATCAGGTGTTTGCCTGTGCAGTTCTACACCTGTTAGTATAATAATAAAAATCGAATATCAAAAGTTCTACATGTTTGTCTCTCCTGAAAATCACTTACACATTCACTGGTCTTTCTTGTAAAAAAAATCATAATGTAGAACACATTATTTACAAAGACACAACCATTTGTCCATTACCCTGATAAACCCCAAGGAGAACTTTTTTCTGCCTTAGGAGTTTCTATCACTTTTTTGGAATGTGTAGTATTTTTTGTACTTTTTTATTCATTTGTATAAAATAACATCCTTCGAATATATACACCCTTCTTCATTGTTCCCTTTGGTCACCTTGCAACTCTTCTGGAACGCCTTTTCAAGTAGTTGAAGCTTCATTCCACCTAGTCACTCCAACCGACTGACCCAACTAAAGCTTCTACAAGATTGAGCCCAACCAGGTAAAAAGGTCGGGGCTTAAACAACCTCAAAAATAAAGCTGCACCCGAGAGCTCAACCTCGAAGTGGGCGGAGCACAGCTATTTCCCAGCATGCTCACGCCGCCTCCCATTGGTCTTCTAGATCGAGGGGCGGGGCATAGCTGAAGCCCTGGAAGACGTGGTCGACAGCTTGCACGGAGGCCGACAGTCCTTGGGGCGAGGCCGGGGACTGACCTATGACGGCCTCCTTGGTGAACATCGGGTCGACATTTCGCGTGTCTGTTTCGCTGCTCTGTTGGAAGAGAGGAAGTTACTGAGTTTTTTGGAGAATGTAAAGTTGTTTACAAGTAAGCGCAAGAAGGTAAAACAACGGTGGGTAGTAGGGTATGATGCAGCTGTGTGAAAACTCTCTCTCTCTCTCTCTCTCTCTCTCTCTCTCTCTCTCTCTCTCTCTCTCTCTCTCTCTCTCTCTCTCTCTCTCTCTCTCTCTCTCTCCCTCCCTCCCTCCCTCCTCTAGCCCCAACTTACCACCGAAGGCACGAAGGGCGGCGTCAAGGCTCTCTTCTCCACTTTGTCCCAGTCGATGTCCTTGAAGAACTCGTCTTTCTTGACGTCCTCGCCGTCCAAGAGGCCCGCGCCCAGCCTGTCATGCGGGTCCTTCTGGAGGAGCTGTCGGCGAAACAGGAGTATGCCTATATACGTATGCCTATGTAAACGTACCTATTCAAGTTTGAAATACATTTTTACGAGTATGATATGTACGTAGAGATACATACATTCATACAAACAAAGATATTCACATACTCATTTATGTTTATGTATGTAGATATTTCCAGGCATTAAGCCAAGCTCGCCTCCGGACTTACCCCTTCCAAGATCGCCCTCGCTTTCTTGCTGACTGTCGCCTTCAGCTTCAGCGGCTTGGTCAGGATGGCGGTGTACATGGCGTGCGTGTCGCGGGAGTAGAAGGGCGGGAGGCCGTACAGCATCTCGTACAGCACGGCGCCCAACGTCCACCAGTCGACGGCGCGAGAGTACGGCTGCGAGGAGAGGTGGGGGAAGGGGGGGGGGGTTAGTATAGGCAAGGGAGACGGCTCCAGGATTTTCCTTTCGTTTTTAATTTTTCTCTTTCGTTAGAATTAAAGCTAGACTTCCTTCCTGATTTTCTAAGCTGAATAAGCAGATGTAAACACAAGTAAGACAGCACAGATATGCAGCAGTAAGCTTTATGTCAACTTTTTTACTTTGTCATACTGAACTGACAAAAAACGAAAACACGGAATAAATAATACACACAACATACAAATATCGCCACCCTCACACACACACACACACACACACACACACACACATCCCCCTCCCCTCAACACACACGCATACACCAACACCCCCACCCCCACCCCCACACAACAAACCTTCCCTCACCTGCTTCTTCAAGATCTCCGGCGCCAGGTACTCCGGAGTCCCGCAGAAGGTGGACGTCTTGGAGGAGGAGTGCAGGAGGCCCTCCTTGCACAGGCCGAAGTCGGTGAGGACGATGTGGCCCGCCGTGTCCAGCAGGATGTTCTCGGGTTTCAGGTCGCGGTACACGATGCCCTGGGAGGAGAGGAAAGGGGCCTTCGAGTTTTGCTTTTGTTATTTCTCTTTTGCTGGCTCGTCTGCGTGTTTGTTTGTTTTGTTTGTTGTTTTGGTTGTTGTTTGCTTATCTAGTCATTCGTTCATTCATTCGTTCACATCGATTTCTTTACGCTGCCATCATTCTCTCTCTCTCTCTCTCTCTCTCTCTCTCTCTCTCTCTCTCTCTCTCTCTCTCTCTCTCTCTCTCTCTCTCTCTCTCTCTCTCTTCTCTCTCTCTCTCTCTCTCTCTCCTTCTCTCTTCTCCTTCTCTTCTCCTTCTCCCCTCTTCTCCTTCTCCTTCTCCTTCTCCCTCTCCTCTCTCTTCCTTCCTCTCCTCTCCCCTTTCCCTCTCCCCTTCCCCCTTCCTCTCTCCCTCTCTCCACTCACCTTCGTGTGCATGTACGTGAGGGCGCAGCAGATCTCGGCAGCGTAGAATTTTGCTCTGGACTCCATGAACACGCGCTCCCGTTGCAGGTGGAAGAACAGCTGGAATGAGAGGGGCGGGGCTTAGAGGCGGAATGCGAAGGGCTGAATGGGAATCGGAGGGTTTGGTGGAGTGGGAATTGAGGTTTGGAAATGGGGGGGGGTATGCTGGAGTGGGAATTCAAATCTTGGAATCAGATGGTATGGTGGGGTGGGGACTGGGAATTGAGAATCAAATTGAATGGCGGAATGGAAACAATTAGGAATCGCATGGAATGGTGCAATGGGAATGAAAAACTCGGAAGTAATTGGAGTGGAGGTTTAGGATTGGGAATCAAATGGAACGGTAGGTTGGGAATTCAGGACTGGGAATGGAATGGAATGGAGGAATGAGAACGTATTTCAATCACACATTTGTCTTGTAGATATCTGTTAGTGATATTACCTGAAGAGTTATTTCTTTTTTCCCCATCTTTCTCTCCTATTACTAGCTCTTTCCCTCCCCCATCTTTCTCTCCTATTACTGTCTTTTCCCTACTCCCTCTCCCTCTCCTGTCCTCCCTCTCTCTTCCTATCCTATCTCTCCTCTCCTCCCTCCACTCTCCTCCTCCTCTCTCCCTCTTCTCCCCTCTTTTCTCTCCTCTCCTCACCCCTCCTCTCCCCTAGCTCGTCACCTTTCCCTCTCCCTCTCCTCACCTCACTCTCCTCCCTCTCACCTCTCCCTCTCATCCTCTCCCTCTTCTCTCCCTCTCCTCTCCCTCTCCCTACCCTCTCCTTCTCCCTCTCCTCTCCCTCTCCTCTCCCTCATCTCTCTCTCTCTCTCTCCTCTCTCTCTCTCTCTCTCCTCTCCCTCTCCCTCTCTCTCCCTCTCCCTCTCCCTCTCCCTCTCCCTCTCCCTCTCCTCCCTCTCCCTCTCCCTCTCCCTCTCCTCTCCTCTCCTCACCCCCTCCTCACCCCCCGCCGTTGACGTAATCCAGGACGAAGAAGATTTTCTGGTGCGTCGTGAAGGCGAAGTGCAGCGTGACCAGGTACGGGTGCTGCATCACCTGGATCAGCACCGACCGCTCGCTCAGCACGTGCGCCGTCTCGTTTCTGCGGATGATCATTTTCTTGTTCAGGACCTGCAGGAAAAAAGGGGGCGGGGTGAGTTGAAGTCTTTTTTCGAATTGTTTTTTTCTTGGTTCTGTTTGTTGTTATGTTCGTGTGTGTGTGTGTGATTTCTCTTTCTTTCTTTTTTCTTTTTGTTTCTCTACTTCCTCTCTCTTTCTCTCTCTTCTTGTCTCTCTCTCTCTCTCTCTATCTCTCTCTCTCTCTCTCTCTCTCTCTCTCTCTCTCTCTCTCTCTCTCTCTCTCTCTCTCTCTCTCTCTCTCTCTCTCTCTCTCTCTCTCTCTCTCTCTCTCTCTCTCTCTCTCTCTCTCTCTCTCCTTGTTTTTATTTCATCATCTAATCATATACAAAAATATTTCAAGTACCAAAGTTTTATAAAAGCCACAAAACATGAAATACGGAGGACGTTTTTGTTCCCCATTTGCTGTCTCTTTCACCCTCAGTTCTTAATTACCTTCACAGCGTAAACTTTGTTATCCTGGCGATATCTGGCAAGCATCACTCGTCCGAAACTTCCCTTTCCGACTACGCTCAAGAATTCGAAGTCTCCGGGTGTAAGGCTGAAGGTGAAGGCAAAACAAAAATCGTTCGGTCAACATTGTAATTGTATTTTCCCCCTAATATAATGATTTCATTGTCAAAATTGATAATACAAGAAACCTGAAAGTAAATTTATTGTTCAAGAGAAAAAGCACTTTGAAGCTTATATGCACAATCTAACAATACATCTATTTGCATATAATCCTTTTCTCTGTCTACCTGTGTGTGTGTGTGTGTGTGTGTGCGTGTGTGTGTGTGTGTGTGTGTGTGTGTGTGTGTGTGTGTGTGTGTGTGTGTGTGTGTGTGTGTGTGTGTGTGTGGTGTGTGTGTGTGTGTGTGTGTGTGTGTGTGTGTGTGTTTTGCTACACTAGGTGGATACTTAGTAAGCCAGAGATAGATAAGGATTCTACTCTCAAAGGCTATAATCCCACTTACGATTTCTTAGTGCAGCCAAGATCGATGTCTTTTTCGGAGTCAAGCGAAGAAGAAATGTCATCCTCCTTAGCAGACTTTTTCCTGTGATTATTCGACGCTTGTTTCCTAAAAGAGGTATTAGTCATCAGTATGTAAGTATAAAATGCTATGTGAATATATAGTGATTTAATAGAGATGCAATAAACATGAATAAATAGTGGAGGCTTTCTTTACTTAAGTTCCCCCGTAACTTTCGTTTTCTCTGCATCAAAAAGTCAAAGAAAGTGGGTATGTGAATTGAATTTTATTTTGCTTTTTTAATATGATATATAACTGGTTTATAGTGTGGGGTTCTATATCTCTCTCTCATCTCTCTCTCTCTCTCTCTCTCTCTCTCTCTCTCTCTCTCTCTCTCTCTCTCTCTCTCTCTCTCTCTCTCTCTCTCTCTCTCTCTCTCTCTCTCTCTCTCTCTCTCTCTATTAACCTTGCGAGTGCTGGTGCTCCTGGTGGCATAAGAAGGCGAGGATCCAATACTACTGACGAAGGACTGGAATCCGGCGAGCTTGCAGAATCACTCGAACTGCTAGATGTGTCTGTGGTGCTCGATCTTCTAAATCTGTCGAGTTGTAGGAATTCGCGAACCTCCGGTCTATTGGGTAAGAGAAAACGGAAATTCTAGTTTAGCTTACAGAAAATGTAAAAAAAAAATATGAGGGGTAACTATACTATTTTGTGATTGTGTGTTTGGTTGTTGATAAATGTTGATAGAATTATTTTTGTTTCTTAGGTATCAGTTCATACTCACACAGCTACGATTCTAGGATCTCCCATAACATCCCGGATAAAGTCATTTAGTAATGTGCGTTCTGCGGTGTCCTGCAGTGGGAGAGTAACACGCGGTTCGTGGACCTGTTAAAAAAAAATTGTCATCGGGGGTAACTTTTATTCACCATAATATGTAACATTCATCTAACGTTGGTATATAAGTAGCTACTTTATAATTCACCAAAAACATTATTCTTTTAATGAGATAAGCAACTTGAGTATCAAACTTATACTTAATTATGAGACCATACGTTCTCGAGTGAACTGGCGGGTTTATTACCTTCCTGTGACGTACCTTTAGCTTGATTATGTCCTGAAGAGCAAGAAACTCTTGATACCGCCTCAAGACAAACCAACATTTTGTCACGTCCTCAACCACCACTTTGAAAACCTGGTGATATAATTGACAATCGTTAATGAACGTCATCTTGGTCTTATTAGACACTGATGATTAATAGAAATTATTGTAGATTTATTGTCATGATCTACAAATATTGATTTTATATGAAATTCCAAAGTTGTTTTGTGTGTGTGTGTGTGTGTTTGAGTATATATATATATATATATATAATATATATATATATATATATATATATATATATATATATATATATATATATATTATGTGTGTGTGTGTGTGTGTGTGTGTGTGTGTGTGTGTGTGTGTGTGTGTGTGTTGTGTGTATATATTATATATATATATATATATATTATATATATATATATATATATATAATTATATATATATATATGTGTGGTTGTGTGTGTGTGTGTGTGTGTGTGTGTGTGTGTGTGTGTGTGTGTGTGTACGCATGCATATATAACTCGTACAACGTCGTGTTGTCCCGCAACACGTGACCATCTCAAACGACGGAGTCTCCTCCGCTCCAAAGGGGCGAGACGCCTTCATGTCTCTGCCTCACCGAGGATACTGATAATTCTGAAGGAGGCAACTGATAAGAGCGAATGAAGGAGGCGATAAGGAGAGAGAGAGACCGAAAAGCATCGCCATTTAAAAAGGAAAAAATGCAACGAAATGTGAAGAATTCTATTGATTTCCTTCCCTGGCGTCCGGGGTGAGGTCAGCGGCGTGGCACGG
>NW_020871261.1:328990-331490 GCF_003789085.1 Penaeus vannamei
AGGATTAGCGACCTTTGGGATATCTTGCATAATGGTGATTTTGGGTTGGACTTTTTTTGAGAGGGAGGCGGGGGTTATGCTAGTTGTTTTGTTGTTTTTGGTTCACGGGAAGGTAAGGGATTTTTGTTTTTACTTGTGGAGTAGCATTGTTTTGTCTTCTATTTTTACGCGTAGAGTTTTTGTCTGTATTTCATTTGTCTATTTATTCGTTTTCGGGTCAGGGATGCCTTTTTTCGATATTTCTGTCTATCTTATCATTTTCATCGGTTTATTTTTTGCCCTAATAACATAATTACATAAAGTTTCATAATCAACACAACTCATAATCTTTTCACTGATATATTGACATTGGGTCACCTCATATATGTCGTATTTAGTATCACATTTCTTCATATTTCAAACTTATCATTATTATTGTTATTACTATTATTGTCATTATTCTTATTATTGCTACTACTACTACTACTATTACTATTACTACTACTACTACTACTATTACTATTATTATTATTATCATTATTGTTATTACTATTATTATTATCATCATTATTATTATCTTTATTACTATTATCATTATCATTATCATCATTATTGATATAATTATCATCATCATTATCATTATCAACATTATCCTTGCTATCATCATTTTCATTCTCATTCACTGCGATATTTGTGATGTCATACATACTGACGTCACAACATTTACTGACGTCATAATACAGATTCATTACACCTTCAGATCTCCAAAGACATCCATAAGCCAGGAGGATATATAATCAGTAACAGCTAATACATTAATTGGAGTTTATTCTGATGCCAGGGATCAAGCACCGTGAATGCAGCTGATATGCTTGCTTTATTGTGCAGGAAATGACGCAAGCAAAATGTGTTGTTGTTATTGCTTGATGTCAGACTCCAGTGATTGTCCTGGTCCAATTAGCATTAAAACAGTATCATTATTGTTATTACTATTACCATTATCATCATCATTACCATCATCATTATTATAATAATGATAATTATTGTTATTTCCATCCCAATAATTTTTATCCTTATTATAATCATTATGAGTATTATCATGATTATCGTTATCATCATTTCTACTATGATCATTATTGTCATTCATATCATCATTTGTGCAATTCGCTGATTATTGGACTTCAAACGTGGGTGTCTCTATGGCTGTGTTGGTATGTATGTATGTGTGCGTGTGTATATTTGCGTTAGCGTGTGAGTATGTGCGTTTACGTGCACCGATGCGAGGATGAGAATACGTACAAACATGCTTATGCCATTTCAAAAACACAAACAAATACACCTCCCATTCAAAATCCAAAGCATGGCCACACACACGTATCCACATCCACTCAAGCATGCATACATACCACCTCCACATCCACATCCACAACCACCATACTCTTCGTGCTATATATATATATACCATGATACACGTTTGCAATACGATTCACCTCCACCAATCAGCGCCTTCGCAACGGTCCCAGTCGTACAGCGTAGAGGGGGGGGGGGTGTGAGTACATCTGTCCTCTCGGCCATTCAATACGAAACATCAAGAGTGAGTCAGCGAGTTGTAAATGACGGCAGTGATGTTGGTGGCAGCGGTTGTGCGATGATGATGATGATGGCTGCGATGGTGATGGTGAGGATTGATGGTGATGGTGACAATGATAAGAATAATGATAGTGATAATGAACGAATAAACAATGGACGAACAACAACAAAAGCAACAACAACAATAACAATGATGATTATGGTAATGATACTACTGCTATTACTACTACTATCACTACCACTAATAATAATGATAATAATACAGAATATGATAATAACATTAATGGTAGTAGTAACATCAGTAATAATAATCATGATAGTAGTAGAAGCAGCAGTAGTAGTAGTAATAATGATACTACTATTATTACTACTGCTACTAATTATGATGATGATAATGTTAATAACAATCATGGGAATAACAATAATGATAATAGTGATAATCATAATGGGAATGATAATAAAAATGACAATGATCATGATAATGATAACGATAATAACAATAACAATAAGGATAATAGTCATTAATAGCATGCTAGTGTTATGACAATTACAACTATCATTATCATTACCAACAATGCCATTAGTATTACTAATACACATATACAGACGATAATGTAAATATTACATAAACATGGTAATGGTTGTGACTCCGATTACATTTCTTGTTATTATTGTTATCATCATCTTTATCATTACCTTTGCTTTCGCCACTCTTAAGATAACAGCAGCAACACACCGGAAATTGCAAGATCCTTCTAACTGATAAGGCAAATTGTTCACACGTACATACACACGCGCATGAACAAATACTCACATGCTCACAGATGATACACAAACATACATACACATACGTACATACGCACACAGATGCTCACACAGAAACTCACACACACTGATGTACACAGACACAAAAATACACACACTCACACAC
>NW_020871261.1:336490-341490 GCF_003789085.1 Penaeus vannamei
AGTGGTGCGAATATGAGTCGCTGAGTTTGTGAATCACCAATCATTTTACTCATAAATGATCTTGTACTTGGATTGGGATGATAAAGTTAATCATTCTTTGTGGTTTCCTTTATTAAACGGCCACAGATCAGCCTCTAACAGAATGTGTATATATAACTTCGTAGACAGTCTTAAGGATTTGCTTCTTTTATAATCATTAGCATTACAGTCATTGTCATATCATCTTCATGATTATATTGGTCATCACTATCACTGTCATTACTGACCTTATAATTCTGTAAATCATTATCCTGCACATAAAGCAATACAGATGACATACATATCACTAGAATCTATAACATACAAATAGGAAAATGACAACGGAAGGAAACGTTATGATTAGTAATGACCAAACATTTACGTGAAGTGGCTAACGAAACAAACATCACGGCGACGACGCGACGGCTGCTGTCGCGCCGCGGTTGGCCAAAAGGGATCAGGAATTTCCGCGCGCTGCATTTCTTGGGAGCTTTTGCAATGTCATGTCTCGTCATGGCGACCTGTTTCGGCGCATTTCTCAGGCAAACGTTTGACCTCACGTTCCTGCAGCTCGCGCGAGGCTTGCGTTACATGTACAGCGTAATGTAGTGGGAGGGGAGGGTACTCACACCAGGGTCCGGGCGCGAGTGGAAGGCGACGCTGACGAGGAGGGTGCGACGAGGACCCGTTGCTGTCGTCGAGGGAGCGCCCGTAGCCGGACTCGCGGGTCGTGCTGCGCGAGTCCGTCCGGCCCTCCGCGCCGGGGATCTGGACGCCGTCCACGCGGTCGCCGCCGTCGCCCAGGTCCACGTCGCTGAAGACGCCGTTGTCGACCGTCCAGTGGCCGCTGTCGCCCGCCTGCGGCTCCTTCGTGACGGGCTGCTCGTGGAACCGCAGCATGGGCCGCCATCCTCCGCCGCCCGCCGCCGAGGGAGAGTCGCGTCCCCGGCCAAGACATTGGCGGTGAAGCTGTCATCGTCGAGGCCCGGGTTGCTGATCCCCAAGTCGTGTTCGATGACGTGGTCGTCGAGGGCGAGGTTGGAGGAGGTGATGGAGATGTTGGAGGCGTTGGAGGACTCGGCCAGCGGCTGCGTCGTCGTCGAGAGGAGCAGGGCGAGAGGAGAGCATCCTTGATGCACACAGAGCCTTCCACACGGGGTCGCAAGGGCTGGACATGGCGTGCGGGTGGGTGCGGGTGCAGGGAGAAGCTCGTCTAGTCACGAAATGGGTCAGAGTTCAAAGGTCATCTGAGCGGGAGAGAAGATGGTGACATGACGGACCCAGCCAAGACCTAGGTTCTCGAGTGATATCTCTCTATCAGGCTTTTTATTCGTTTCTTAGTCTCTCAGAGGGATTTCGGCAACCAATTCAGTCCACAAGTGTCTCACTCGCCTCTGATGAGAACTGTCTACGGAAGAACTACCAAAGAGGAGACACAACACCCAATGTCACTGAACCGAGAACTTCCAGAGAGCGAAAGAACAAAGGGAAGTGTCGAGAGTTCCGTCCTGAATGTCTTTCCCTTGGCACTGCTCGACTGGCACTAGTCGGCTTACCCTGAACGAGGACAGTGCCACGGAAAGCCCGCACAGCCTGAAAGATAAGAGGCACTGGGGGTGGGGGGACAGAGATAGGGGGTGGACTGGAGGGAGAGGGAGAAGGGGGGGTGAGAGGGAGAAGGAGGGGGAGAGGGGGAGAGAAGTGACTGGGTGCCTCGCTTGCCCGTTCGTCCAGGGGCACCAGGCGGGGGATAACACGGCGGGGCCCAGCGCTGTAAACACGACCGCAACAACAGATTAGTTTACACACCAGGTTACTGCACTGCCTGCATACCTGGTGGCCCTTCTTCGTGTTATCTTGCGACCTGAGGAACAAGAGAAGTTCTTTAAAGCATCGGTTATCACATATCTATCCATTTTTCGAGAAAGAAAAATCATATCATTGGGATTTCTGTATTTACTCAACCATGTGCCCATACTTGACATAGAGCGTGACGTCACCAGAACCAGTGCCAGCCCGTGACAGGAAGGTTTTAGTTACACAAGGAATGTAACACCACGGCCGCCGCTCCTCGCTGAGAAACTCTACGGGCTGTTCACGCCTCGGTTCCGGGAAGGAGAAGGTCATGGGACTTAGAGAAAATTTACTCGATTATTATTTCTCTTAATATCTCTTTCTCTTAAATTGGTAACAACAATGACGACGTATATGAGGTTGAATGGTAATAACATTACTAATAGCAACAGTAAATGAATAAGAATAACAGTAATAATAATTGTTGATATGACAATGATAAACAAGATGATACTAACAATGATGATGATGATAATGATCATAATAATGATGATAATAACAGTTGCAATGATAATCATAGCAAACATAATAAACATAATAATGATAATTTTGATAATAACTAATAATTATGATAATAACAATGATAATAATAATAATAACAATGATGATGATAATGAGAATATTAGTAATCATGATAGCAGCAATGATAAGGAGGATAATAATGATAATAATGATAGCAACAATACTGAGGATAATAACAATAATAGTAATAATAATAATGATAATAATTCAATAAGTAATGATAACAGTAATGATATTCCTAATATTAGCAATAATAGTATTTATGAAAACAATAATAATTGCAACAGTAACAGAAATGCAAAAACAATAATAATGACAATAACAACAACAATAATGATTACAACAGGAATTTTGATAATAAAAATAATGATAAGAATAATCATAATTCTGATAATAACAATGATGGTGACAACAATAGTAACGATAATAAAAACTACGGTTATAATGATAACCGTAATGATAATATCAGTAATGATTTAGTTATAACCGTTACAATAATAACGATAACAATGATAATCAATAATGATAATATAATGAAAATAATATATAATAATAATAATATAATAATAATAATAATAATAATAATAATATAATAATAATATAATAATAATAATAATAACAATATAATCAATAGGATAATAATAATAATAATAATAATATAATATAATAATATAACAATGATAATAACAATAATAATAATAAAATAATATAATAATAATAATAATGATAATAATAATAATAATAATAATAATAATAATAATAATAATAATAATAATAATGACAATAACAATAGCAATAATGATAATGGCAATGATACTAATGATGATAGTAATAATATCATTGATAATAAGGATTATTATGCTAATAATGATTATCATGATAATAGAATTGTTAATAATGATGATGATAACCATCATTATAATGATAATAATTATGATAAAATGATAATAATGGTGTTACTGATAATAACATTAGTAATGATAATGATGATAATGATAATAACAATAATGATGATAGTAATGATAATAATAACAATGAAGAAAATGTAAGATAATGTAATAAAAATAATAATGTAATAATGGTAAATACTACTATAATAATGATGCACCATTAGTGATAAGCACAACACTACTAATAATGATGATGATAACAATAATGATAATAACAATGATGATAATGACACTGATAACAATAAAAAAGATGATAATGATAATGATTATAATGATAGCAATAAGATTATATCATTAATATAGATATATCATGGTACTCCTACTACTACTTTTATTACTACAAAATAATAAAAATAATAATCATGATAATGATAATTGCAATAATAACAATAATAAAAACGATAGCAATAATGATGTTAATAATAATGATAATTATAATGATAATGATAACAATATCATTTATGATGATAATAATGATAACAATCATAACTACATTAATAGTAATGATAATAATGATAATAATAATATTACTATCCATGACAATATAATAAAGTAATTATAAGGATGATAATAATTTTGGTGATAAAAACAATAATGATATTTATTAGAGAAATTATAATAATCATGATAATGATAATAATGATAATGTTAATACTGATGATAATAATAACAATAACAATGATAATAATAATAATATTAATATAACAATAATGATGATGATGATGATAATAATAATAATTATAATAATATTAATAATAATAATATGATATAATGATAACAACAACAACAATAATAATAGCAATAATGTTAATAATAACAATAATGTCATAATAATAACAATAATAATAAAGATAAATAATAAACAATGGTTATTATAATCATCATAAAAGTTATAATAGTAAGATTATAATGGTCTGATAATGATGATAATAATGATAACAATACTGATAACAATAATTTGATAATAACAATAAGGATAATGATAATAATGATGATAATCGACAATAACAATGACAAGAAGGATGATGATGATAGTGATAATAATAATAGTAGTAGTAATAGTAATAATAATGATAATGATAATGATCACATTAACAGTAATAATGATAATAATAATGATAATGATAACTATAATGATAATGATATTATAATGACAATGATAATGATATTGATAATAGACAATAATGATAGTAATGACATAATAATAATGACAGTAATAATAATGACAATAATAATGATAGTAACAAAAATAATGATAATGTTAAGGGTAATATCAGTGTTAATGATAATGAACGACATTTATGATAATGATGATAAGAGTAAGGATGATATTGTGATATTAACGATGCTAACGCTAATGACAACAATAATAATAAAAGACTGACAGGCAGACAAAAAATGATGCCTCGAATAGCCAGTTAAACCGACAAAGATTAAAAGAAGAAGAGATCAGGGCCGATGTGTCTGATGTAGTAATAGGCCCACTGATATCGATAACACTAAAATAGGCCTATCGAATGACCTTGGTCCGCCTGCACGTAGCACAGGTCACCTCGTCCACAAGGCTGGTTCTGTTTACAAGCACGTGTTACTTGTGTGGATTTTTTTTTTTTTGTTGTTCTTTGACCAGCTGTTATCGTGTGTGTTGCTGTTATT
>NW_020871261.1:343486-353486 GCF_003789085.1 Penaeus vannamei
AGAGAGAGAGAGAGAGAATGATAAGAAAGAGAAAAGAGAAAGAGAAAGAGAAAGAGAAAGAGAGGAGAGAAAAAAGAAAGAGAGAGAGAGAGAGAGAGAGAGAGAGAGAGAGAGAGAGAGAGAGAGAAAGAAAGAAAGAAGAAAGAAAGAATAGAAAGAAAGAAAGAAAGAGAGAGAGAGAGAGAGGAGGAGAGAGAGAGAGAGAAGAGAGGAGAGAGAGAGAGAGAGAGAGAGAGAGAGGAGAAAGAGAGAGAGAAAGGGAGAGAGAAAGGGAGAGGGAGAGGGAGAGGGAGAGGGAGAGGGAGAGGGAGAGGGGAGAGGGAGAGGGAGAGGGAGAGAGACAATAGCAGCATTAACCTCGACCTGCGCTCTCTGCTGAAAGCCCCAACACCCACGTCCTGTTGTGTTATTTCACAATCACCGCTGGCTCGCCTTTTGTGAGTCTGTGCCTGACAATTTCGAAAGCAAATATGCAATAAACGAAACTAGCCTGTTCTCTCTCTCTCTCTCTCTCTTCTCTCTCTTCTCTCTCTCTCTCTCCTCTTTCTTTCTTTTCTTTCTTTCTTTCTTCTTTCTTTCTTTCTTCTTTCTTTCTTTTCTTTTCTTTCTTCTCTTTCTTTCTTTCTTTCTTTCATTTTCTTATCTTTCTTTCTCTTTTCTTCTATTTCACTCTCACTCTCATTCTCACTCATTCAATTCACATTTATTCCCTCTTTCTCTCCCTCGCTCCTCCCTCTTCCCCTCTCTTCCTCTCACGCTCTCATTCCCTTTTCTCCCTCTCTCTCTCTCTCCCATCCTCCTCCCATAAACCATCCGATCCATTCTCCTTTCTTCTTCTTCTTCGTCTTTGTCTTCTTCTTCTTCCTCGTCTTCTACTTCTTCGTCTTTCTCACTTCTTTTTCGTCTTTTTCTTCTTCTTCTCTTTGTTCTGTTCTTTGTTTCTTCGCTCTTCTTCTCTTCTCTTCGTCTTTTTCCTTCTTCTTCTCCTTTTTTTCGTCTTTTCTTCTTCTTTGTTGTTGTTGTTTGTTGTTGTTGTTGTTGCCTTCTTTTTCTTTCTTCTTCTTCTTCTTCTTTTGCTCTCTCCTATCTCCTTCTTTCCCTTCTCGTCCCCCGTTCCTTCTTCTTCCTCCAATCTTAACCCGAGTTCGTGAATGGACCCGCAGAGAGCCATCCCCAGCTTGATGAGTGAATGGGGGGCCGAGCGTAGAATTATGAGGGGGGGGGGCGGGCGGGGTGTAGGAAGGGCCAGATATAGGGCTTTCATGAGGGGGTATTGGAGGGCATGTGGTGGGGGAGGGGGCGGGTGGAGGTGGAGGTGGGAGAGGGAGGAGGGGAGGAAATGTTAGTCTGTGGTTGAGAAGGCGTAGAATTATTGGTGGGGTGGGGGGGGAGGTAGGAAGGGTCAGGTTTTAAGGGCTTTCCATGAGGGGGGGGTATTGGAGGGCATGGAGGGAAGGGGAGGAGCGGGTGGAGGTGGTAGGGGGAGGAGGGGGGGTTAGTCTATGGGTTGAGGAAGAGAGTAAGGAGATAGGAGAAGGGTAGGGGAGAGAGGAAATGGGGTTTGTGAAGGATTTTTGGAAAAGAAAGAATGGGAGGGGAGGGGTGTGAGGAAGAGAGAGAGAGAGAGAGAGAGAGAGAGAGAGAGAGAGAGAGAGAGAGAGAGAGAGGGAGAGAGAGAGAGAGAGAGAGAGAGAGAGAGAGAGAGAGAGTGAGAGTGAGAGTGAGAAGAGAGAGAGAAAATACGCTTATGTTGAAATGTTGGAAGGAAAGCGCCATTATTTACCCGGAAAGCCTCAGCGGGATGTGATTTCCCCTCCTCTGCAACCTCGGCTCATCTCTCTCCTCTTCTATCCTCTTTCCCTCTCTCATCTCTCTCTCTTCTCTCTCCTCTTTCTATCCTCTTCCCCCTGGCTCCTCTCTTCTCGTCCTCACTCTCTTTTCCTTTCTTCTCTCTCAATCCTCTGTCATTCTTTAGCTCCTGCCTCTGCTCTTCTCTCTGTCCTTTCTGCTCTTGCCTATCCTTCTTTCTCCTCGTCGCTCTCTTCGTTCTTCTCGTCTCCTCTTCTTGCGCATCTTTACTCTTCTCTCTGTCCTCTCTCCTCTTCTATCCTCTTTCCTTCCTCTCATCTCTCTCTCTTCTCCCTCTCCATCTTCTGCATCTTTACTCTCTCCTCTTTACTCTTCTCTCTCTCCTCTCTCCTCTTCTATCCTCTTTCCTCTCTCATCTCTCTCTTTTTTCCACTCTCCCTTCTCATCTCTTCTCGCTCTCTTGCTCTCCTTTTTCCTCTCTCCTCTCTCTCTCTTCCCTTCTCGTCCTCTCTCCTTTCCCTGTCGGAATGATTGAATGAATGAAGAAAGAGAAGAAAGAAAGATAAGAAGAAAGAAAGAAAGAAAGAAAGAAAGAAAGAAGAGAGGAAGGAAAGAAGGAACGGAGTAAGGGAAGAAGAAGAAAGAAAGAAGGAAGGGAAGAAGAAAAGGAAGGAAGGGAGGAAGAAGAGGAAGGGAGGAAGAAGAAAGAAGGGAGGAAGGAAGAAGGAAGGGGAGTAAGAAAGAAAAAAGGGGAAGAAGGAAAGAAGGAAGGGGAGGAAGAAAGAAGGAAGGAATGAGTGAATGAGGGAAGAAGAAGAAAGAAACGAAGAGATGGAAGGGAAGAAAAAAGAAAGAAGAGAGGAAGGAAGGAAGGAAGGGAAGAAAAAAGAAGGGAGAGGAAGGAAGGGAGGAGGAGGAAGAGCTGGAGAAGACGAGGCTTTTGGCGCAGCGAGGGCGGGCGGTCGAGGCTGGCCTGCAGAGTGTGGTCTCGCGAAGTGGAAAAGGGGGGAGCCGGGTAAGCTTTTGCGAGTCACGGCTTTGTGCTCTCTGTCTGCCCGTCTGTCTGTCTCTTTCGTGTCTTTTTTTCTGTCTCTTCTCTTCTCTGCTCTGTCGCTCAGTTTCTCTCGCTCTCGTTTCTCTGCTCTGTCTGTCTCTCTGTCTCTTTCTTTCTCTCTGTTCTGTCTTTTCTCTCTGTCTCTTTCTTTTTCTTCTCTCTCTCTCTCTCTCTCTCTCTCTCTCTCTCTCTCTCTCCTCTCTCTCTCTCTTCTCCTCTCTCCTCTCTCTCTCTCTCTCCTCTCTCTCTCTCTCTCTCCCTCCCTCCTCCCTCCCCTCTCTCTCCCTCCTCCTCCCTCCCTCTCTCCTCCCTCTCTCCCTCCCTCCTCCTCCCTCCCTCCCCTCCCTCCTCTCTCCCCATCCCTCCCTCCCTCCCTCCCTTCCTCCCCCCCTCCAGTGCCATATGCCTCCGCCGCGTTAAATGAACCAAGGTGACAGGAGCGTGTGTCAGCTATATCTCGCTTTATTAGGTTGCAAAATCTCACTGATCTCGCTTTGCGGAGTCAGCGGAGAGGGTCCTGCTCTCTCGATATATATATATATATTTTTTTATTTATTTTATTTATTTATTTTGTTTCTTTTTCTTCATTTTTGCGTGTTAGTCTGGAGTGGTTGGTGCTAGTTTGTTGTTGTTGTTGTTGTTGTTGTTTTTGTTGTTGTTGTTCTTCTTCTTCTTCTTCTTCTTCTTCTTCTTCTTCTTCTTCTTCTTCTTCTTTCTTCTTCTTCTCTTCTTTCTTCTTCTTCTTCTTTTCTTCTTCTCTTCTTCTTCTTTTTCGTCTTTGTGTGTTACTTTTGTCACCATCGTCATCATGAGAGAGGAGAATAAATGGAGGAGAAGGAAAATGAAAGGAAAAGGAGAAGGAGGAGAATATAATATAATATAATATAATATAATATAATATAATATAATAGAGAATAAGAGTAAGAAGAAAAGAAATGAGAGGAGAGGAGAGTAGAAGAAAAGAGGAGAGGAGAGCAGAGGCGAAGAGAAGAAAGGAGAAGGGAAGAGAATGAAAATGAGAATGAGAAGGAAGATGAGGAAGAATGAAAGAATGAGGGAAGGAGGAAGAGGGCAGCCACCCCGACGACGAGGAGGAGGAGAGAGGAGGAAGAGGAGGAGGAAATGAGGAATGAGGAAGCGCCGGGCGAGTCCTCCTTCCGCCGGCCGACGACAAGCGCCTCCGTGGCTGCCTCCTCGCCGGCCACCGCTCGCTCCGCCTCCTCGCCGCTTCGCCCCCGCGGTCGGGTCTTCGGATTATTAAGATTTATATAGTCCTTGATTGTTATTATTCTGCTCCATCTCCTCCTCCTCCTCATTCCTACTTCTCTACCTCCTCATTCCTCCTCATCCTCATACATCTCTACCTCCTCCTTCTACATCTCTTCCTCCTACACCTCCTCCTCCTTTTCCTCATCCCTCCCCCCAATCCTCCTTCCTTCCTCTCTCCTGTTCCTTCCTCATCCCCCCTTCCTCCTCCTCTCCTTCCTCGTCTATCTGTCTTCCTTCCTTCCTCCTTCCCTCCTTCCCTCCTTCTTCCCTCATTGCCTCCTCCTCCTTTCCCCCTCCTCATTCCTCATTCCGCTCATTCCTCCCCTTCCTCCTTCCCTCATCCCCCCCTCCTCCCCCCCCCCCCGCCTCTCCCCCCTCCTCATTGTTCTGGGACAAGCGCTGCCTCCGTCGCCGTACTCAAGGTCGAATCAATAGGCAGAGTACAAGACGGTGTCCTTGGCTTTTCCTGGCTTGGAAGGCTGGCTTCAGTTGACGTGGGGGAGGGAGGAGAGGAGGAGGGGGGGGGGGGGAGAATGCAGGAGGTTGGGTCGGTGGTGGGTGGGGTGTGGGGTGGGGGTGTGTGGGGGGAGGGGGGTTATGTGTGTGGGTGTGGGGTGGGGTGGTGGTGGGGTTGTGTGTGTGGGATGGGGTGGTGGGGTGTGTGTCTGTGTGTGTGGGTTGTTTGTTCGTGTGGGGGTGTATGCGCCTACGTGCGTTGGATGGGGTGAGAGAATGCAGGAGTAAGGGTGGGCGGTGGGGGGGGGGTAGTTGCCGTATCGCGTTGTCATATATGTGTGTGTGCGTGTGTCGTGTGCGTGTGCGTGTGTGTGTGTGTGTGTGTGTTGTGTGTGTGTGTGTGTGTGTGTTGTGTGTGTGGTGTGTGTGGATGTGGTGTGTGTGTGTGTTTTAGGAGGGAGTATGTATTTTATGTCATATTAAGGGAAGAATAGCTTGGGGGTGCCATATTTTTGCCAATATTAAAGGAGGAATGCGCCTGGAGGTTTCCCATTCTCAACTTACAAATTAAGGAGGGGATAGCCTTGGCGGGTGACCATATTAAGCGCCTAACCGTTGGACGATGGAATTGAAGACCTCAGCGTGGACAAGCAGTTGCCGATGTACATGCAGGCGTAAAGAGCAAGAGTATATTGAGTACTTGAGAGAGCGCCGCCCTTGGGTAAGAAGTGCCATGCCAGCGCGGAGAGGAAGGCGGGGAGGTGCGGGAAGGTCGTCCATGAGGCAGTGGAGCTATTCGAGTTGAAATCCTGTTGGTAGCTGAAGGATCAAAAGGCCTCAAGTAAATGATAAGATGACTACTATTATTGTAAGTACTTACCTGTTTGTCTTCTTGTCTGTCTGTCTGCCCTGTCTCCTCCTCTCTCTCTCTCATCTCTCGCTCTCTCTCATTCTTTCTCTCTCTGCTCTCGGCTCTCATCGGGGCATTCTTTTTGCGGGTCAATTCGCTCTCTGCTCTCTCTCTCCTGAGCACATCATATTCTTGTCTGATTTATCTTCGCGGTCCTCGTTGTCTCGTCTCGATTCTGTCGACGCTCTAGGTAAATCGTTTATTTTAGCGCTGTAAGCAAAACCCACTCTCGCTTTTCAATCGTCTACACGTCACACGCACGACATCCGCGCGTCGTTCAGTGCTCTTTCATCTCTCTCTCAAAGCTCTCGTTCCAACTCTACTCTCCTCATCATCAATCAAAATCTCTCATGCTCTCTCCCTCTACAACCATGACAACAAAAGCAAGCTGATAGCGAGAAGCTTCATTCAATTTCATTTAACCTTCTCCCTCACTCATATTACGGAGTATTACTATCGCAGCTGGAGTGCTTGGAGACGGAATGGTATTCAGATTGCTGGCCCATCCGCGTGCGCGCCCGACAGCTAATCAGGTCACGTCGTATCACATCCATGCTCGTGCCCTCGCCTGCCCCAGGTTATGAAGAGCAGTCTCTCACGCCTCCATCTTTTCTCGACAGTTAGCAGGCCAACTCCGACTCATCCTGTACGCAAGACGGACCCGTTCCAGTCCTCGAGTTCTCTCTCTCTGCTCTCAGCTTCTGCGTGGCACTTATTCCTTCAGTACTACCTCTCCTCTGCTCTCTCATCTCTCTATCTATCGTCTATCATCTATCATCTCTATAGTATCTATATATTTCCTTATCGTTCTTTCTCATCTCTATTTCTCCCTATTTCCTGGTCTTGGCGAGGGGCGAGTTATGAGGTGCGAGGCAAGCATAATAAGCAAGTTGGGGCAATGGGATGTTCGCTGGGCATGGAGTTGCTTCGGTGCATGGTGGTCGCTTGGGCATGTGGTGTCGCTGGGGCAATGGGTGTGCGCTGGGGCACGAGTGGGCGGCGTGGTGCATGGGGGTCGCTTGGGCATGGGGTGGGGGGGGGCGTCTGGGCAGAAGACAGGAGTCGCTTGTGGCATCCGACGCAGATCTCAGTATCGAGGTTGGTGCTACTGCGTGGCGTGTTAGGGGTGACTTCCCTCCCCCCCCCTCCCCTCCTTCTCTCACAAGTCTCTTTCTCTCTCAAAGCCAGTTACCATATCACCACTGCAAAGTGTGCAAGGCGCCCGAGTCGCATAATCTTACTCATTACTTTGTTGCTCGAAACTGCATCATGTCGATCCAAATAGCACTGTCCAGAGACCAGCACTTATTTGATTGTATTAATTTTATTATAGACACTGGTCTTGTCTTCGATATGATTAGGGGTATAAAGTTTTTTTTTTTTACTAACTAGATGATATGTGAATAATGTATGCATAATGACAGCCCTTCAGGTATGTATTGCTAATGTTTGACTAATAGCCGTTTACATAAATATGAGCATAGCCAGTTGGATAGATGCTGTAACATCCTACCTGGCTTTTACAGAGCATGTACACTGTATCTGTAAATAAATCTTATCGAATCAAGTCATCCTCTCCTGCTTCATATCCTTTCCCCTTAACGCCTTCTCCCCTCATCCTCTCTTCTATCTTCTATTCCTTCCCTCTCATCTCACCCCGTCCCTCCTTCTCCATCTCTCCCTCACCCTCTCCCGTTCCCCCCTCACCCTCTTCTCTATCTCCCCATCCCCTCCCCTCTCCTTTCTCCCCATCCCTACTTCCCTCTCCTTATCCCTCACCCATCTCTCCCCTATCCTCCCTCTCCCTTCCCCTCACCCCCGTCCCTTCCTTACATCCCTCCACTATCTACCCACCCTCTCCTCCTTTTCCCCTCACCATCCTGCCCCATCCTCCTCACCCGCCCCTCGCTTCCCCTCACCACCTCCTCCCCCCTCAGCGTGGTGAAAGGCGAGAGGGTCATACCGAATTATGTTAAACTGTGGAGAGTTTCGTTCGCGTGTTGTCTCGTGTTCCCTCCCTTAGTGTTCTACCTTGGAGTCCCTCTCCCCTTGGTGTCCCTCCCCTTGGTGTCCCTCCCCTTGGTGTCCTCCCCTGGGTGTCCCTCCCCCGGGGTGAATGCGCAGTTGGGATGAATCTGTGGTGGAGCTGGATTCGTGTTTTTGTTGTTGTTGTTGTGTTCTTGATTTTCTTCTGTTTGTTGGGCGAGAGGGGGGGATGGGTTCGTGTGATTCGGGTCTGATCTGCTCTCTCTTCTGATATTCTCTCTCTCACGCTCTCTCTCCTCTCTCTCCTCTCTCCTCTCTTTCTCTCTCTCTTCTGCTCTTCTCGTCTCTCCTCTCTCTCTCCTCTGCTCTCTCTCTCCCTACTGCTCTCTCCTCTCCTCTCGTTTCTCTCTCCTCTCCATCTTCCATCCTCTCTCCCTCTCTCCTCTCTTCTACCGCCCTCCTCTCTCTCTCTTGCTCTTCCTCTGCTCTCTCTCTCTCTTCTCTCCCTCCCTTGCTCCCTCCTTCCTCTTCTCTCTCTCCCTCCTCCCTCCTCTCCCTCCCTCTGTCCCTCTCTCCTCTCCCTTCTCTCCTCTCCCTCCCCTCCTCTCCCTCCATCTCCACCCCAATTACTTTTCTCTCTCCCCTCTCCCCCCCCTCTCTTCCTGCGTGACGCAAGGACTCCCACATCGTCACGGCTGCTGTAGAGTTTCTTTAGAAGGTGAGACGACGCGGCGAGGCGACGCGGGGGAGATCCGTTCTGTTGTTAACCGTTGATCCGCCTTGGAGACTCGGGGGGGCGTGTCGAAAGGGTCGAACACCGGGAGACGGAGGCTACGGTGGAATGGTGGGGGAGGAGGAAGGGAGAGAGGGAAAAAGAAAAAAAAGGGACGGGGAAAAAAAACAAAGGGGGGAAAAAATAAAAGGAAGGGAAAGGGAAAAAAAAAAAAAAAAAAGGGAAAGGGGAAAAAAAAAAGAAAATGGGGGGAAAAGGGGAAGGGTTTTTTTTGGGGGGGGGTTTTTGGGCGGGGGGGAAAAAAGGGGGGGAAAGGGAGAGGGAGAGGGAGGGTGGGGACGGGAGGGAGGATGGGAGGAAAGGGGGAAAGGGAGAGGGACAGTAGGTGATTAGAGAGGAAGGGAGAGAGAGGAGAGGGGAAGGAGGGAGGGAGGGAGGGAGGGAGGGAAAAAGAGAGAGAGAAGAGTAGAGAAGAGAGAGAGAGAAGAGAGGAGAGAGAGAGAGAGAGAGAGAGAGAGAGGAGAGATAGAGGAGAGAGAGAGAGGCAAGAGGAAAAATATGGACGACGAAGAAAGAAAAGGAGAATGAGAAGGAGGAGGAGGAGGAAAAGAAAACAAATCTCATCGAGACTTTTCTTAAGTCACTAGACCGCCCTTTCATCCCCACCCCCACCCCCCACCCCCACGCCTCGAACAAGGAATCGAAACCCACCTGGCGTCACACGGGCATCGGCGGCGCCCTGCGATATAGGATTACCCCGGGGGAGCGAGGGGGGGGAACCCGAGGGAAAACCCACCCGAGGGAAACCCGAACCCAAACGAAACCAAAAGCCGGACGCCCGAATGGATATAACCGAACCAAAAGCGAACCGTACGAACAACAAGCGCACTCGAACAAATCCGAAGGAACTCGGGTCGGGGGGGGGACCCAGACGGACCCAAGCGAACCCAGACGAACGCCGAGGGGAACGGAAACAAACACCAAAAGGAACTGGGGGGGGGGGGACCGCCAGACGAACCAATAAACCTAAGGGAACTCACACGAACCCAGACGGCCTTGAGGGAACCCGGCGAACCCGGACGAACCGCCCGACGACGCCAAGACGGAGAAAAGTAATGATGTGGACTAATTAATGCTCGGGATGGTCCTCGAGCGCCCCCGGGACGTGGCTTGTGACTCGAGGGAGGAAGGAGAGGGAGGAGGAAGGGGAAGGGAGGGGAAAGGACAGTAGGAGGAGGGGGTAGGAGAGAGGAGGAGGAGGGGGAAGGGTAAGAGGGAGGGAGGGAGAGAGGAGAGAAGGGGAAGGGGTAAGAGGGAGGGAGAGGAGAGAGGAGGGGAAGGGTAGAGGAGAGAGAGAGGGAGAGGAGGGGATAGGGAGGGAGGGAGAGAAGGAGGAGGGGGTTGGGAGAGAGGGAAGAGAGGGGAGGAGGGGGAAGGGAAGGGGAGAGGAGAGGGCGAGGAGAGGAGGAGAGGGGAAAGGGAGAGGGAGAGAGAGGAGGGAAGGGAGAGAGGAAGAGGAGGGAGGAGGGAGGAGAGAAGGAGAAGGGAGGAGAGGAAGGGAAAAGGAGAGTGGGAGAAGGGGAGGAGGAGCAGGGGAATGGAGAAAAGGGAGAGGAAGGAAGGGGGAGAATAGAATGGCTAAGGGATGGAGTGGAGAAGGGAAGGTGAAAAGGGAGGGAGGGAGGGAGAAATAAATATCAGATGATAATAATAAAAGATAATAATATCACAGAGAGGTGGAACTAGGAGAGAGAAGAGATGAGAAGAAAATAAAAGGAAAAAG
>NW_020871261.1:355986-363486 GCF_003789085.1 Penaeus vannamei
TGCTCTCCTCTCCGATTCCCTCTCTTCTCTCTCTCTCGCTCTTCTCTCTCCCTCTCTCTCTCCCCCTCTCTCTCGTCTCTCATCCTCTCTCCTCCGCCTCTTCTCTCTAGCCCTCTCTTCTCTTCTCTCTCGCTTCTCTCCGCGCTCGTCGCTTCATATACATCCGCCCTTCTTCCTCTCCTTCTCTCTCTCTTCTCCCTGCTTCTCTCTTCTCTCCCGCATCTCTCTCTTCTCTCTCTCTCTCTCTCTCTCTCTCTCTCTCCGGTTCATCAGTCTCAACGAGTAAGAGTGGTTCATTGCGACGTCTAGCTGTTGTTTCAGCTGCGCCCGTTCATTGTCTCTCGGGTTGTTGCTGCGCCCGTTCTCCCCCTTTTTTCTTGTTTTTTTTTCTTTCTTTCCCCTTGTTCTTCTTTTTCTTTCTTTTTCTTCTTCTTCTTGATTCCGTTTTCATTCTTCTTTCTTCTTCTTGTTTTTCTTTCTTCTTGTTCACTTCTTCTTCTTCTTCTTCTTCTTCTTCTTCTTCTTTTCTTCTTTCTTCTTTTCTTCTTCTTTCTTCTTTCTTCTTTTTCTTCTTCTTCCTCTTCCTCTTCCTCTTCCTCTTCCTCTTCGTCTTCGTCTTCTTCTTCTTCTTCTTCTTCTTCTTCTTCTTCTTCTTCTCTCTCCTTGCCTTGCCTTTTGAGACTCCTGATGGGTGGCCTGACTCGTGTTCGAAAGGTGTATTGGGGGTTGTGGCGGTTCATGGTAAGTTCCCGTGTGATGGGATCGGGTTGATGGGGTGGCTGATGGAGGTTGAGTGACGTTGACTCTTTCCCTTCGTTCTCCCGAATCCAGGACAGATGGCTTGATGCACTTCTTCCTCCTCCTCCTCCTCTTCCTCCTTTCTTCCCTCTGCTTTCGTCCGTCCTTCTTTTTCTTGTCTCCCTATTTCGCCTTCTGTCTTCCTGTCGCCTATTTTTTTTCTTTCGTTCTCTTTTCTTTTGTGTTTCTCTTGGCGTCTCTTTCTCGCTTCTCTCTCTCTTCCCTCTCGCCGTCCCTTTCTCCTTCTCTTTCTCCTTTCCTCTTGCCTTCCACCCTCCCTTCCTCCCTTTCTCTCCTTCGGCTCTGCGTTCTCCCATCTCCCTTCCTTCCTCTCTCCCTCAGCTTTCCCTCCATCTCCCTTTCTCCTCCCTCCTCTTGCTTCCCCTCTCCCTCTCATCACGCCTCCCTTTGTTTTCCTCTCTTCTTCCTCTCTGTCTTCCCTCTCCGTCTGCCTTCCTGCTCCTCCCTGTTATCTCCCCTTCCCTCCTTATCCCCCTGCTGCCCTTTACCCCCCCCTCCTCCCACCTTTCCGCTCAATTGGCACGCGTTTGTTCTCTTATCTTTTTTTCTTCTTCTTCCTCTCTTTATCCTGCTTTTAAGAAGACGTCCAGTCATGTTTTTTCGCTGACATGATGCGCGTGACCCCTCGGGGAGCTGAGTCGTCCCCTCCTCCTCTCTCCCCTTCCTTCCTTTTCCCTACTTCGTTCGTATTCCTTATTCTCTTATTCCCCTCTCCTCCGTCTTCTTTCCCCCTCTTTCCTCTCCTCTTCACTTCGTACCTCTTCATCTTTCTGTTTCCCACTCCCCCTTCTTCCTTCTTCTTCCGTCTCTCTTCCCCTCCTTCCTTCCCTCTTCACTTCGTACTCCTCATCCTCTTCTCTTTCCCTCTCGTCTTCTTCCTTCTTACTCTTTCTCTCTTCCCCTCTCCCCCTTCTTCCTTCCTTCCCCCTCCTTCCCTCTTCACTTCGCATTCCTTACTTGTCTCCTTCCCTCACCTTCTCCTCTATTTGAACCCCATCTCCCTTTCCCCTCCTCTCCTGCTCCCTTATCCTCCCACCCTTTCCACTATCTCTCTTCTCTCCCCCTCCCTTATCCCTTCTACCTCCTCCCCTCTTCCTCCCCTCACTCCTCTCCTCTACCTCTCCCCTTTTCTTTATCTCTTTCCCTTCCCTCCCCCCCCCTTACTACCTCTCTTTTCCTTCTCTTCCCCCTCCCCTCCTGCCATATCGTGACGTGTCGTTCTACCTCCGAGAGATGCCCTCCCCTCCATTTTCTTCCCTCCCTTCCTCCCTTCCCTCTCCTCCCTCCCTCCCTCTCTTTTTCCCTTCCCTCCCTCCCTTCCTTTCCTCCTTCCCTTCCCTTCTTCCCTTTCATCCCTCCTTCCCCTCTCTTTCTCCTCTCTCCCCTCCCCTCCCCCTCCCCTCCCATCCCCTCCCCTGCTGCGCGTCCCCTCGCCATGACGTCAGACCGCCCTTCCTTCCCCTTAGGTAGAGGCCCCTTCGTGCCCCCCCCCCCTCGGTGTTATTACGGAAATGCCCCGGGCGGAGGAGGACGTCCCCTCAAGGCTCCGCTCCTCTTGACGATGCGCGCGGGGGGGGGGGGGGGAGTCGTTTGCCTGCGTGTCCCCCTCGGATGCCGTGGAGGAATGGGGGATGGGGTGGTGGGTGAGTTGAGCTTCTTGTGCTGTTTTTTTTTGTTTGTTTATTTTTTCCTCTCACTCTCACCTCTCTCTCTCTCTCTCTCCTCTCCTTCTCTCTCTCTCCTTCTCTCTCTCTCTCTCTCTCTCTCTCTCTCTCTCTCTCTCTCTCCTCTCTCTCTCTCTTTCTCTCTCTCTCTCTCTCTCTCTCTCTCTCTCTCTCTCTCTCTCTCTCTCTCTCTCTCTCTCTCTCTCTCTCTCTCTCTCTCTCCTCTCCCTCTCCCTCTCCCTCTCCCCTTCTCCCCCTCCCTCCTCCCTCTCCTTCCCTCCTTCCCTCCTTCTCCCTTCCTCCTTCCTATCTCACTCTTCTATCTATTTTTTTCTGTCCGTTCGCTCGTTAGCCCTCCTCTCTATCGGGAAGAGGGAGGGCGAGATGGCGTGAGGGGACTGCGAGTGCGAAACTAGGCGATTCCCCTCAGGTCCTCCCCCTCAGGTCCCCTTGCTCTGATCCCGGACAATCAATATTCGGGAACCTGAAAGGCAGGGAGGGGTGGGGGAGGTGGGAGAGGGAGAGGGAGGGAGGGGAGGAGGGAGGGGAGGGTGAGGAAGGGGAGGAGAGATAACTGTAGGAGGAGCTGGAATGGGATTCGGACCTGCCCTCATTGGCTTGTCTTCTTCACTCTCTCTTTCTTTTCTCTATCTTCTTTTTCTCTCTCTCTCTCTCTCCTCTTCTTTCTTTCTCTCTCCTCTCCTTCCTCTCTCTCCCTCTCCTCTCCTCTCCTCTCCTCTCCCTCTCCCTCTCCCCTCCCTCTCTCCCTCTCTCTCTCTCCTCTCCCTCTCCCTCTCCCTCTCCCTCTCCCCTCTCCTCTCTCTCCCTCTCTCTCTTTCTCTCTCTGCATTTCTCCTTTCTCTCTCGGTACACAGGCCTCCTTTCTTCCCCTCCTCTCTTCCTTTCTTCCCCTCCCATCCTTTACACGACCTCTCTTCTCTCCCCCCTCCTTATCCCTACTGTCTCCCCCTCTCTCCTCCCCTCTGTCCCTCTCTTCTCCCTCCTCTCCTTCCCTTCTTCCTGTCCTCTTACCACCCTTTTCTCTCTCTCTCTCCTCCCTTCCTCCCTCTCTCTCTCTCCTCTCTTCTCTCCTCTTCTCTCCCTCTTCTCTTCCCCTCCTCCCTTCCTCCTCTCTCTCTCCCTCTTCTCTTCCTCCCCTCTCCTCCCTCCTCTTCCTCCCCTCTCTCTCCCTCCTCCTCTTCCTCCCCTCCCCCTCCCCTCTCTCCCTTCCCTCTACTGCATTATTATCTTTCGGGTGACCCACTAAGTCTCCCTGTCCTCCCCCCCCCCTTCATTACCCCCACTCCATCGTCATTCTCCTCTCTTTATCTCCATTCCGTATTTACTCGTGTTTACTATCTTTATTATTATTTATGTCCTTGTTCCTACTTTTGTTACTTTTTTTCTTCTTTTTGCGTTTTTTTTTATTGTTGTTATTGTCATTGATTAAAATTTGATTGTTATAGATGTTACTGGCATTTATTTTTTTTTTACAACATTGGTATTATTATTATGATTATTATGGTATGTTGTATTTCAGTTTTTGTTTATATATATTTTTTTTAGTCAATGGTTTATTTATTTATTTGTTTATATATTTGCTTATTTATTATTACTCCAATTGGTATTGTCATGTTTATTTATTTATTTATTTATCACTGTCATTGGTGTTGTTTTTCTTATTTATTTGTTTATTTATTTATCACTCTCATTGGCATTGTCATGATTATTGTGATTATTATGGCAAGTGTCATATGTATTACGGTGTTGTTATGACGACCTTCCCTTCGCACACATTCTCCGAAGGTCCGGGAGAATGTTCTAGACGTTTAGCGAAGGGCACGAGACGTTAAGAGAACGAACGGTAAAGCGGAATAAATGAAAGGGGAGGGGGGGGGAGGGGGAGGAGAGAACGAAGGGCATGGCAAGTGGTTCCTAGACGGGTTCTGTGCCCCAACGGGATTGAGTTTTTTTTTTTTTTTTTTTTTTTTGGGGGGGGGCGATGTGGATGAAAGGGGGAGGGGGGGGGGAGGGGGAGGGAGGAGGGGAGGAGGAGGGAAGAGGAAGAGAGGGAGGGGTGGGGGGTTAGGGTTTGGGAAGAGGAAGGAGATGGGGGAAGGGAAGGGAAGGAAAAGAAGGAGGAGGAGAAGGAGTAGGAGAAGAAGAAGGAGAAGTAGGGGAGAGAAGAAGGAGAAGGAAAGTGGGGAAAAAAGAAGAAGGAGAAGGAGAAGAAGAAGGATAAGTAGGGGAGAAAAAGAAGAAAGAAAGGAGAAGTAGGGGGAGGAGAAGAAGAAGAAGGATAAGGAAGGAGAAAAAGAAAAAAAAAAAGAAGAAAGAGAGGAGGAGGGAGAAAGGCTCCTCAAATGGCACCGCGCGACAGATGCTGCGACCGCCTGCGCTTGTTGCTGTCACATCGAGCGAGCGTTGCGAGCGCCGTTCGCGTTGCAGGTCGATATTGAACGGCGTCCTCGGACCTTCGCCGGCGTTCAAGGTCACGGCGGGGGGTTTCTGTGTCACTCGCGTCTTGTCGTCGCGTTTTTGGTTTTGGTTTTGGTTTTGGTTTTTTGCTTTTCTTTTCCGTAACGGTACTTGTCGTTTTGTTTTGTTTTCTCTTTATTTTGCGTTATTCACGTCTTGTCTCGTGTTTTTTTTTTTTTTTTTTTTTTTTTTTTTTTGCGTCACTCACGTCTCGTCGTCTCGTTTGTTTTGTTTTTCTTTTTTTCGTAACGGTACTTGTCGTTTAGTTTTGTTTTTCTTTATTTTTTGGGTCATTCACGTCTTGTCGTCGCGTTTTTGTTTTTGTTTTTTTTGCTTTTTTCCGTAACGGTACTTGTTTGTTTTGTGTTTTCTTTTGTTTTTGGGTCATTCACGTCTTGTCTCGTTTTGTTTTGTTTTTCTTTTGTTTTTGCTTTTTTTTCGTAACGGTACTTGTCGTTTCGTTTTCTTTTTCTTTATTTTTGCGTTATTCACGTCTTGTCGTCTCGCTTTTGTTTCTTTTCTTTCTTTTTTTGCGTCACTCACGTCTCGTCGTCTCTTATTTTTTCCTCTTTATTGCGTCACACGCGTCTTGTCATCTCGATTTTTTTTTTACTTCGTCACTCCCGTCCCGTCGCGGGGCGTCACGGTCACGGAGTCACGTTATTACGTCACCGTCGCCATGGCAACCGGTCCTTGATTAACAGCGGGGCAAAACAAGTGCCTCGCCACGCCTCTGCCAGGAGGGTGCCTTTGTGGGCAAGGCTGGCATGACCTAGCTGTTTTCTACGGTATTATCTACCTATTATGTTATTATTTTATCATTATGATGTTATTATGTTATCTACCTAGTATGTTGTTATATTGTCTACCTATTATGTTATATTATCTACCTATTATGTTATTGTATTATCTACCTAGTATGTTATTGTATTATCTACCTAGTATGTTATATTATCTACCTGTTATGTTATTGTATTATCTACCTATTATGTTGTTATGTTATCTACCTGTTATGTTATTGTATTATCTGCCTATTATGTTATTGTATTATGTTATTGTATTATCTACCTATTATGTTATATTATCTACCTGTTATGTTATTAGATTATATACCTATTATCTTATTATATGATCTACCTATTATGTTATTAGATTATCCACCTATTATGTTGTTATATTATCTACCTATTATGTTATATTATCTACGTATTATGTTATTATATTATCTACTGTATTTTATTATCTATAGTATATTATCTACCCCTTGGCCACAACCAAGGTATTCTCTGATATTATCTGAAGCGTGGTGTTATTTTCTGGTATGATCTGAAGCGTGGTGTTATTTTCTGGTATGATGTGAAGCGTGGCACAACCAAGGTCTATATTATCGACCCCTTGACCACAGCCAAGGTATTTTCTGGATACTCTGAAAAGCGATATTTTCGATAGTAGGAAGCCAGAGAGAGAGGTGAAAAAAAAAAAAAATGGCCGAAGGATAGAAAGGATAGGAAACACAGTCGTTGCCGCTGAAGTGTCTGTGCATACATGCGGTTCGGCAGGAGACGCACGGGGGGGCTTGCGTGCGAGTGATTGGAGGAGGAGGAGGAACCGGAGGAGAGGAACCGTCTCTCGTGCGTGCAGGCCTTTGATCGGGGAGAGGTGGGTAAGTTAACGAGCAGGCAGGGGGGAGGGGGGGGGGGGGGATGACGTGCTCGGAGGTTCGCTTCCTTCGCCTCGGTGATGGGAGGGTCGTGGTTTTAAAAATAATAATAAATAAATAAAACGTGTTTTTATGGGCGTTCGTAGCTGAGAAATTGTTTCGTGTAGTTGCGTCTTCTTCTTGGTGTTTGTTTTTTTTGTTTTTTTTTTTTATCTTGCGGTGACGTGAGTGTCTTGGTGATAGAGGTTACGGTTACGATATTGAGGAAAGTAGGGGGGGGGGGGGAGTGAGAGAGTGAGAGTGAGAGAGTGAGAGTGAGAGTGAGAAAGAGAGAGAGAAGCGAGGGAGGTACAGGAAAGAGAAAGAGAAAGGAGAGGGACAGGAACAGGACAACGCTTAACGAGAGCTCCCGTTTCTCTCTCTCTCTCTCTCTCTCTCTCTCCCTCCCTCTCTCCTCCGCGCTCTCCTATCGACGGCCGCGCTCGTTCCCTCCCTCCCTCCCTCCCGCCGCCGCCGCTCTCGGGCCAATCCAGCGCCGCCGATGTGTGTCCGCAGCGCAGCCCTTTCGAGAGACCAACGGCCACTTGTCCCAAACTTGTCCCAGGTCTCGTTAGCGCAGTCAGCTGTTGGCGCGGATGTGGACGAGGAGCCGGAGGAGGAGGAGGATCACGCGAGGAGCAGCTTAGGAATGGAGAGGAGAGGAAGGGGGAGAGAGAAGGAGGGAGGGAAGGAAGGGAAGACGGAAGAGGAGGGGAGAGGGTAGGGAAAGGGAGGGGGAGGGGAAAGGGAAGGAGAAAGGGAAGAGGGAGGGAGGGAAAGGGGAGGGGGAGAGAGGTAGGTAGATAGATAGGTAGGTATAGATAGGAGAGAGAGAGAGAG
>NW_020871261.1:368486-370986 GCF_003789085.1 Penaeus vannamei
GTGAGTCTATCCTCGCACATTCACGTATACAGGATAGACGCCTCCATTGGACGTTTCTCACTGAGATTCTGTGAATGCAGTTACACGTAATGTTTCACTATGCATAGCACACCCACGACAAAGCACCCGGACCCGAGGATCCAATTACTTATGGCCCATGTAACAGCACGCAATGTGTATACACATACACACACGCCCAGATACATTGCGACAGGCAGTTACACACACGACTCCTACGTCAAGTGTACTTCACAGGCAGTGACCGACCAACACGCCCAGATATATACAACAGGCAGACATACATACACACCCACACGGGACTCCCATCACAGTAGCCACACACACCACATCACACTCACCACACTTCACCCACACGCAACTCACAGATACATACACAGGCATCACACATTAACACACACACGCACCATACATACACGGGGCAGTCACCACATACACACACACGCCACACGCCCAAGATTAAAACACACACGAGCAGTCACACACCACACTTCCGCCAACGCGCAAGGGTGTACCATAGACACCTCTCAGGGGTACACCTCTTACCCTCCCCCCTCGCTTACATCGACCCAAGCTCCAGTAATTTGCCCGCCCACCTCAAAGTCTTTGCCGCCCCCACCTCAGGGCCGGCCCGGCCTCAGGGGTCGCCCATCCTCAAAGAGACTTACCAAAGCCCAGTGTTGGATAAGGCTGGCAAAATACGGTAGGGGATTCACGGGAGCAGTCAATCTTCCATCGAGAATTTAGATATAGTTGTTCTGTTTGTCAGTCTTATAGATATGCGATAGCACGCGGTTTTTTTTAAGTACGGCACGCGCGGGTTGTAGAGATAAGGGACAAAGAATAAGAGAAGAGAGAGGGGAGCATGAGTTCCTCGGCTGTCTGAATAATCAGACTGTAGGGCCTCTCTCTTTTATAAACCCAGCGGCAGGGAGGAGTGGTCTGAGCGTAGAAGGGGTGGAAAAAGGTGGGCTAGGGGTTTGGCGGGGAGGGGGACTGGGCGCTAGGCGTGCGTCTGAAACGATGGCGTACCGGGGCGGGCGGCTAGGACAACGCGTAGCCTGTTGGTTCTAGTTCGTGTAATTCCGGGATTATAGTTTCATGTTCTGATGTTATCTGGTCTATGTTGTGTCGTACCGCGACAGCGCGCTCTTACCGGCTTGACAGGCTGGAAGGGTTGTTCATGTGAAAAATCTGTTCGTATGAGGTGCGTCGGTTTCCGGTCGCTAGCGTCGTAGTTGGAGCGCTCCTGTCCACATTAGTCGCTCGCTCCCATCCACACCGTAAGAACGATTAATTTCAAGAGGGGTGGTTTTACCAGCACGCGGTTCTTTCTTCGCTTGTGTCTCTTGGTCTCTTGTCTCTGTCTGTGTCTGTCTGTCTCTCTTTCTCCTCTTCTCCTCCTTCTCTACTCTTCTCTCTCCTCTCTCTCATATACTCTCTCTTACTCTCTCTCTACCTCTCTCTCTCTCCTCTCTCTCTCTCTCCTTTCTCCTCTCTCCTTCTCTCTCTCTTCTCTCTCTCTTCTCTCGTCTTCTCTCTCTCTCTCTCTCTCTCTCTCTCTCTCTCTCTCTCTCCTCTCTCTCTCTCTCTCTCTCCCCTCCCTCCCTCCTCCCTCCCTCCCCTCCTCCCTCCCTCCCCTTCCTCCCTCCCTCCTTCTTTCTCCTCTCTCTCCCTCTCCCTCGCCCGCTCTCTCCTCACACACACCTCATATCATCCTCTCTCTGTATTGCCAGCGCTTCAGTAGAATGATTCTCACAATCAAAGCTTCTTATCTGCGGACAAAGTCATTTGCGCCCTGGGTGACCGTGGGCGCGCTGCCGTGGCTGACCGTCAGGGCGGGTCGGTGAAGACAGTGCTAATTGCGTTGCGAATCACGTGGCGGGGGTTTGGGCGTGATGGCCGTGTTTGCTGGTTTGAGGAGGGGTGTATAGTTTGTTGTTGTTATATTGTTGTTATTATGATTGTTGTTGTGTAATTATTATTCATGGGAGGTTGATTTGTTTTTTTGTTTGTTTTTGTTTGGATTTCCTTCTTTTTCTTTTCTCTCTCTCTCTCTCTCTCCTCTCTCTCTCTCCTCCGTCCCTCTCTTCTCTCTCCCTCTTCTCCTCCCCCCGTCCTCCCTCCCTCCCTCCCTCCCTCCCTCCCTTCCTCCCTCCCTCCCTCCCTCCCTCTCCCTCTCTCCCCCTTCCCTCTCTATCTCTCATTCTTTCTCTCTCTCTCTCTCTTTTTATCTATCTATCAGTCTATCTACCTGCCTATCTATCTATTGTCTCCCCTTCCCTTCCAACCCCCATCCCTCTTCCCTTCCCCTCTCCTCCCCCCCCCCTCCCCTCCCCCTCTCCCTTCTCCCTCTCCCTTCCCCCTCGTCCCTCTCCCTCTCCCCTCTTCCCGTTCTCCCTTCTCCCTCCCCCCATTTCACTCCCATTCCCCTCTCTTTTATGTCTTACCTAACCTCGTGACGAGCTCGTGTTTATCCCTC
>NW_020871261.1:375986-405499 GCF_003789085.1 Penaeus vannamei
CTCCTCCTCCCCCTCCTCCTCCTCCTCCTCCCTCCTCTCCTCCTCCTCCTCCTCCTCCTCCTCCTCCTCCTCCTCCTCCTGCGGCAATTAAAGGCACATGCTGGGCTTCCTCGTTGCGCCTGCCGTTTGTGAAGCTCGAAAGAGGGGGGGGGATTCGGCGCCCTGGCCACTTCGTTCGTTCTTGGGTGGCTGGCTTCGGTTTCGGTTTCGTCGTCGGGGTTTGGAAGGGTGTTCGTGTGCCGCTCGGTGTTTGCTGTGGAGGGGAGGGTGGGGGGAGGGGAGGGGGGGAGGGAAGGAGGGGAAGGGAAGGGAAGGGAAGGGAAGGGAAGGGAAGGGAGGAGGGAGGGGAGGGGAGGGGAGGGAGGGAAAGAAAGAGAGAGAATAGAATTGAGGAGAGGGAGAGAGGAAGATAAAGAGAGAATCGAGGAAAGGAGAAGGAGAGTTACAGAGGGAGAAAAAGAGAGGAAAGAAAGAAAGGAAGAGAGCAAGAGTGAAAAGAAATATTAAGAAAGGGACAGAAACATAGAGAGAGAGAGAAAGAAAGAAAGAAGAGAGAGCGAGCGAGAACGAGAACAGAGAGAGCGAGAGCGAGAGCGAGAGCGAGAGATGAGAGAGAGAGCGAGAGAGATGAGAGAGGGCGATGAACGGACAGATGCTGCGGAAGTGTGCTTTATTGAGTGTGTTTGGCTGTGGCATTTGGCGTGTGATTTGGCACTTGGTGAAACGGGGGGTGAGGGGGGATGGGTGGAGGGGGATGCAGGTGGGGAAGGAGGGAAGGGGGAGGGGAAGGGAGGGTGGATGCGGGGGGAAATGCTTTTGGCGAGGGAGAGGGAAAGGAGGGAGAAGGGTGCGGGGGGGGAAGAGGGAAAGGGAGGGAGGGGGAAGGGAAGGCGGGGAGGGAAAGGGAGGGGGAAGGGGGAGGGGGATAGGGGGAGGGGGAAGGGGGGGAAGGGGAGGGGGAGGGATTCAGGTGGGGAAGGAGGGAGAGGGAAGCGGGGGTGGGTGATACAGGTGGTGAGGGGGATTGTAGGAGGGGGGAGGGGTAGGGGGTTGGCTTTGTATGAGGGAGGGGCTTGGTGGGATTTCTTTCTTCCCATTTTTTTTTTCTTTCTTTTTTTCTTCTTTCGTGGGAGATGGAGAATGGGTTATCGATTGATTGTATCGATGTGATTGTGTGTGTGTGTTTGCGAACGGGTTTTCGTGGGTCTGTGAGCGTATGGGTGGTCGTGTGTGTCTTTGTCTGTGTGCGTGTGTCTATGTCTGTGTGCGTATGGGTGTGCGCTTGTCTTTGTTTCTGTGCGTGTGTCTGTGTTGTGTGCGTATGGATGTGTCGTTGTGTTTGTCTTTGTTTGTCGTGCGTGTGTCTGTGTATATGTGTATAGGGTGGTCGTGTGTGTCTTTGTTTTGGTCGTGTGCTGTGTATAGTACGTATGGGTGTCGTGTGGTGTCTGTTTTGTGTGCGTTGGTTGTGTATTGTGTCGTTTCGGAGTGTGGTTATCCTCGTGTTTGTCTTGTGTTTTGCTCGTATGTGGATGCTCATGGTATAGTTGGTGTGTTGTGCTGGGTGTGCGGTTCCTTTGTCGTACGAGTGTGGAAAAGTTTGCTTCCTTGAGAAATAATGGTGCGAATGGGGCTGGCAGTGAATTTACGCGTTAATTCCGGTGTGACGTAGTTGTTGCACAGCCGTTGCAGAGGTTTCTAGTCGTGCGTAGTTGCAGAGGTCTAGAAGTGGAGTGGTGCATAGCAGCTGCAGGAGGTTCTAGCGTGGCGTAGTTGCAGAGGTCTAGAGGGGCAGGTGATTGCATAGCAGTGCAGAGGTCTAGCGTGGCGTAGTTGCCAGAGGTCGGAGAGGTGGGTGGGTTGCATAGCCGTTGCAGAGGTCTAGCGTGGCGTAGTTGCAGAGGTCTAGAGTGGGGTGGTTGCATAGCAGTTGCAGAGGTCTAGCGTGGCGTAGTTGTTGCACAGCCGTTGCAGGGATCTTGTGCTTCGTAGTTGCATAGCAGTTGCAGAGGTCCAGAGTGGCGTAGTTGCATAGCCGTTGCAGAGGTCTTGTGTTTCGTAGTTGTTGCACAGCCGTTGCAGTGTTGCCGCGGGCGCAAGCGGGCTCCTTGCCGGCTCGATGCGCAATCTGCAAAGAGGCCGCGACGCGTGATTGAGCGAGCCTACATTTCGCACTTATCGCCTTACGTCATACGGCCGTAGTTACACGTGAGGAAATCGTGTCTTTTTTTTTTTTTACGAATTATGCCGATTATGCGGCGTGATTTGTGACGGCGCGGGTGACGTGTTCGGGGGATGGTGGTGATCTGTGGAAATATAAAAAAAAAATGGTGATAATAAGATGGTGGAAAAAAATGTGTTGGGATGATGGTGATGACTATGGAAATACAAAAATAAAAGAAAAAATAAGAAAAATGGTGGAAGAAATGTGATAGGATGATGGTGATGACTATGGAAATACAAAAAAAAGATAAAAGATTAAGAAAAATGGTGGAAAAATGTGATAGGATGATGGTGATGAATATGGAAATACACACAAAAAAATAATAATAATAAATAAAAAAAACAATAAAAAATAAGAAAAATGGTGAAAAAAATGGGTGGAATTTCACAGCCATTTTTTTTTTCCAATGGGTAACCGAAAGGGGGGGGAGGGGGAGGGATGAAATGGAGAGGGCGTTATTCATCCGACACACATTTCCACATTCGGCGCCCCTTCGTTCAGAACACTCGGAGTTCTCGGTGTTTGTAAACCTGTTTTGTTTTTCAGCGGTGGAAAGGCGAGGGCGAGGGAGGCGGAGGTGGGGGAGGGGGGACGTGGGGGAGGGGAGGGAAGGAGGAGGGAGGGGGAGTGGGGGGAGGATGGGAGAAGGGGAGGGGGAGGCGAGGGAGGGAGGGCAGGGAGGGAGCGGGTCTTATACGGGGAGGGATGGGGACGTGGGAGGGGGGGGAGTGGCGGAGGGAGGAATGGGAGTGTGGGTGGAGTGGGGCGGTGGAGGAGGAATGGGAAGTGGGGAGTGGGGTGAGGGAGAAGGGAGTGGGAGGAGGGAGTGGGGGGAGGGAGGAATGGGGAGTGGGAGTGGGGAGGCTGAGGGCTGGGAGATGGAGGGAGGGGTGGGAGTGCGGGAGGGACGGAGAGGAGAGGGGGAGGAGGGAGGGAGGGGGAGGGAGGAGGAGGAGTGGACTGTGGTGGGAGGAGGGAGGGGAGGGGAGGCGAGGGATGCAGGGGGAGCGGATGGGGAGTGGAGGGGAGGGAGGGGCGAAGGGGGGGTTAACGCAAGGCCAGATAAAAGGGTAGTTTGGAGAGGAAAGCAATCTTTCCCGTTTCGTTCTCTCTCCTTCTATCTCTCTCTCCTCCTTTCTACTCTTCCTCTCCTCTCTCTCTCTCTTCCTCTCTTCTCTCTCTCTCTCTCTCTCTCTCTCTCTCTCTCTCTCTCTCTCTCTCCTCTCTCTTCTCTCTCTCTGCTCTCTCTCCTCTCTCTTCTCTCTCTCTTCTCTCTCTCTCTCTCTCTCCTCTCTCTCCTCTCTCTCTCTCTCTGCTCTCTCTCTCTCTCTCTCTCTCTCTCTTCTCTCTCTCTCTCTCTCTCTCTCTTCTCTCTCTCTCTCTCTCCTCTCTCTCTCTCTCTCTCTCTCTCTATCTCTCTCTCCTCTCTCTTCCTCTCTCTCCTCTCTCTCTCTCTCTCTCTCTCTCTCTCTCTCTCTCTCTCTCTCTCTCTCTCTCTCTCTCTCTCTCTCTCTCTCTCTCTCTCTCTATCTCTATCTCTCTCCTTTGTCTCTCTCTCTCTCTCTCTCTCTCTCTCTCTCTCTCTCTCTCTCTCTCTCTCTCTCTTCTCTCTCTCTCTCTCTCTCTCTCTCTCTCTCTCTCTCTCTCTCCATTCTCTCCTCTTTTTTCCTACTCCTCCCTCTCTCTCCTTCCAGCCCTCCACCCTTCCCTTTCGCCCCCCTCTTCCACTCCTCATCACCCCTCCCCACCCTTTCCTCTATTCCTTCATCCCTTCTCACACTCCTCCATTACCCCCCCCTCCCCACCCCTCCTTCCCGCCCCCTCCTCCCCCCCTCCCTCATCCCTTCATCCCCCCCCCCCTCCATCACCTCCCCCCTCCCCACCCCTCGCTCTCCCACCCCATCACACTTTGTTGCAGATTTCGCCTGCACTGTGAGAAAGTACGAGGGAGGGCATGAGAGGGAGAGGGGAGAGAGGGGGAGGGCAGGTTGTTAAGAGCGTGGGAAAGTGTTATGTGCCGCTTTTATTTTTTTTTTCTCTCTTTCTCTTTCTCTTTTTCTCTCTTCCCCCTGTACCTTCTCTTTCATCCTATTTTTTCCATCTCTCTCTCTCTCTCCCTCTGTATTCCCTCTTGGCCATCCCTCCTCTCCTTCTCTTCTCCCCTCCCATCCCCTCCTCCACCCCCCCCCCTTCCTCCATTCTCTAGCTCCTTTCATGTCCCGTTTTATTGGCCTTTCTCTCTTTCTCTCTCTTTCACTCCCCCTTTTACACTGCCCTCATCTCCTTTTTTGTGCTTCTGGTCCATTGTTTGTGCTGATCTCACTGTTTCCCATCTCTCCCTCTACCTCCCTCCCTTCTTCCCTCCTTCGTTCCCTTCCCTCCGTTCCTTCCTCCTTCCCTGTCTCCCTCCCTCCCTTCTTCTCTGTCTGCCTCCCGCCCTCCATCCATCCATCCCTGTCTCCCTTTCCCCCTCCTCTTTCTCCCTCTCTGCCTCCCTCCCTATATTACACTCTCCCTCCCCCCTCCCCTCCCTCCTCTCCCTTCACCCAAGTCCTCTCCTGCCTCCCTCACCCTCTTCTCCCTCACCCAAGTCCTCCTCTCCCTCCTTCACCCTTTCTCCCCTCACCATGTCCTCCTCCTCCCTCCTTTCCTCCCTCACCCCCTTCTCCCTCCTCTCCCCTCACCCAAGCCCTCCTCCTCCCTCTCCCCTCACCAATGCCCTCCTCTTGTACAGTGCATATCCATTTTCCCCTTCGCCCGCTCGCCCGCTCGCCCGCATCACAGACTTTGTGTTATTTGAAGTCTCTCTCTCTTCCCCCTGGTTCTTTCTGGGTCTCTCATCCCCTCGTCTTTCTCTTGTTCTATTTTGTTTTCGTTTTAGTGTCTCGTTTTATCCTTTGGTTGTTACCCTGTATATATTTCATTTTTTTTTTTTTAGCTGTCTTTCTCTGGTTTTCTTTGTCTCTGCCTTTCTCTGTGTTTCTCAGTTTTTCTCTGTCTCTACCATTCTCTGTCTCTGTCTTTCTCTGTTTTTCTCATCTTTCTCCGTTTTCTTTGTCTCGTCTCTGCCTTTCTCTGTCTGTCGCTGTCATTGACTCTCTCTTCCTCTAATACATCTTTAGCATCATAATTCTCTCCATTACTAATACCGCCGACCCCAAGCCGTCATCACTGCCATTGTTGCGACTGTTGCCTCCACCAGCATCACTGCCAACATCACACCTACTAACATCACCATCATCACCATCTCCATCACCATTACCGCCACCACCATCCTCTGCATCACACGCACACGCACCCCCCCCCCCACACACACACACACTGCCATCACCATCATCGCTGCAATCATCACTACCATCACAACTACCACACCAACCTTACCATCATCATCAACACCATCTTGCCTAAACTCACGCCCGAGAGAGAGAGTGAGTGAGTGAGTGAGTGAGTGAGTGAGTGAGTGAGTGAGTGAGTGAGTGAGTGAGAGAGAGAGAGAGAGAGTGAGGAGAGAGAGAGAGAGAGAGAGAGAGAGAGAGAGAGAGAGAGAGAGAGAGAGAGAGAGAGAGAGAGAGAGAGTGTAAAAAGTTCGCATCAGCCATTAACGCGACGTAGTGTAATGTGGCGTAATGTATAGGGAGTGTTGTGAGCGTAAAGCGTGGGTTGTCGCGTGTCGTGTCGTGTGTGTGTGTGTGTGTGTGTGTGTGTGTGTGTGTGTGTGGTGTGTGTGTGTATGTGTGTTTGTTGGCCATTCGTGTAAGTAATGTTGGAATCGCAGTGATTGGGGAATTGTGGAAGAAATCGTCTTAGTTTTTAAACTTTTGTTTTTTTAATGTCTGGAGTGTTGGAGGAAATTTGGAAAGGGAATGTGAGGGATAATGAAGGGGAAGAGAAGAGGGAATGAGGGAATGAAATGTGGGGGAACGTGGAAGGAGGGCGTCGAAGCGGCCTGGCCACCGCAGCAGAGTTTGACGGAGGGGAAGTTGGGCGCCTGCAGGATCTTGCTTGTTAGGTGACTGTTCCGCGAGCACCTGATGGAGGGAAGGGGGGGGGGGGGGGGGGGATGGCCTCTCGGATGTCAGAGTGCCTTCGGGATCGTCTTGCGAGGTCGGGCGGGCGTCTCGCGTCTTCGGAGACCTCGACCTTCTTCCCGGGGATTGGGTCTCCGTTGGGCGTCTGTCTCTCTCTCTCTCTCTCTCTCTCTCCTCTCTCTCTCTCTCTCTCTCTCTCTCTCTCTCTCTCTCTCTCTCTCTCTCTCTCTCTCTCCCTCTCTCCCTCTCCCTCTCCTCTCCCTCTCCCTCTCCCTCTCTCCCTCCTCCCCCCCTCCGCTCGTTGACATCCGGTGACGTAACGTCGGATCGAGACGTCACGCGACCGTGGGTGGGTTACGGGGCGTGAGTCAACGAAAGGGGAGTGATGGAGTGGAGTGATGGAGAGGGAGTGCGGGCGACACACCCTTTATTAGCGATGACTTCATCTGCTAGTTTCCTTTTCGTTTTTTTTTTTTTTCGACATCTCTCTCTTGATTATCTCTTGGTTGTGGATATGGATCCGAGTTGGCATTCTATACTTTCTCTTTCTCTCTGCTTATCCTCCTTTTTATGTCTTTTTTATATCTTTCCTTTTCTTTCTTTTGTTCGAAGTGAGGTGTCTCCCCTTTTCTTCCCCCTATTTTCTTTCGTCCAATTTTTCTCCATTTTCTTTCGTCCATTTTCCCCCTTGTGTTTCGTCCATTTTCCCCCATTTTCTTCATTTAATTTCGTCCATTTTTCTCCATTTTCTTTCGTCCAATTTTTCCCCATTTTATTTCGTCCATTTTCAGTGGCTTCTTTGCGTCTTAATCTCGTTTTCTTCGACGTCTCCGTTTTCCGTCCATTTTTTCCGTCCATTTTCCGTCCATTTTCCGTCCCAGTAGCCCGACCTTCGCGATGCAGGGAGGGAGTGGGTGGGGGGGGTGTCTCTTATATTTCGCGATGTCTCCTTTATTCCTTTGCCTTTATCTCTCGTCTTCCATTGTCTTGGCCTCTTGTTGGGAGAAAATGAAGTGGCGATTTGGTGTGACTTAAAACCCTTTGTGAGGATGATTTAAGGGGGGAGAGAGGAGGGGGGGGGGGGAGGAGGAGGCACTGCGAGGTTCTTGCCGCAAGGTGACTGATCGCGTCCCTCCTCCCTCTTTTTTATTCTGTTCTTTCTTTCCTCCCTTGTCTTTCTTTCTTTCTTCCCTTCTTTCTTTTCCACACGATAGCTCCCTTTATTTTGTTCTTCCATCACTCTCTGACTTGGTTTCTCTGTCTGTCTGTCTCTCTCTCTCTCTCTCTCTCTCTCTCTCTCTCTCTCTCTCTCTCTCTCTCTCTCTCTCTCTCTCTCTCTCTCTCTCTCTCTCTCTCTCTCTCTCTCTCTCCTCCCTCCCTCCCTCCCTCCCTCCCTCCCTCCCTCCCTTCCCTCTCCCTCCCTCCCTCCATCTGTTATTCCTTCTGCCTCCCCTCCTTCCTTTTTTTTCATTCCTTTCTCCCTCCCTCCCTCCTACCAACCGCTCCCATCCTCCACATTATCCGTTCCTCTGTTTTGATTTCCTCTTCGCTTTGCTATTACGCCCCCCCCCCTCCCCACCTCTTTGTAATCAGTTAACTCCTTCCCCTCCTCCTCCTCAACCACCTCCTTTGCCACTCCCTTCTTTTCCACCCCTTCCTCTGCCTCCTCCTCCTCTGCCACCCCTTCCTCTGTCCCCCTCTCTTCCAACTCCCTCCTCTGCACCCCCTCCTCTTCCACCCTCCTCTCTCTCTCCTCCTCTTCCACCCCCTCCTCTCCCTCCTCTGCCAACCCCTCCTCTTCCACTCCTCCTCTGCCACCCCTTCCTCTGCCACCCTATGCAATCACAATGCTCTTTCTTCTCCTCTTCCACCCCGTCCTCATTCCCCCTCTTCCTCCTGCCTAATTCCCTCCCTCCCCTCCCCCCCTGCTCATCCACCCCTTCCTTCCCCCTCCGCCCCCTCCTGACCTTCAGCTAATGCACGTAAACTGGTGATTCAGCTCCGAGTCTGAGGAATGCGTGAGCGTCTGCGATAAGATGCAGAATCGTTTCTCTCTCTCTCTCTCTCTCTCTCTCTTCTTTTACCATTTTTTTTCCTAATCTCGGGGCTGTTTTGAGCATCTTGAGATCATGGTGTACGATGATCGTTATTTATTATATATATGTGTGTGTGGAATCATATATATATATATATATATATATATATATTATATATATATATATATATATATATATATATATAATGATCACCGTCGTCGTCATCAAAAGCAGCAACAATTATCAGTGCATCCTTCGCTCGTGACTTACTCCGGGCCCTTGCAAGGGACTTCGGAGTGACATCAGTGCCACTCGCTGCCTTCGAGGTGCGCGCGACCCGTGGCACTCTCAGCCTCTGTTGCTATGGGCGTCAGTGTTGCCTTTTCCTGTGCCCCCCCCCTCTTTACCTCTCTGTTTCCTCTCTCCGTTTTTACATTCTCTCTCCTCTCTTCATTCTCTTCTCTCTCCTCTCTCTCCTTTCTCAGCTTTTATCTCTCCTCTATCTACTTTCCCAGATCTTCTCCCGTCTCCTCTCCACTCTCCCTTTCTTCTCTGTGTTCTATCCTCCCCTCTCCTCTCTCTCCTCTCTCTATTGTCCCCTCCCTCTCTCCTCCCCCTCTCACCCTCTCTTCTCTCTCTATTGTCCCCTCCCCTTTTCTCCTCTCCCCTGTCCCCTCTCTCTCTATTGTCCCCTCCCCTCTCTTCTCCCTTTTCCCCTTCCCCTCTCCTCTCTCAATTCTCCCCTCCACCTTTCCTCTCTATATTCTCCCTCCTTCTCCTCTCTCTCTCTTCTCCCTCCCCTTTCCTCCCTCTCCTCTCCCCTCCCTCTCCCTCTCCTCCCCGCCCACATCCCGCCCACGGTCGGCTTCCTCCAAGCAGTGTGGGCCTTGTGGTTGGGCGTCGGAGTCCTAATGATGGGTTGGACGGGCGGGGTAGGGGAAGTGGGGAGGAGGGGGGAGGGATAAGTGTGGGGGAGGAGGAGGGAGGTAAGGAAGGGGGTTTTGGGTGGGTGGGAGGGGGGAGGGGCGGGGAGGGATGGGTGTGGGATGGGTTTGGGAGGATGGGGGAGGTAAAGATGGGGAGGGGGTGGTGAAGTGGGAGGATGGGTGTGGTGAGGGCATAGGTGAGGAGAAGGGGGAGGTAAAGATGGGGGTGGGTGGAAAGTGGGGAGGGCGGGGTTGAGGGAAGTGGAAGGATGGGTGTGGGTGTGGGACGGGTGTAGGGAGGTGGAGGGAAAAGGTGGGGTGGCGAGGTGGAGGAGGCTGGGAGGTGGGGAGTGGGGGGTGGGTGGGGGGGGGGGAGAACCACAAATATGGCGCCGATGGTTGAGATTTCGGGAACAATAGGATTGCTTCTGTTCGTGTAGGTCTCGTCTCGTCTCGTGTCGCAGGGGTGAAGCTCCTCCGCACGCCCACGCGGGTGTGGGCGCGGGTACGTTTTTTCCTGCTCTGCTACGTTCAAGCAGGCCCTCTCTTTCTTTCTCTGTGTCTTCTGTTCTGTTCTGTTCTCTTCTCTTCTATTCTCTCGTCTCGTTTCCTCTCCTTCCTCTGCTCTGCTCTCTCTCTGTTCTCCCCTCCCCTCCCTCCCTCCCTCCCTCCTCCCTCCCTCCCTCCCTCCTCCTCCTCCCTCCTTCCCTCCTCCCTTCCTCCTCCTCCTTCCCTCCTCCCCTTCCTCCCTCCCTCCCTCCCTCTCCCTCTCCCTCCCCCCCTCCCTCCTCCCCCCCCCCTCACAGCGTTATCGGATCACCGTGCGTGGAAAAGTCGACCCAAACGCGCCCCTTTTTTCGGTCCGGTCTTTAAACGCCGCGTGTACGAGTTTCCCCAAAGGAGCGAATAAAATTTAGGCGATCCATTGTCGAAGAAGAACAATATGCGACCCCCACGCCCCCGCCCTCGCCCCCCTCCCCTCCCCCCCGACCTCGTTATCCCCTTAGTTCTCTTGGGAATGGCTAATGGACCCCCTTTTTTCTGGGTTTGGTTTGTTTTGGTTTTGGTTTGTTTGGTTTCGTTCTTTTTTTATTTGTTGTTTGTTTGGTTTCGTTTTGTTGCGGTGTTTTGTGGTGAGAGGTCTGGGGTGGGGTGGGGTGGGGGGGGGGTTTTGTTTGTCAGAGTTTTGTTGTTGTTGAAGTTTTTGTTGTTTTTGTTTGTTATGTTTTGTTTGTGTTGCTGTCTTTGTTGTTTTGTTTTGTTTCGTTGTTGCTGTCTTTGTTGTTTTTTGTTTTTGTTTCGTTGTTGTTCTGGGACGGCTTGGATTCTGTGCGGTGTGTGTGGATGCGTTGGAATGCGGCAGCGATTCAGTGGAGTAGATTGAACACCAGGCGCTACTAGCATACCAGAGGGAAAGGTTACGTGTTGTTATGTCATTACGTTGCTCCTGTCTTCATCAATTGATTTCGGGGGGAAATATGCGCGGAGCAGAGACACTGGGGCTTCTCGTCTTTAGGTTCCATTTTCGTTCCGCGTCACACGGGTGGATGTCGTTATTAGCGGACTGGGAGCGAGGACATGTCTCTCCTTTGTAATTAGCACACATATCCCTCTGTGTAGGCTTAACTGGGGGCTAATGTAGGGCTTTTATTTCGGTATACTGGTGGTGGTTATTACGTGTGACTTTTCCACCGTCCATCGCTCCAGCGCCGTTGTATCGCGCTATTTCTCTCGTATTGTTATTGGCGGGAAGGTTCGCGCGTCTCGAGTAACGCCATCTATCGGCGCGGCAAAGAGGCGGCTGAAAACGTTTACTCCCGACGAGTTTTTTTTTGTTTTTTTGTTTTTCGTCCGACTTTTCCTTGTGTTCGGTCGCGGTGGACCTCGCCCTCCGTGTTGTTGCATACGAGTACGCTGTCGGTTTCCCTCTCATTATGCGTTTTTTTTTTTTTTTACCGGAAAACAGGATTCTGCGGTCGAGAACGAAGGCCGCTAAGCTAGAGCAGCAGGAGCAGGAGGAGGTGGTGGTGCGCGCGCGGCTGCCTAGCATGTGGGGCAGAGGTACCATGGTCAAGGTTAAGCGGTTATAGAACTGGTTCCCCACTTCCTGCCGGTGCTCAGTGCCTACACTTTTCTCTGGGGGAGTCGTGGCACTTCCTGCTCATCTCCTGCTAGCAGAAGGAGGAGAGGAGGCGGACGGGGAGGCGGGAAAGCGGTCTTGATGTTCGTGCAGGTTGGAGTTGTTGGTACGTGTAAAAGCCGCGAGAGTTAGTGGTAGAATGAAAAGAATTGTTTATTTTTTACTTTATTTTTTTATTTATTTATGTGTGTATATATATTCCTTTCTTTTCTTTTTTCTTTTTCTTTCTATTTTTTTCGTTCTTTTTGTTTTGTTTCGCTTTCTACTGCTGTTTTAAACCGTGGTGGCGTCGCGCGAGGTGGTCTCCTGGGTCCCGCGCCCATTGCACGTCCGTCTCTAAGGCGAACGAGCAAAAGAAAAAAAAGGAGGCACAGCGAACAGAAGAGGAGGGGCATGAGGAAGGCTAATGAGGAAGTGAGCGTGGCACTCCTCCCCCTCCTTCCCCTTCCCCCCCTCCCCCTAACCCTTTACCACCCCCGCGGCGCGCGCACAGCTGGCACCTCCAGCCCTCCGTCGAGTCAAGGTCACACCCACAGCCCCTGTCTCTCCACCACCTCCAGTGCCTCCAGCCCCCTAGTGCCAGGAGGTCACACCTACACCCCCATCCTAGTGCCAGGAGGTCACACCCTACCCCCCCCCTAATGCCAGGAGGTCACCCCCCTAGTGCCAGGAGGTCACACCTACACCCCCATCTAGTGCCAGGAGGTCACACCTACACCCCCCCCTGCCAGGAGTCACCCCCCCTAGTGCCAGGAGGTCACACCCCCCCCCCTAATGCCAGGAGGTCACCCCCCCTAGTGCCAGGAGGTCACACCGAGACGGACAGACAGACGCTCCCTGTGTTCTGTCGGAGATGGGGGGCGGGGTGGAAGGCTGGGGGGGCGTTGGGAAGAAGGTGGAGGGGGGAGAAGGTGGAGTGAGGGCGGAGGGAGGGGGAGCAGAGGGAAGGGGGGGAGAGGGTAGAGGGAGGGTGGAGGAGAAGGGGAGAAGGTGGAAGGGGGGCTGTGAGGAGCGTAGGGGGGAGGAGGGGGGGGGAGGAGGGCGACCTTGCGACTGGTGAATGAACTGTTTGTGGCTGCCACACGAGCCCTCCAGTCAGGGTCATGCGGAAGGAGGAGGGAAGGGAAGGCTTGGGGGAGGGGGTGGAGGGGAGGGGGGTAGAGGAACGTAGGTGGAAGGTTAACGGACGGAAGAACGGAACGGTCTTCCCGTGTGCGTGTGTGTGTGTGTGTGTGTGTGTGTGTGTGTGTGTGTGTGTGTGTGTGTGTGTGTGTGTGTGTGTGTGTGTGTGTGTATGTGGTGTGTGTGTGTGTGTGTGTGTGTGTGTGTGTGTGTGTGTGTGTGTGTGTGTGTGTGTGTGTGTGTGTGTGTGTGTGTGTGTGTGTGTGTGAGAGAGAGAGTGTGAGAGAGAGAGAGAGTGTGTGTGTGAGTGTGTGTGTGTGTGTGTGTGTGTGTGTGTGTGTGTGTGTGTGTGTGTGTGTGTGTGTGTGTGTGTGTGTGCGCGCGCGCTGCGTGTACACGTTTCTGTATGTATGTGCGTGGTTTGTTTTGCCATGCTCTCTGTACGTAGGTTGTGTGTGCAGCAGATTCGCCTTTTATATCAGGCTCATAAAATCTCATGCGATTTATTTATTTTTTTAATTTTTTTTTTTTACTGTCCGACAGGCGAATCGTCTTCTCGAGGCTCGGCTGCATGATTTATCTCTTTATTCCGGTCATGCACGTGGCCGCCGTGCGCTAATGAGACAGGTGGCGAGACCGTGCAAATCGTGCAAGTCATGGACTGTTTTTTTTTTTTTTTTTTTTTTTTTTTTTTTTTTTTTTAATGCATTAGTCCAGTGTCGCTCCCGTGTTGAATAGGCTTAAGGGGGGGGGGGGATGGGTGGGGAGGGGATAGGTGGGTGGGTTGGTGGCTAGGGAGGGGGTGGGAGGTGGGTGGGGGGGGGTGGTAAGTGGGCGGCACCTATTGTTTTGAAAGCTCTGTGCGTTGTCCAAGCTCAAAGAGGCATGAACAAATGACTGTTGAACACGCGTATAACTTTTTTTTTCTCTCTCTTTCTTTTTTTTTTTTTGGGGGGAGAGCTGGTGGGTTGGGGGGGGGGGTCGATGGGGGTGGGTTGTTCATGTGAATTGGACTGCTTGCTTCCGTTCAGTGGACAGGCAGCAGGTGAAAGCCCCATTACAACGGAATAGGTTTAATGTACAGTGTGTTGTTTAGCATTCTCTGTTATCGACACGACACGGTAGAGTGTTTTTTTTTTCACTCCTCATTGGACAGGTAAATTTGTACTCCGGGTCGGTGTCGGTTGTTCACCTGCCGACGCCACGAAACGCGCTGAACAAAAATTCCCCACAGCTGTTCGGAGAAAGGGAGAAGGGAGGGGAGGAGGGAGGGAGGGAGGGGAGGGAGGGGGAAGGGAGGGAGAGGGAGAGGGAGAGGGAGGGAGAGGGAGGAGGGAGGGAGAGGGAGGAGATGAGAGATGAGAGAATAATGAGAGAGATGAGAGAGAGAGAGAGAGAGAGAGAGAGAGAGAGAGAGAGAGAGAGAGAGAGAGAGAGAGAGAGAGAGAGAGAGAGAGAGAGAGAGAGAGAGAGAGAGAGAGAGAGGGTGCGCCGTGAACAGTAAAATCGTAGAAGAAACGAGGAAGTGTTTGGCCGGTAGTCATTGCCGTCACGTGATTAAGGAGGTGTCCAGTCTGGCACATATTTTCGACATAGATTATGCGGCCGGCGGAGGGAGGTGGCCTTGGGGAACACCTCTCCCTTTCTTGCCTTCCTCTCTCTCCATCTCCTTTTCTCATCTCTCTCCATTACCCTTTCTCCTCTCTCTCTCTCTCCTTTTTTCTCGCTCCTCTCTTTTTCTCTCTCTCCTCCCTCTCTCTCCCTTTTCTCCCCTCTCCTCTCTCTCCTTTCTCCTCTCCTCTCTCTCCTTTTTCTCCCTCACCTCTCTTCTCCTTTCTCCTTCTCCTTCCTTTCATCCTTTTCCCTTTCTTTTTTTCTCTCTCATCTCTCTATTCTTCTCTTCTAAAATTAGTAATTGATGACTGTGATGGTTTGAAGGAGGAGGAGGGAGGAGGAAGGAGGGAGGAGGAGAGGAGAGGGGAGGAGGGGGAAAGAAAAGCGGGAGGGGCGTAGGGAAGCAGGAAGTAGGAAGGAGGAAGAAGAGTGGGAGAAGTTATAATAATGGCTGAATAGTAGGCCTATATATAATAATAACAACAATAGTAGGCCTATAAATTATGGTTTAGGAACCTGTCACCAGCAGGGAAGGGGTTGGCCTCTTGGTGGAGGGGGGAAGGGGGGGGAGGGGAGGGGAGAGGGAAGGGCGAGGGGAGGGGAAAAGGTAGGAGGAGGAGGAGGAGAAGAAATGTTAGGGAAGAAAGGGTAAGGATAGGGGAGAAAAGAGGAGGAGATTTAAAGACGGAGAGGAGAGGATGGAATGGAATGAGAATGAATGTTTAAGTAATGAGAAATGAGAGGAGAGAGAGAGAGAGAGAGAGAGAGAGAGAGAGAGAGAGAGAGAGAGAGAGAGAGAGAGAGAGAGAGAGAGAGAGAGAGAGAGAGAGAGAGAGAGAGAGAGAGAGAGAGAGAGAGAGAGAGAGAGAGAGAGAGAAATTCTCTTCAAATATTTAGGCCGAGAGTGGAATGTGTCTAAAGATATATTTTTCTCCTGAGTATCGAACATGTGTGTGTGTGTGTGTGTTTGTATGTGCGCTTGTTTTCATGTAGCCTCCGCAAGTATGTGCAAAATTATTTGTTTGTTTGTTCTTGTGTAGGCGTGTGTGTATGTGTGTGTGTGTGTATTTCTAATCATATGGAAATATGGCCATTTTGTGCGTGTACGTATATTTTGTGTTAGTTTATCGTGTGTTGGTACGTTTTGTGTAAGTTTATTGTGTGTTTAGGTATACTTTGTGATAATTTATTGTGTGTAAGTATATTCTGTGATAATTTATTGTGTATGTAGGTATATTCTGTGATAATTTATTGTGTATGTATATTTTGTGATAATTTATTGTGTATAGGTATATTTGTGATAATTTATGTGTATGTATATGATATTATGTGTATGTATATTTTGTGTAAGTTTATTGTGTGTACGTATATTGAGTTCCATGGCTGTACACACGTCCATCTTGTGCAGGGCGGCCTCGTGATGTCTCCACTTGGAACGTGACAAAGGCGGCCGCTATTTGCATGTTCGGATGGCTCTCTTCCTCACCCTCCTTTCTGTGCGTGTCTGTCTGTCATTTTTGTGTCATTTGTTTCTATTTCTTCGTTTATTTCTCTTTTTTCTTTCTTTCTTTTTCTCTTTTCTCTTTCTTATTTCTCTGTTTTCTCTCCTTGTCTCTCTCTCTCTCTGTCTTGTCTCTGTCTGTCTCTCTGTTCTCTCTTCTCTCTCTGTCTGTCTCTGTCTCTCTCTCTCTCTCTCTCTCTCTCTCTCTCTCTCTCTCTCTCTCTCTCTCTCTCTCTCTCTCTCTCTCTTCTCTCTCTCTCTCTCTCTCTCCCCCCCCTTTCCCATCCCTCTCCCCCTTTCCCTCTCCCTCCCATCCCATCCTTCGCATCACACACTCCCTCCCTTTATCACGCCAAGCAAAATTGGCCCTTATCCCCCTATCCCTCCCTCCACCTGAGCAGCACCAGGTGATACGGCAGTTAATGATGTTTATTTTCTCTCTCTCTCGGCAGGTGAGCGTTTCGGCGCTAGTGTTACGCGTGGCGGTCGGGTTGCACGGGCATCCACGTCTCGGCGCTGCTGGGCTCCTCCGGCGGTGGGGTGGGGTGGGGGGGGGTTGCTTGGGCTGAGGAGGAGGAGGAGGAGAAGGGAGGATGGAGGTGAGTAAGGGGGGGCATCGTCTTATTATCGTTATCTTATTATTTATTTATTATCTTTCTTTATTATTATCATTATTATCATCATATTATTATCATTATTATTATCATCATCATTATCATTCATTATCATCATCATTATCATCATCATGTCATTGTCATGTCATCATCATCGAAGAAGAAGAAGAAGAAGAAGAAGAAGAAGAAGAAGAAGAAGAAGAAGAAAGAAGAAGAAGAAGAAGAAAAGAAGAAGAAGAAGAAGAAGAAGAAGAAAGCACGAAGGAAAGCAAGAAATTAAAGTAAAGATAATCAAAGAAAAAAAAAAGACAACGGAAAGCAGAAAGAAAGAAAGAAAAAGAAGAAAGAAAGAAAGAAAGAAAAAGACAACGACGACCTTAAAATGCACTCGTAAATCGCACACGACTAAAAAAAAAACAAATGACGTCCGACCAGCCCGGCGCCCGTCAAGAGAGCAGCGCGACGGGGCAGCGAGCAGGAGCAAGCGTGGGCGGGTGGGGGGTGGTGGTGGTGGTGGGGTGGGGGGGGGGGAGAAGTATGCGCCACGAGTCACCGATGACGATTTAAATGCACTGGCGTCGAGGAATTTCTTGGGCGGGGGAGGAGGGGAGGGAGAGGAGGAGGAGAGGGGAGGGGGAGGGAGAGGGAGAGGGAGAGGGGAAGGGAGGAGAGAAGAAGGAGGGAGAAGGGGGAGGGAGGGGAGGAGAGGGGAGGGGAGGAGGGAGAGAAAGGGAGGAGGGAGAAGGGAGAGGGGGCAGATGCGGGCGACGACATGCGGTGGTTTGGGGGAGGTGGGGAGGAGGGGAGGGGGACGCATGCGTGGGAGACCGATCGGTTGGTTTGGTGGGCGTGGGTGGGTGTGGTTGTCTGTGTGTGGGGGGGGGGGGAGTGTTTGTTTGTTTGTTTGTTTGTTTGATGGAGGGAGAGCCATAAATTTAGACTTGATTGACACGGACAGGCAAGCAGGCCAAGGGAGAGAGTTCGCCACATAGACAGGCGCAGACAGACGGACAGACACAAGACAGCCAGACTTACAGACACAGACTGACAGGTGAGGCAGACGAGGAATGCCAAGCGCGACGGAATGTGTGCCAGTCGGATGGCGAGGGTGGCTGCCGCGTCCATTTTCACATCCGTTTTAGGACTTTCTTCTCGGACATCTGGGATCGGACGAGAAGAGCCGCCCCCGTCTGTTCTCGGCCGCCCGCGCCTCGTCGATGGCCGTCTCTCGCTCTTCTCTCTGTCTCTTCTCTCTGTCTCTGTCTGTCTCTGTCTCTTCTGTCTTCTCTGTCTCTGTCTGTTTCTCTCTCTCTCTCTGTTCTCTCTCTCTCTCTCTCTCTCTCTCTCTCTCTCTCTCTCTCTCTCTCTCTCTCTCTCCTCTCTCTCTCTCTCTCTCTCTCTCTTCTCTCTCTCTCTCTCTCTCTCTTCTCTCTCTCTCTCTCTCCTTCTCTCTCTCTCTCCCTCTCTCTCCCTCCTCTCCCCTCCCCTCTTCCTTCTCCCTTCTCCTCACTCCTCTCTCCCTCTCTCTTCCTCTCTCCTTCTCTCTCTCTTCCTCTCTCACGTTCTCATGATCCGCTCTCGCGTAAATTATCTTTCCTTTCCCAAGTTTCCTTCTTAATTATGCAAATGTCATATTCACCGGTGGAAACAGGCGGGGGCGAGCAGCGGTAGGCCTACCACTCCCACGACCGCTCTTGGTTTTGTCGTTGCGGAAGGCTTTTGGGGGAATAGTTTTGTGGTGGTGGTGTGGTGGTGGTGGTGGTGTGTGGGGTGTTATTGTGGTGTTGTGGTGGTGATTTCTGTTGTTGTTGTTACTATCCACGACTGCTCCGGGTTTTGTCGTTGCGGAAGGCTTTTGGGAATAGTTTTTGGTGGTGTTGGTGGTGGTGTGCGTAGTGGTGTGTCGGTGGGTGCTGGTGTTATTGTTGGTGTTTCTGTTGTTGTTGTTTTGTTGTTACTCTCTACGACTGCTCGGTTTTGAGTCGTTGCGGAAGGCTTTTGGCGAATAGTTTTGGTAGTGGTGGTGGTGTGTTGGGGGGTTGCTGGTGTTATTGTGGTGTTGGTGGTGGAGATTTTCTGATTGTTGTTGTTGTTACTCCCGCGACCGCTGCGGGTTTTGGTCGTTGCGGAAGGCTTTTGGCGAATAATTTTGGTGGTGGTGGTGAGTTGGGTGTGGTGGTGTTATTGTGGTGTTGGAAGTGGTGTTTTTCTGTTGTTGCTGGCTGACGGCGGGTGCCTGGCTATGTGGTGGCTGTTTTTGTCAATGTTATTTGTTACTGGTGATGATTATTGTTTGAGTGTTGTTACTGTTGTGCACAAGCTGGCATGAATCACCACGAAAATGAGTTTCTCTTGAGCAAGATCCTTATATTTATAGTGGGACTTAGTGTCTGTTCTTTCCGAGCCTTTCCTCCTCCCTCCCTCCTCCTTCAGCTCCCTCCTCTTCCTCTTCTGCTTCCTTCCCCACCGCCTCCCTCTCCCTCTATCTCCAACAATTCCATCCTCCCTCCCCCCCCCTCCTTCAACCCTCATCTCCTCCCTCTTCCCCCCTCCCTCTCCCTCCTCCTTCCCCACCCTACCCCCTTTATACTCTAATTATGGACCCCCCTTCCCCCCTCCCCCACCTCCGCCCCTCTCAAGAAAGGTGAGGGGTCAAGTGTCGGTTTCTCAAGGGGTATCCGACCATGGGGAGGGGGGGGGAGAGGGAAGGGGAGGGAAGGGGAAGGGAAAGGGGAAGGGGAGGAGGAGGGGGAAGGAGTGGGGGAGATGGGAGTGGGAGGGGTATGGGACAGGGGAGGGGAATGGTATGGGGGAATGGGGAAATGGGAGAAGGAGAGGAGGAAGAGGAAATAGCTGGATAAAAGGATAAGCGAGCGAGGCGGGGATTCGTAGGTGGGAGTAGATGGCGAGCGAGAGCAAGCAGGGAGATAGAAGGAAAACGGGGGGGGGGGGGAGGCAAGCAGAAACAGCAGAGATATAGAAGGCAAGTAGGAGGGGGGGGGGTAACGAAGTGCAAGCTGGAGGGTGGGGGGGTAAGGGCAAGCAGGGGGGCGTAACGAAGTGCAAGCAGGAGGGGGGGGGGGTTAACGAAGGGCAAGCAGACAAGCAGAGAGCAAGCGGGAGTAACGAAGCCGCAGGTGGGCAGGCAGAGACGCAAACTTTACCGATTGACAGACGTGGGAAGCAAGCACGCAAGCAGGGGAGTCGAAAAGCAGGCGACGTAAGCAAGACAGAGAGAGGGAAGCAGGAAGGCGCGCAGCAGAGGGGAGGAAGGTAGGCAAGCAGAGGGGAGGAGAGTAAAGCAAGCAGAGTGGGAGGAAGGAATGCAAGCAGAGGAGAAGAAGGCAGACAAGCAGAGGAGAGGAGAGTAAGGCAAGCAAGCAGTGGGAAGGAAGGCATAAAGCATAAGCAGAGAGAAGGAGAGTAAAGCAAGGCAGAAGAGGGAAGACAAAAGCAAAGCAGAAGAGAAGAAGGCATGCAAGCAGAAGAGAAGAAGGCATGCAAGCAGAGGGCAGGAACACAAAGCAAGCACAGGCAAATGAATGTGGGAAGATTGATAGACGGATGATAATGCCTTGGCAGCGATGGCATGATTCGCTCATTACGTTCATTATGGCAAGGTTCTGGAGGCCGTGTTGCAAAGGGAACAAGCTCGCTGTTGCGTTTCGCTTTGTTCCTGTTTGTGGAAGTCACTGAGTTATTGTTTGTTTTTAGCAATATCATCATTGTTATTATCATTATATTAATTGTTGTTGTTATTATTATTATTGTTATTATTATTATTGTTTTGTTATTTTTTATTATTATTATTATTATCATTATCATTATCATTGTTATTGTTATGTTATTGTTATTGTTATTGTTATTATTATTATTATTATTATTATTATTATTATTATTATTATTATTATTATTATTATTATTATTATTTTATTATTATTATTATTATTATTATTATATTATATTATATTATGATTATTATTATGATTATTATGATTATTGGGTGGGGGATACCAGGAAATTTGGTTGGGAGTTGGGGGTGGGGTAGGGGTGGGGTACAGAAGGGTGAGGGGGCGGGGGGGGGGCGGGCAATTAAGGAGGGGTAGGCCTCCCTTGGAAGCAGTGCTTGCTCGCCAGACGCGTAATTATGCGTGTAATTAGTGTCCAGCTGATGTGTGGAGGCTGTGAGGCAGGGGCTCTCGGGATAAATGTATATTATTTTTCATTGCTATTTACACACAGGATTTTAAAATTAATCTTGAGATGTGATAATACTATTATTTTATTATTATTATTGTTATTTATTATATTATTATTATTATTATTATTATTATTATTATTATTATTATTATTATTGTTATTGATTATTCTTTAACAAAACTTGACTTAAAGAAAATGAAAACCTTGCAATGTGATTTTTTTTTAGAATTATTATTTTTCTTCTGATGATGGTGTTTTTTTTCTTGGTTCTTTTCGATTATTGTGTGCCGGTTACTCTCTCCCCCTCCCTCCTCCTCCCCCCATCGTTGGCCCGGTGGCACTTCCGGGCACCGCTTGGAGTGCCACCGCGGTGAAAGCGGGGTCGAGGAGGGGGGAGGGGTGGGGGAGAGAGGGGGGCGAAGGAGGGGGTGGAGGGGGGGCGAGAGGGTGAGAGAGGAGGAGGGAGGGGAGAGAGGGGCGAAGGAGAGGGAGAGAGGGGGCGAAGGAGGGGGGCGGAGGGGGAGAGAAGGGGGCGAGAGGGAGAGAGGGGGCGAAGGAGGGGCGAGGGGGGAGAGGGGGCGAGGGCGTCTTCCGTGACAAGCCAGTACACGTGCACAAACATGCACAGTCATCCATGCACGAATATGAACGTTCGAAAGATCACGCACGCACGCACGGACTTTCACAAGCGGAGATATGCTTGCGAAGGCGCGGGCGCGCGCGGGGGCGGGTCTCCACGCGCCTTTTCGCATAATTATCTGCACACGAGCAGGTGTTGCGAACGCTCTCTCTCGCTCTCTTCTTTCTCTCTTTCTCTTTCTCTCTGAATCTCTCTCTCTCTTTCTTTCTCTCTTTTCTTTCTCTCTCTCTCTCTCTCTCTCTCTCTCTCTCTCTCTCTCTCTCTCTCTCTCTCTCTCTCTCTCTCTCTCTCTCTCTCTCTCTCTCTCTCTCTCTCTCTCTCTCTCTCTCCTCTCTTCTCTCTCTCTCTCTCTCTCTCATCCTTTTCTCTTTCTTCTCTCTTCCTTCTTCTCTCTTTTCTCTCCCCCTCCCCTCTCCTTCTCTCCCTCCCTCCTCCTCTCCCCTCCTCCCCTCCCTCCTTCCTCTTAAAGTGGGATCCTTAGGAAATCACTTGAAACGCGGGCGGCGAGAGCGAGTAACCGGGTTTATGTGAACTCGAACTCTGCTTCATTTCGTTCTCGTCTCCTCTTTCTCTTTCTCTCTCTCTCTCTGCCTTTCTCTTTTTTCTCTCTCTCTCTCTCTTTCCTCCCTCCGCAGCTGGTGGCGATAGATCCCGGATGTTTCGGAGAGCAATCAGCGGGAGTGCTTAAAAGTCGGGCTGAAGCTCTCCTCTCTTCTCTCTCTCTCTTTTCTTTCTCTTTTTTCTTCTCTTTCTCTTTGCTCTCTTCTGTCTCTGTCTCTCTCTGTCTGTCTCTGTCTCTCTCTCTGTCTGTCTCTGTCTCTCTCTCTGTCTGTCTCTGTCTCTCTCTCTCTCTCTCTCTCTCTCTCTCTCTCTCTCTCTCTCTCTCTCTCTCTCTCTCTCTCTCTCTCTCTCTCTCTCTCTCTCTCTCTCTCTCTCTCCTCTCCCTCCCTCCTCCCTCCCTCCCTCTCCTCCCTGAGCGATTTCACGTTCTGCGCCCGCTGCAGGAGAACATCTCGAAGCGGAAGTCAGGATGTTGTGTGGCGGGGATGAGGAAGGAGGGAGGGGGGAAGGAAGGAAAGAAGGAAAGAAAGAAAAGAAAGAAAGAAAGAAAGAAAGAAAGAAAGAAAGAAAGAAAGAAGAAAGAAAGAAAGAAAGAAAGAAAGAAAGAAAGAAAGAAAGAAAGAAGAAGAAGAAAGAAAGAAAGAAAGAAAGAAAGAAAGAAGAAGAGGGATGAATGAATGAATGAATTGAATGAATAATGAAAGATTGAAAGAAAGAAAGAAAGACAAACCCAGACAGACAGACAGACAGACAGGGAGTTAGGAGGTAGGGAGGAAGGGATGCTGAAGATATTGATGATCATATCGATATGATAATCACAACTGCAATTATCAACCCCATCACCATCTCTCTAGCCGTTCAAAAATGTTGGCCCGGGCGCTTTGAAGAGCTTTTCCCGCCTCCAGCCGCGGGCGTCGTGAGGGAAATGAGTGACGGTTCGCTCTTTATTATTCGCACCCGGGGAGATGCACGCGGTTATCGTCGGCCCATCGAGTTTTAAGGCGAGGATGGATGGATGGCCTCCGGGTCACGTGATATTTCGCGATTCGTGGCGGAGGGGGGGGGGGGGGGGATGGCTCGTGGCGGCTCGGTGTCTTCGCGGCTGTCGGCGGTGGTGCCGCTGCGAGGGGTTGGGTCAGGCGGTGGTGCCACGTCTTTGCTCTTTGCTTGGGGTGTTTTCTGTGTTTTTTTTTTTTTTTCGTTTTGTTTTGTTTTTGTTTCTTTATTTTTTGTTTTTTGTCTTTTTTTTCTTTTTTTTCTCCTCGCCTTCTCCTATTTCCGCTCTCCGCCTTCTTACGTGTTACCCCCTTTCCTCCTGTCCTCTTTCTCCTCCTAATCCCTTTTTTATCCTCTCCTTCCATCCCTCTCCATTCCCCCCCTTCCCATCTCCCCTTCCCCCCCCCCTCCCACTCCCCTCCCCTCTCTCTTTCCTCCCTCCCCCTCTCCTTTCCTCGCCCTCTCCCTCTTCCCCTCTCCTCCCCCTCGTCTCTTCCTCTCCCTTCCTCCCCTCCCTCCTCCCCCCCCCTCCCCCTCCCCCTCCCCTTCCCCTCTTCCTCCCCTTCCTCTCCTCTTCCCTCTCCTCCCTTCTTCTTCCCCCCCTCCGTTCTCTCCCTCTCCCTCTCCTTCCCCTCTTCTCTCCCTCTCCCCGTATACCGTCGAATCTTTCCAATCCCTCTCCGACTCCGGGATCTGGACCCAATCACTCGGCGCTGAGGTTGACGGCGCCGAGACGTCACGCTGGTGGGGTGGTGGTGGTTTGGGGGGGGGTGGGGGGTTGAACTCAAACCTCACGTCTTGTTTGCTGAAATTGAGGTGGAGGTGGAAGAGGAGAAGGAGGAAGAGGAAGAGGATTAGAATGGAGGAGGGGGTGGAGGTGGAGGTGGAGGGGGTGGAAGTGGAGGTGGAGGTGGGGGTGGGGTGGAGGTGGAGGAGGGGGAGATGGTGGGCAAGTGGAGAATGGAGATGGAGGAGGGGGTGGGGCTGGAGGTGGAGGTGGTGGAAGGAGGGGGGAGGTATGGGGAAGGGAGGGGGAGGGGGAGGAGTGAGGTGTCCAGGGGGCGGACGTACCAGGTCGGCTTATTAATTTAGTGAAAGCCTTGCACGCATTCATTCTGTCACACTCTTCGTTTTTCCTGAACTAAGAGAAAGAGAGAAGACAGAGACAAGAAGAGAGACAGGAGAGAGAGAGGACAGATAGAAGAGAGAGAGAGAAGAAAAGAGAGGAAATGCGAGTGAGAGAAGAGAGAAAGAAAGAGGAAAAAGAGAGAGAAATTGCGAGTGAGAGAGAGAATGAGAAAGAGAGAGAAAGAACTAGAAGATAGAAGAGAAAAGAGAAAAAAATATCCGACAGTCGAGTGGAAATTGCTCTCATTATGGCGGGATCATCTTTTTAGTCCCTCCTTTTTTGGATGGAAATTGCTCTGTTAAATTTAGTGGATGGAGTTTGCCGGTGGGGAGAAAGTCCTCTCTCTTTTTCTCTCTCTTTTTTTTTCTCTCTCTGTCTCTCTCTCTCTCTGTCTCTGTCTCTTCTCTCTCTCTCTCTCTCTCTTTCTCTCTCTCTCTCTCTCTCTCTCTCTCTCTCTCTCTCTCTCTCTCTCTCTCTCTCTCTCTCTCTCTCTCTCTTTCTCTTTCTCTTCTCTCTCCTCTCTCTCTCTCTCTCTCTCTCTCTCTCTCTCTCTCTCTCTCTCTCTCTCTCTCTCTCCTCTCTCTCTCTCTCTCTCTCTCTCTCTCTCTCTCTCTCTCTCTCTCTCTCCTCTCTCTCTCTCTCTCTCTTCTCTCTCTCTCTCCTCCTCTCTCTCTCTCTCTCTCTTCTCTCTCTCTCTCTCTTTCTCTTCTCTATATTTCTATTCTTTTACTCTTAGTTCAATTTTTTCCCTCCTACCTTATTTTTCTTTCTCCCCTTCTCTCCTTCGCCCTCTCCCTTTCCCTCTTTTTGTCTCGCCTTCCTTCTCCTCCCCTCCTTCATCCTTTCATCTCCCTACCTCTTTCCCTTACTCGTTTTCTTTCTTATATTCGCTTCCTCTCTCCCTACCTTCTCATTCTCCTTCTCTCTCCCTCCTCTCATTCCCATTTCTATCCTCTCCCCATTTCCTTCACCCGTCCTTCTTCTTCCTCCTCCTTCCTCCTCTCACGAGACGAATATCGGGCGACGAACCGACGGTCTTGCATCACTCGCTTCAGTCCCGCTTCAGAGTAAATATTTTCCCAGGATGATTCCCCCCCCCACCGGCCCCCAAGGTTCTCCCAGAGTCCTCCCAGTCCTCCCAGATAAATAAATAATAATGATAATACAGTCGCAATAACAACATCAGGATATTGTCTTGTGTGTTTGTTACCTCGTTGTTTCGTATTTGCATCAATTTTTTTTCTTCTTCTATGCAGTTGTGTTGTGTTCCTTCCCCAAGTGTTTCGTAATTTGCATCGTTATTTTTTTCTTCTTCTGTGTCTGTGTTCCTTCCCCAAGTGCGCAGTTGCCTTAAAGGGAAGGGGTTTTTTTCCTCCCCAAATGAGGAATGTTTATCCCTTGGCTTTATGTTGGGGAGGTGAACGAGGAATTTCACGAGAGAGGGGGAGGGAGAGGGGGGAGGGAGGGGAGGGGGAGAGGGGGGGAAGGGGAGAGGGGAGGGAGGGGAGGGAGGGAAAGGGGGAGGGGAAGGGAAGGAAGGGAGAGGGAGGGGAAGGGAAGGGAGGGGAGGGAGGGGAAGGGAAGGAAGGGAAAGGAGGGAAGGGGGGAGGAAAAGCAGGGGAGGGAAAGGAGGGAGGGAGAAGAGAAGAGGAGAGGAGATGAAAAGAAATGAGAGGATAAGAGAGAGGAAAGAAAAGAAAAGAGATAAAAGAGGAGAGGAGAGAACGGGATCAAAAAACCTTTTCCTTTTTCTCTTATTTGTCTCCACGTTCTTTTTCTTTTTCTTTTTTTTTCTCCAGCATACTATTCCGATCGAGGGTCTCGGATATTCTCTCCGCCCTCCCTCTCCCTCCCCTCCTCCCTTTCCTTCTCCCTCCCTTCCCTCCCTCCCTCTTTCCCTCCTCCCTCCCTCCCTCCCCCTCCCTTCTTTCCTCCCTCCGCCGCAACTCTTACAATAGGGATAAGAGAAAAGAAGAGACTAAGAGAGGGTAAGAGAGAGGAAAGGGGGGAAGAGAGAGAGAGAGAAGGGTGGGAAGGAGGAGAGAGAAGGAGGGAAGAGGAGAGACGGGAGTCCGGGAGGGAGGAGGAGAGAGACAAGGGCAATAAACAAAGAGCAAGAAAGAACAATACAAGACAGGAAGAGAGGCAGAATATGCGAAAAAAAATGCAGAAAAGAGAGAGAGAGAGATGACGACAGGAGAGAGAGAGAGAGAGATGAAGGAAGAGCGAGGAGAGTGGAGGAGAGAAGAGAGGAGGAGAGATAGGAGAGAGAAAACATATTGAGAAAGAGGAGGAGAGAGACAAAAGTGAGGGCAATATGAGAAGAGAAGAAAGAAAGAAAGAAGAGAGAAGGAAAGAAAGAAAGGAGAAAAATGAGAAAAAGAGAAGAGAAGAGAGAGAGGACGAAGACAAAGAAAGGAAAGAAGAAGAGAAGAAAGAAGAAAAAGAAAAAAAAGAGAAAGAGAGAAAAGAGAAAAAAAAAGAAAAAGAGAAAAAAAGAGAGGAGGGAGAAGGGGGGAGGGAGGAGAGAGAGAAAGAGAGAAAGAAGAAGAGAGAAAAGGGGCGAGAAAGAGAGAAAGAGAGAAAGAGAGGTGAGAGAGAGAGAAGAACAAGACCTTGGGTGCGAAGAAAGGAGGGAGGCCTGGTTGATGAATATTTTACAGCTGCAACGACAAGGAAGCCAATAAGGAAGAGAACGTAAAGTTTGGCCGGTTGTACATCCTCTCGAGGGGCTGTTCTGTTGCTCGCTCTCGAAGGAGGCAAGGGGGATGGGGGAGGGAGGGATGGGGGGGAGGGATGGGGTAGGATGGGTGGGGGGGTTGTGGGGTAGGATGGGTGGATGGAGGTAGGGGAGGATGGTGGGGGATGGGGGTAGGATGGGTGGATGGAGGTGGGAGGATTCGTGGGGGGAGGTGTAGGGATAGGTGGGGAGGGAGGATGGAGGAGTGGGTGGAGAGGTGGGGGGACGGAGGATAGGTGGGGGGGAAGGAATGAGGGATGGAGAGGAGAGAGAACCGAAAGAACGAAGAAGGTCCGAGAAGCGAAGAAGAGAAACCGAGGCTCGAGAATCCGAGAGGAGAGAGACGAGAGAGAAGAGAGAGAGAGAGAGAGAGAGAGAGAAGAGAGAAGAGAGAGAGAGAGAGAGAGAGAGAGAGAGAGAGAGAGAGAGAGTCGGCAGTTTGCGGTCGACACTTTAAAAAGGGCGCAAGTGAGCGCCCGCCGTCGTGCAGTGTTGCGCTTGTCGTCTTGATGTAAAGACGTTATACTCAATCTCTCTCTCTCTTCCTCTCTCTCTCTCTCTCTCTCTCTCTCTCTCTCTCTCTCTCTCTCTCTCTCTCTCTCTCTCTCTCTCTCTCTCTCTCTCTCTCTCTCTCTCTCTCATTCATTCCTTTCTATCGGTACTTAGTATTACTACTATCATTTTCACACCGTTCCTTCCGTTTCGCCGTATGCCGTCTTGGTCAAAAACCCTGAAAGGAAAATAGAAACTTCATGGCGGTTTTGACAACACCACTCCTGCCACCAGCTGATGGGGACATTCGACCGCCGTGCCAACGCTGCGGACAAGAACCTATTGTGCAGGTTCTTGTAAAATACCAGCTGTAAATCCCTTGCACACGCCAGCTGGAAACCTTTGCACACACCAGTTTGCAAAACTTTGCATACACGCTAGCTGGAGAGACACTAGCTGTAAAACCCTTTCAACATCAGCTGGAAACCTTGTAGACACCAGCTGGAATTGTGCAGCTGGAAACCTTTTTCAAAGACCAGCTGTAAAACCCCTTTCACACATTCAGCTGGAAACCTTTGTAGACACCAGCTGGAAACCGTTGCAAACACCACTGGAAACCCTTTCAAAGACCAGCTGTAAAACCCTTTCAAACTTCCAGCTGGAAACCTTTTGTAGGACACCAGGCTGGAAAGCCCTTGCAAAAACACCATCTGGAAACCCTTCAAAGACCAGCTGTAAAAACCCGTTTTCACACATCAGCTGGAAACCTTTTTAGACACCAGCTGGAAACCGTTGCAAATCACCATCTGGAACCCCTTTCAAAAGACCAGCTTGTAAAACCCTTTCAAACTTCAACTGGAAACCTTTGTAGACACCAGCTGGGAAAAAACCCTTTGCAAACACAAACAGCCTGTAAACCCTTGCAAACACCCACCTGTAAAACCCTTACACACGCCAGCTGGAAACCCTTGCAAACACCAGCTGGAATACCTTGCATACACACTAGCTGGAAACCAACCAGAAACCCTTGCAAACACCATCTGGAAACCCTTGTAGAACAACGAGCTGGAAACCCTTGCAAACACCAGCTGTAAAACACATACAAAAACACCAGCTGGAAACCCTTAACACACCAGCTGTAAAACCATACAAACACCACCTGTAAAACCCTTGCAAACACCAGCTGTAAAAAACCCTTACAAAACCAACCAGCTGTAAAACCCCTGTAACACCAGCTGCCTTGCAAACACCAGCTGTTATAAAAACCCCTGTAAACACCAGCTGCCCCCTTGCAAACACCAGCTGGAAACCCTTGCTGCAAACACCATCTGGAAACCCTCTGCAAACACGGCCGCCTTCCATCCTGCTCTCCCCTCGCCTCAACCCAGCTTTACGTTGCCATAGTGACGGGAGATCGGAGCCGCCAGCTGTTTGCGAAGACTAACACCCTCGCCGTCCGCTACACTTGAGGGGACGGGGGAGGGGAGAGGCGGGAGAAGGGAAAGGGGGTGGGGAGAGCGGGAGAGGGGGAGGGAAGGGGGTGGGAGGAGGGGAGAGGGAGAGGCGAGGAGGGGTAGGGAGGGGAGTAAATGGAGGGTAGGGAGGATGAGGGATGTAGGGGAAGGGGGAGGGAGAGGGGAGGAGGGATAGAAAAGTGGAGAGGAGAGGGGGAAAAGGGGAGGGGGTAGGGAGTGGGGAGAGAGAAGAAAAAAGTGTGTAGGAGAGGGATAGGGAAGGGGAGAGGAGAGGGGAAGTGGGGAAGGGGAGAGGGAGATGGAAGGAGGTGGAGAGGGTTAGGGAAGAGAGGGGTAAGTGGGGAAAGGGGAGAAGGAGATGGAAGGAGGTGGGGAGGGCTAGGGAGGGAGGGGAGGTTCTTCGGATATTGGTCACGTGACTTATGAATTACCTCGCGATAGGTCATCGCGCGCCTGGGCGGCTGCGCTCTCGCGCGGGCGGCCTCGCTCCCTCGGGCGAGGCGGAGTTACGGCTCTATTTTCCCTGTTCTCCGGGGCGCTGGTGTTTCTCTGACTTTCCTCCTCTTTCTTCTTCTTATTATTTTTCTTCTTCTCTTCTCCTCTTTCTATTTCTTCTCTTTTTCTTCCTTCTCTTCTCATATCCTCTTCTTCCTTCTCCTCATTATTTCTCTTTCTCTCTCTTTCCTTTCTCTCTTTCTTCTCTTCCTCTTTCTCTTCTCTCCTCCTCCTCCATCTATCTTCTTTCCTTCTTTTCTTGCTCTTGTTTTGTTCTTCTTCTCCTTCTCCTCATCCTCTGTTCTTCCCTCACCCCCCTCTTCCTCCTCCTCCCTTCTCTAACTAGCCCCTTTGCTCTCCTATCTCCTCTCCTTCCCCTTCTTCGGTCTTGTCACCACCCCCTTTATTTGTTGTCTCTGGCTCGGTTCCTACCCCCTTCAAGTCTCTCCCCTCCCCTCCCCTTCCCCTCCCTCCCTCCCGCCCTTCCCCCCTTCCTCTCCCCTCTCTCCCCTTTCCCCTCCTCTCTCCTCTTCCATCCCTTCTTCCCTCAGTTTCCAGTTCTCCCCTCCCCATCCCCTCT
>NW_020871261.1:410631-421787 GCF_003789085.1 Penaeus vannamei
ATTCAGTCCAGTTCTATTTTCAGTTCCAGGCGATTCCCTTTGCAGTTATTTCATTCAGAGATTCATATCAGTCCAGTTCATTTCAGTTCAGGCCGATTCTCTTCAGTTCATTTCAGTTCAGAGATTCAGTCCAGCTCATTTCACGTTATCAGAGAGATCAGTCCGACGTTCATTTCAGTTCAGGCGCGGTTACTCTTCGTTCATTTCATTCAGGATTCAGTCACAGTTCACTGTTCCAGTTTCAGGCCGATTCCTCCTTCAGTTCATTTCACAGTTCAGAGATTCGTCCCAGTTCCATCTTCAGTTCACGAAGAGATTTCAAGATCCAGTTCATTTCAGTTTCAGGGCGAGTTCTTCTTCAAGTTCATTTCAGTTACAGAGAGAATTCAAGTCCAGTTCATTTCATTCAGGGCGGTTCTCTTCAGTCATTTCCCAGTCTCAGAGAATCAGTCCAGTTCATTTCCAGTTACAGGGCGGTATCTCTTCAACGTTCATTTCAGTTCAGAGAGATTCAGTCCAGTTCATTTCAGTTCAGGGCGGTTCTCTTCAGTTCATTTCAGTTCAGGGCGGTTCTCTTCAGTTCATTCTCAGTTCAGGGCGGTTCTCTTCAGTTCATTTCAGTTCAGAGATTCAGTCCAGTTCATTTCAGTTCAGAGAGATTCAGTCCAGTTCATTTTCAGTTCAGGGCGGTTCTCTTCAGTTCATTTCAGTTCAGAGAGATTCAGTCCAGTTCATTTCAGTTCAGGGCAGGTTCCTCTTCAGTTTCATTTCAGTTCAGGAGGTTCTCTTCGTCTCTCTCTTTCAGTTCAGTTCATTTCAGTTCAGAGATTCAGTCCAGTTCATTTCAGTTCAGAGAGATTCAGTCCAGTTCATTTCAGTTCAGGGCGGTTCTCTTCAGTTCATTTCAGTTCAGAGAGTTCAGTCCAGTTTCATTTCAGTTCAGGCGCGGTTCTTCTTCAGTTCATTTCAGTTCAGAGAGATTCAACAGCTCCAGTTTCATTGCAGTTCAGCCGGCGGTTCTCTTCAGTTCATTTTCAGTTCAAGAGAGATTCAGTCCAGTTCATTTCGTCAGGGCGCGGTTTTCTTCAGTTCATTCAGTTCAGCGGCGGTCTTCTCCTTATCAGTTCATTTCAGTTCAGGCAGGTTCTCTTCAGGTGCATTTCAGTTCAGAAGATTCAGTCCAGTTCATTTACAAAGTTTCAGAGAATTCAGTCCAGATTCATTTCAGTTCAGGGCGGGTGTTCTCAAGTTTCAGTTCAGATAGTTCGGAGAGAGATTCAAAGTCTTTTTTTTCCAAATTTCTCCCATTTTTTATCCTTTCAGTTCAGGGCGGTTCTCTTCAGTTCATTTCAGTTCAGGGCGGTTCTCTTCAGTTCATTTCAGTTCACAGGCCGATTCTCTTCAGTTCATTTCAGGGAGATCCAGTTCAGCTACAGGGGGATTCAGGGCAGTTCAGTTGCCGGTGGTTCATTTCTGTTCAGTTCAGTGATGCCGGACTTTTGTTATTAAAGCATTCAGGTGAAAGTACTTGTATATATACGCGTTCAACTCTCCGCCATATTAAAAGGGTTAAATTGATTAATTATAATTAGATTAAATTGATTGGGTTCTGTATCTTCCTTCTTTCTCGTTCTCTCACGCCCTTGTTTTCTTGGGGGTTTTCAGGGTTTTCAGTGTCTGCACGTCGTCGAGCCCTCCCCGCCCCCCCCCCCCCCCCTTTTCCCCCGCCCCACCTCCTCCCCCTTCCCTTTTCTAATGACACAGTTGAAGCTCGGGCCCATTTTAAGAATCGATCGGGCATGCGGCAGTTAGGACGGAATCTAATAGATGGGTTTCGATTAGCCTTTTTTTATTTTCATTAGTCTGTAATTGTTTGATTAATTCTCAGACTGTTTTTGTTCAAATCTTCAATCTTTCTGCGTTCTCTCTTTCTTTGTTTGTGCTTACTCTTCTCTTATCTCTTTTTCTTTTGCTCTTTTGTGTCTCTTTCCTCTTTCTCTTGTCTCGTCTCTCGGTCTGCTGTCTCTACTGCTCGTCGTCGGTCGGTCTCTCTCTCTTCTGGCTCTTCATCTCTCTCTCGTTCTCTCTCTTACTACGTCTCTGCTTCGGTCTCTCTCGTCTCTCTCGGTCTTGCTCTCGTCTCTGAGCGCCTATGTTGTCTTTCTCTCTCTTGCGTCTCTCTCTCTCTCTCTCTCTCCCTCTCTCGTTCTCTCGCTCTTCTCTTCTCTCTCTCTCTTACTCTTCTCTCTCTCTTCTCCTCTCGTCTCTCCTCATCTGCTTCTCTCGTGCTACTCTCTCCTACTCTCTCTGTTCTCAATCGCCTCCCTCCCATCCCTCCCTCCCCCCTCCCTCCTCGTCCCTCCCCCTCCCCCCCCCCCCCCCCCCCCCCCGCCGCCCTCTCTCGTCTCTCTACTCTGCTGGTGCTCTCTCTTCTCATCTCTCCTCTCTCTCACTCTCATCTCGTCTCTCCTCTCGTCTCTCCTCTCTCTCTCTCTCTCTCTCCTCCTCTTTTTCTCAACTCCCTCCCTTCTCTCTCCCTCCTCTCTCTCCTCTCTCTCTCTCTCTCTCTCTCTCTCTCTCTCTCTCTCTCTCTCTCTCTCTCTCTCTCTCTCTCTCTCTCTCTCTCTCTCTCTCTCTCTCTCTGTCTCTGGCTGTATTCATTCCCCCTTCTGGCCAAAGAGCGTCGATGCCGCGGGCTTTTTTCCGCTCTTCAGTTCGGATCCGGGTCAGCGCCAGACTGTCTTTTGTTTGGGAGGAACGTCGTTTCAAACACCTTTTGTCGGGCGGGTACACGCACCTATAGACGCCAGAACGTCCGTGGTATTAGAGCAAAAGGGGAGGATCGGAACCGTCTTTTGTTTTCCGCTGGCGAATGCATTTAGGAAGATTGAGTTGTCGCGAGAGGCAAGGGTTTCGGCGTTTATTGTTTTTGTTGTTGTCGTCTTTGGGTTTATTGATTATTCTTTTTTTTGACTTTTTCTTTGTTGTTGTTTTTGTTATGGATTGCGATGGGATTTTCTTCGTTTTTTATGTGATGGTTGGGATTTTTTTCTGTATTTATCGCAGGACGCTGTTGATTATATATTTTTGTGTTGTTTTTGGGAAGTAGCGGATAGACGGACACGCGGACACATAAGCAGCGACCAAAAAAAAAAAACATGAATCGGCAACCCCGTGTCCCAAGACAAAGAAGAAAAGGCGCCGAACTGAGGAGGAAAGAAGGAAAGAAGGAACCGGAATAATCGAGAAGGCGCGAAGAGATAAAGGGGTGGCACGGACAGAGGAGTAATTAAAAGATAATGGGAGGTCATTAACTCGCGCGAATCCCGGTTTGACTCGCGCCGAAATTGCACAGCGAAGGTGCAGGAAGGAGGAAGGAGGAGGAGGAGGAGGAGGAGAGGAGGAGGAGAGGAGGAGGAGGAGGAGAAGAGGAAGGAGAGGAGGAGGAGGAGGAGGAAGGAGGAGAAGGGAGGAAGGAAGGAGGAAGAGGAGGAGGAGGAGGAGGAGGAGGAGAGGAAGGAAAGGAGAGGAAGGAGGAGGAGGAAGAGGAAGGAGGAGGAGAAGGAGAAGGGAGGAGGAGGAGGAGGAGGAGGGAGGAGAGGAAGAGAAGAAGAAAAAGAGGAGAGGAGAAGAAGAAGAAGAAGAAGAAGAGAAGAAGAAGAGAAGAAGAAGAAGAAGAAGAAGGAAGAGGAGGAGGAGGAGGAGGAGGAGAGCGAGTGTCAATAAGGCTCGTCCTGTTTGCCCGAGGTAATTAAACCTGAGATGATAGGGTGACACGCGGAGGGGGGGGGAGGGTCTTGAAAGCTGACCTCCTGACCTCGCCGGCGACCCCAGGAGGACGGGGGAGAAGGAGGGGGGGGAGGATTACACACGACACCGGGGCTTTAACAGGTGACACCCGTGGGGGATCTGCACACGACACCGAAGCTTAACAGATGACACCAAGGCTTTGCGAAGAGCAACGGAGGGGGGGGGGGCGGGGCATGTGACACCGGGGTTTTTGACACCGGGGAGTTTCACACGAGAACAAGGATTGGACAGATGACACCGAAGGATTAGCAGTGGGAAGGCTTAGCAGGTGGCACCGAAGGCTTAGCAGGTGGCGAAGGATTAGCAGGTGGCACCGAAGGCCTAACAAGTGACACTCGGGTTTTAGGGGACGCCCGCCCCCCCCCCGCCCCCAGATGTGACAACGTCGACGTTGGCACTCCTTCCTTTCGAGTGCACGGGGTGCCCAGAGGGGATCCCAGGGGCACGCACGGGCGAAAGCGAGAAGGTGGGCACTTCCGCCCCGCCATGGCTCACTCCGAGGGCGTGGGTCAGGGTGGGGGAGACAAAGTTGTGCGAATTCACCCCCGGCCTCCTTCGCTAAACACGGCGGGGGGGAAGGGGGGGCACGTAATCCGGGGGGTTTAGCGTTCATTATCGAAGGCTTTTTTTGGCGCGGGGCGCGGTCGCGGAGGCGTTCGCGCGGGGGGGGGGGGGCCTTCCCCCCCCTCCCCCTCCACCCTCATCACCCACACCCTCGTATTACTTGGCACAGTTTCACGTTTTTTTCTGTACTCTTTATAGTGTTTTTTTTTTCTTTCTTTCTTTCTTTTTCTTCTTTTTTGCTGCTCCCGCCCATTCCTTTGTTTATCAGCCTCTGTTTCTCGCTGTGTGCTTGCTTTTTTGTCTTCTTTTCTTTCATTTTTTCTTCCTTTCCCTTCTCCTTTTCCTTTCTTTCCCTTCACCTCTCCCTCCCTTTCTCATCCCTCCTTCCCCTTCCCCTTTCCTTCACTTTCCCTTTCCCACCCCTCCTTCTTCCTCTCCTTTCCTCTCTTCCCTCCCCCCTCCCTTCCCTCCCTTCCCTCCCCCTCCCTCTCCTCCCCTTCCCCTTCTCCTTCCCCACCCCACCCCACCCCTCCGTTCTCCCTCTGAGGGCGAGAGTATAGATGGTGGAGCAACTATCTATCGATTGTGAAGTGTACGGTGTCAGGTGTATGGCGACCCCGTCCTCTGGTCCCCTTCCATGGTGTTTCCCCCGTGCGTCGTGGGTCGTGTTACATGGGGGTTGTTTTCGCTCCCTGTCTTACCTCTCTTCCCTCCCTTCCCTCCCTTTCCTTTTTCCCTTACCTCTCCCCCCCATCCCCATTCCTCTCTTTGTAAGATGATCAGCTGTCTCTGTCTGTCCCTGTTATTCATCTGTTCGTCTGTTTCATCTTGGGTTTTTTCTTTGTTTTCTCTCCTTTTCCCTGCTTTGTCCCTCCTCTGTCTTAGCATCTTTTATCACTCCGTCTGTTGGTTCATCTTGGGTTTATCTTATTCTTTTTTTTTTTTTTTTGGTTTATTTTTTCTTTGTTTCCCTCCTTCCGTCCTTCCTCTGTCTTAGTATCTTCTTTATCCCCACTCCGTCCTTCCAATCTGTGCGTCCATCTCGGGTTTATCTTATTTTTTTTTTCTTTTTTTTTTTATTTTGTCCCTACTTCTGTCCCTCCTCTATTCTAGCTGCTTCTTTATTCTTTTTCTTGTTTTTTCTATTTTCTTTTGTTTCCCTCCTTCTGTCCTTCCTCTGTCTTAGTATCTTCTTTATCACTCCGTCTTGTTGGTTTCATCTTGGGCTTATCTTCTATATTCTTTTTTTTTTTTTGGTTTCTTTTTCTTTGTTTCCCTCCTTCCGTCCTTCCTCTGTCTTAGTATCTTCTTTTATCATCCGTCCTTCCAATCTGTTCGTTCCATTTTTTTTATTGTTTTTTTTTTCTTTGTTTCCTACTTTCTGTTCCTCCTCTTTTCTAGCTTCTTCTTATTCTTTTTCTTGTTTTTTTCTTTTTCTTGTTTTCCCTCCTCCTGTCCCTCCTCTATTCTAGCTTCTTATTCTTTTTCTTGTTTTTTTCTTTTTCTTTGTTTCCCTACTTCTGTCCCTCCTCTATTCTAGCTTCTTCTTATTCCTTTTCTTGTTTTTTTTCTTTTCTTTGTTTCCCTCCTCCTGTCCCTCCTCATTGTAGCTTCTTAAATATCGTTTTTTTTTTTCTTGTTTTCCCTACTTCTGTTTCCTCTATTCTAGCTTCTTCTTATTCTTTTTCTTGTTTTTTTTCTTTGTTTCCCTCCTTCTGTCCTTCCATCCTATCATCTTTATCACTCCGTCCTTCCATGCCCTGTTCTCTCCTCCCTCTTGCATTGGTCCTCATTCTCGTTTTCCTTCCCGGCTGGTCTAGGTCGTCATATTTTTCGTTTTTTTTTATTGATTTATCCTCCTTTGTGGACATTTGTTCCATGTTTTTTTTTTCATCTTTTTCCCCACTTCCCCTTCTCTCTTTTGTCTCTTCTCTTTATTTCCTTCTTTGTATCTTCTTTTTTTCTCCCACATGTCCCCTCTTCCTGTACTTGTCTTCTCTCTCTTTCCCCATTTCCCCTTCCCCTCCTTTCGTCCTCCCCCCCCCCTTTCCACGTTCTCCCTCCCCCCCTTCTTTCTCGCCCTCCCCCCCTTTCCCTCCTTTCTCGCCCTCACCCACCCCTTCCCTCAGCCTCCCCCTTCCCTCCCCTCACGCCCTTCCCCCTTCCCTCCCTCACGCCCTTCCCCCTTCCCCCCTCGCCCTCTCTTCCTGCACGGCTCATGTCGAAAGGGATGTCCCCCCCCCTCTCATCTCCGGCGCGGCTAAAGGAACGTTGAGCCTCCCCGGGCGAAGGCAGCTCCAGGACGCCGCTTTCAGGATGCTGCAGCTTCCAGGTCCTTGTGGCGTGATGGAGGGCTTCCGTTTGGAGGGAAGGTGGAGTGGTGGGGGTGGGTTGGGAGTGGCGGGGATGTGGGGTGCGGAATATGTGTTTGTATTTATCTTCTTGTCTAGCCTCTTCTCTCTCTCTTCATTTTCTTTCTCCCCTTTCTCTCTCTCTTCTCTCTCTCTCCTCTCTCTTCTTCTCTCTCTCTCTCTCCTCTCTCTCTCTCTCTCTCTCTCTCTCTCTCTCTCTCTCTCCCCTATCTCCCTATCTCCCTCCCTCCCTCCCTCCTCCCTCCTCCCTCCCTCCCTCCTCCTTCCCTCCCTCCCTCCCTTCCCCCTTCTCTCATCTACAACCCATCTCCCCCCCTCACCCCCCCCCCTCCGTGATTTCGCTCGGCATCGCATGAGGCTTTGATTTCAGGAGTTGCCAGAGATTTTTTTATTTATTTTTTTTTTTTTAATGGGATTTATTTTTTTAAACGGGGCGGCAGTGATATTGAGGCGTTTCGGTGTTTTACAGCGGCCTGGCGTTCCGTTTGCTCGTGTAGTTTTTGTTTGTTTGTTGTTTTTTCTGTTTTTGATTGTATGTTTAAATTCCGTTTTGGGTCGTGTTAGTTTGGGNCCCCACCTGCCCCCTCCCGTCCTGTCAGCCATTACACAGAATTCTCGACTTTGCGTTCCTGATCTTCTTCCTCTTTCTCTCTTGTTTATTTCTTCGTTGTCGTTATCAAGTAAGTCTGTGAAGCTTCCTTTATTTTTTCCCTCAGTGTCTGTTAATGAAAGGAGAAGAAAAGTGAACGAAATAGATTGTTTAGATACGTTTTCCGGAGTCCAGTCTCTACCACACCCGTCTTCCTCCCCGGCCGCCATATTGGATTTCAAAGTGTTTCTTTGTCTGGTTACGTTTTCATACTTCTTGGGCTTATAATCCCTTTTGATCTCGGATGAAACGAGTGGAATCAGAGCGTAAATGGAGGTGAGAAAAGAAAATACACGAATCCCATTTTGGACACCGTGCTATTCTTCGGCAGAGGCGCTGGTGAAGAAATGTTTCGATGGAAAATGAAAAGGTTAAAGAAAGGTTAAAAAAAAGACGATTTTAATGGTAATCAACTAATGCATTATTAACCTCGGACAACGTGGCATATGGATCATGAAAAGTGGAGAAAAATCGATGAGCCGGTAAGGTCTCATGGCGGTGCATGGCGGTTATGACGTCACGTAACCGGCGCGCGAGACTTTCCATCTCTCGTTCTTGTAAAAACGAAAACAAAACTGCATGACAAGCTTTTCTCCAAGTGACATTCGACCATTTTCCCGTCTCATAATACCAGATTCATTAGCATAGATCCAATCCTTCATAAAAAATAGAGAAAAGAGGAAAAAACAAATGAAGGTTAGGAGGCGTAGCAGTTCCCGGCGGTCCAGCTGGCGAAGAAAACAGACAAAATGGCGGACGAAGGTGGAAGCGCTAGTCATGAAGACCTAGATTCGCCAGGCGCATGACAGAGGCGGAGACAGAGAAAGACCAGAAACGCATACAGAAAATATATCTTTTATCGTGACATTTGCAGTTGATATAAACAATTCTTCGTCTTCTTTTAAATCTATTTTCCGTTTTTGTTTTTCTCTGTGTGATCAATGGCGTTCACAACCCTAGAGTTTTTGAACAAATATAAAAGTGAATATTCTTTTAAGAAAGAGAAATACCATGATAGATAAACTGATGATATTCCCCGACTGGAATGTTCGAGAAGCAGATAAATAACGAATTAATTTCCATGTGTCAAAAAGTATTCCTAAATCCACGCTGTAATTTCATCCATCCGAAAAAATACTGTTCAGATTCCGTTCAAAGTTCACGAGTTGGATTTTTAATAGTTTGTGTTCACCGTAGAACTATTGCCTCACCATAACGGTTCTTTATGATATGCTTTGTTCACCTGGTGTTCAGTGGATGTCTTTTCTGTTCAATCGGTAGAAAAATGTTCATCCAGTGTTCAGTGAGAAATGTTATTCTCTAACAACAATCAATAAGGATAACCTTCTGTTCAATGTTCAACGAGGTACAATCTCCTCATTCCCTGTTCATCAGGTGTTCAATCATTCAGTTTTGTAAATAAACCTGCCTCGCCCATTGAACACTATTCCTGTTCAATTGCCATTTGTTCACCGTCGTCCACCGTTTGTTCATCTGTTCACCGTGATCGCTACTAGAAAGTGACACGAAATACAGTATTGTTTTATTTTTTGTTCATGAATTAACAATGGCCGGTTTGGTTCTACTCGGATACTGGGGAGTCTGTTATCATTATTATCATTTTTCCTATGTCATTGTTTTATCTCCTAGTTGTCTTTTCTCTCATTTATCGCCGTTAATATTTAATCTTTTCATTATTATCATTTTTTCCTATGTCATTGTTTTATCTCCTTGTTGCTCTTTTATCACCGTTAATATTTAATCTTTTCTTTATTATCATTCTTCCCATGTTATTGTTTTATCCCCTTGTTGCCTTTTATCACCGTTAATGTTTTGTCTTTTCTCTATTATCATTTTTCCTGTCAGTGTTTTATCTCCGTGTTGCCTTTTATTGCCGTTAATATTTAATATTCTTATTATCATGTTTCCTATGTCACTGTTTTATCTCCGTGTTGCTCTTTTATCATCGTTAATATTTAATCTTCTCCTTATTATCATTTCTCCTATGTCATTGTTTTATCTCTCGTTGCCTTTTATGACCTTTTATTTTATAATATTTAATCTTCTCCTTATCCTATCCTCCTCCTTATCTTACCATCCCTCATTCGTGGGGACACCTATTAGTAATTAATTAAATTTCCTTCCAGTGCAGTAAATAAATTAATCCCAGTATTCAGTGTAATATCAGTATAATACAAGTAATATATATAAAGAACAAAGGCGTTCGTTTTGTATGAACACAATAACTAATAAAAGGTCGTTTTGAAATTACAGATGAAAATAGAGTTTATAACATAATTCTACTGAAACAAAGAAACTTATCTGTGTTTGAATTTTAACTCAAAACGGAGATTCTTGTACCTAACTCCACTGGAAAATCAACTCTAGAAGCATAACTAAGAACAGAGACTCATATAACTGAACGGAACCGAAAAATAAAACAGATTTCGCAAGCATAACTAAGAACAGAGACTCATATAACAACGAAACAGAAAAAATTAAACTAATTTCGCATACGAATCATAACTGAAAACAAGAGACACTTATAACTAAAATCGACTGAAAGGAAAAAGAAAAAAAAAATCAGTGTAATGGTCCCTCGTGTCGGCCATGGTTATCAAGTCTAAGCTCCCACTCCAAGACTGCTTTCGACCCACGCCCTCGCCAACGCCCTCGTCCTCCTCGAGTTCCCACGCCCCTGGAACGCCCAACCCGGTGCAGACGACGGTGAAGTGGGCGGCTAAGAGGACGCTACAGCAGGGTAAGTCCTTGATTTTATTTATTTATTTTTTTTGTGTGTGTGTGTGTGTTTAATGTTTTATTTACGTTATCAGTTCTGTGTGACAAGGTTCGTGATAAGATATATATGATGTGTGAGATTTGGTGATTTAAGTCGGGGGATAAAACGATAAGCAACTGGTATATATATATCTTCTGACAATTAAAAAGATGATTGAATTAAAAAAAGGTAAATTAATAATCGAAATTTGAAGTGATACTATACGCTCAGGAAATCGATTTTTAAAAATATTTCATCTCATATTATGGAAGAGGAAACAATTTTGACATTTCTCTGACCATCTGTGAAACTCTAAGGACATACTTTGCAGTTTTCATTTACTATAAAAGCATTAAATACTATGACCGGTTTATGCAAGATATATTCATCTATAGTTTACACAAAACAAGAACAAGACAGTGTGATATTATGACTGCAAGAATTAGGATTATACATAGACAGTATTGGAAAACCAGTACAGCTTATAATATCTAAGAAAATAAGTGTAATGTAATGAAGAATATTAGCGAAAACTTGTACATTATATCTTAGAGTGTCATGTAATACAGTTTTTTCAGACCACCTAGCATGAGGGACGGAGAACTACGTAACTATTTCGTGTCATGTCTTGAAAAAATAGGCTATATGTTGCAGCCTAAATTTGGAATGGAGTATCACGTGACCACATAACACATGTTGCAATGCCTTTCCACGCCCAAGCTGTATGCCGGCTTGATGGATGAGTAGATAAAAGGCTGTGTAATTGTTATTTTCTTTCGAATAATATGATATAAATCATAATAATGTTATAGCCTAAATTTCTAACGTAAAACTGTTATATAATACTATGACCATAGCATTGTGCAGTAAGTCAGGGTAATATATAAAGAACAAAATTTTAAAATCTAATCTTGAATACGAATCATTATAATTCAAAATTGAAAACACACACACACACACACACACATACACACACACACAC
>NW_020871261.1:421887-459387 GCF_003789085.1 Penaeus vannamei
GTATATATATATATATATATATATATGTATATATATTATATTGTATATATATTACATTATACATATATATATATATATATATATATATATATATATATTATATATGTATATACATATATATTACATATAATAATATATATATATATTATATATATATCACACCACAATATATAGATACTATATATAATAATATATATTATATATATGTATCATATATATATATATATATATATATATATATATATATATATATATATATCCTCCTAGATATAGACGACAAAGAGAGAGAGACAACAAAGGGACAGTCTGCTTGGACGCACAACTACAGATGCATAAAGAGATCAGCAACAAGGGTTATTCGCTCTGTTTGTTGTTATCGCCATCTTCATCGCTGACTCATCACCCCGAGTCCCGGATGTTGAGTCGACGTCCAAAAACACGTTCCAACATGCAGAGGATTCGCGGTCAGGTCGGCTTGCGTTCTTGGCGACCACGCGTTCAGACTTGCAATAATGACGGCGTGACTCGGGTGACCTCTTCCAGCAGGCGGGGATGACCCTACCCCTCTCCCTTCCTCCCTTCCTCCTCCTCCTCCCAGCCTCTCCTCTCCTCCCTTCCTCCACCCTCCTTCCTCTCCCTCTCCTCCTCCTTCTTCCTTTTTCCCTTGGCTGATCCCCTTCCACCTTCCTCCTCCTCCTTCCCTACCTCCTCTCCTCCTTCCTCCTACCCTTTCCCTCTCCCCTCCTCCTCCTCCTCCCTTCCTCCTCCCCCTCTCCCTCCCTCTTCCTCCTCCTTCCTGGCTGACCCCTTCCCACTCCCTCCTTCCACCTCCTCCTCCCTCCTTCCACTCCTCACCTCCTTCTCCTCTCCCTCCTCACCCCTACCCTTCCTCCTTCCTGGCTGACCCCCTCCTTCCTCCTCCTCCTCCTCCTCCCTTCCTCTCCTACTCCCTCTTCCTCCTTCTCCTCCTCCTCCCTCTCTCCCCACCCCTCCCTCTTCTCCTTTCTGGCTGACCCTTCCCCCCTTTCCTCCTCCTTCTCCTCCCCCTTCCTCCACCTCCTCCCACCTTCTCCTCCTCCTCCTGCCCCTCTCCCTTCCTCCTATCCCCCCCTCTCCTCCCCCACCTCCTTCCTCCTTCCTGGCTCCCCTTCCCGCCTCCTCCTCCTCCTCCCCCTTTCCTTCCACCTCTTCCCTTCCTTTCCTGGCTGACGCTTCCTCCTCCTCCCACTCTCCCTCCCTCCCTTCCTCCTTCCCCCTTCCTCCACCTCCTCCTCCCATCCTCCTTCCTCCTTTGCCCCTCTCCCCTTTCCTCCTCCTCCCCCTCTCCCTCCCTCTCTCCTCCTTCCCCACTTTCCCTCCTCCTCCCCCTTCTTCCACCTCCTCCTCCCACCTCCTCCTCCTTCCTGCATCCTCTCCCCTCCTCCTCCTCCCCTCTCCCCCCTCTTCCTCCTCCTTTCCACTTCCTCCTCTCCTCCTTTCCTCCACCTCCTCCTCCCACCCTCCTTCCTCCTTCCTGCATGACCTCCCCCCCCCCCGCCTCCCCGCTTCGAAAACGCGTTTTGCTTGCAATACGCCGTAAGTTCCCCCCCCCCTCCCCCCCCCCTCCCCCCTTCCCTCCTTTAAGGATGTCTTGCTATTTCAACTCCCTTTTACCCTCCCCTTTATCGGGTAGAAAAGGAAGAAAAAAAACATTAAAAAATACAAAAAAAAAAAAATAAAACAAAGAAAAAACAACAACTTAACAACTGCTACGATAAAGAGAAGGAAGTGGTTCTTTTATAACGGGGTTTTCCTTGTCCACGTTTTACGCTGGACCGGGGTCAGGCGGGGGCGTAGGAGGGGGGGGGAGGGAGGGAGGGGGCTGGAGAACGTAGGGAAGATAGGGAATGGGGGGATGGAAGGAGAAGAGGAAGAAGGGGAAAGGGAGAAAAGGAGATGAAGAAAAGAAAGGAGATTAATGAAGAGAGGGGGAAGGGAGGAAAAGAGAAGAAAAGAAGAAGGAGATTAATGGAAGATAAGGGGAGAGGAAGAAGAAGGTAAAGGAGGGGATAAGGAGAAGGGAAAAGAGAAAAGGGGAGAAGGGATATAGTCAAGTTAATATAAGAAGGAGGAAGATTCCGTTTAAAAGGATATAGGAAAAAAGGGGATAATTAAATGAAAAAGAAAGGAGAAGAGAGAAAAGGAAAGAAAGAGAAACGATGAAGAGGGAAAGGGAAAGGGAGGAGAGAAGGAGAGAAAAAGAAACGAAAGAGGGGGGAAAGGAAAGGGAGAAGAAAAGAAGGAGGGAGAAGGGAAAGAGGAGGAGGGAATAAAGGAGGGATAGGATATGGGTAGAAGGGAGAAGGATAGAGGGAAGAAAAGGAGAAAGAGGAAAGGAGAGAATGATGGAAAGGAGAAAGGGAGAAAAAAAAGAGGGATGAAAGGAAGAGAAGAAAGGAGGGAAAAGAGAACTATGGAAAAGTGAAAGAGTGGAAAGGAAAGTGGGGAGAGGAAAAGGAAAAAAAAGAAAAAAAAGGAAAAAAAAATGATAGAAATGTTGGAAGAGAAAGCGAGTGATGAGAACGATAGAAAAAAAAACCGATAAAACAAAAAAGGAGAGAACGGTGGAAGGTAGAAGGAAAGACAGAGAGAAATGAGAAGGAAGAAGGAAGAAGGAACGATGGAAAGGAGAGAACGTCTTAGAACGAATAGAGGGAAGAAAGGAGAAAGGAGTGAAACATGGAAGGAGAGAAGGAAGAAGGAAGAAAGGAAGAAAGGAGAAGGAAGGAGAAACAAAGGAGAAGAAAGATAAAATAAAGAAAAAAGAAAAGAGGAATGGGAAGAGGAGAGAAGAAAGAGAAAGAAAGGAAGGAAAGAAAGAAAGGAATAAGGGAAGAGGAAAGGAAGATTAGAAAAGGAAGAAAGAGAGAAGAAAGGAGCAAAAGAAGGAAGAAAAAAAGAATAGGAAATAAGAAAAAAGAAAGAAAGAAGGAAGGAAAGGAAGAAGAGAGAAGAAAGAGAAGAAGGAGAAAAGAAAAGAAGAAGAAAAGGAAAAATAAAATAAAGGAATAAAGAAGAGGATGATGGGAAGAGAGAAGGAAGAAGAAAAAAGAAAGAAAGAGGAGAAAGAAGAAGGGAGAGAGAAAGAAGATAGAAAGAAGAGAAATAGGAAGAAGAAGAGAAAAGGAAAGAAAGAAAAAAGGAAGAAAAAAAGAAAGAAGGAAAAGAAGAGAAAAAAGAGAAAAAAGAAAAAGGAAAGAAAGGAAGAAGAGAAAGAAAAAAGAAGAAGAGGAAAAGAAGAGAAAAAAAAGGAAGGGCGGGGGTGGGATGGAGGAGAAGGAAGGGCTGGGCGGTTTACCTTGCCGTGGGCGTCGAACAAGCATCTTTTCTTCTCATTATTTTTTCGGACTTGCTCGATCCTGTTATCGCGCTGCAGTGGCGCGTGTGTGGAATGCGGGCGTGAATGAGGGTGGATGAGGGGGTGGGGTATTGAGGTTGGTGGTGAGGGTGTGGAGGGGTGGGATGAAGGGGGTGGGGTGGTATTAGGGGTGGAGTGGGAGGTGGTGTATGAGGGTGGTATAAGGGGGGTGGAGTAGGAGGGGAAAGTATGAGGGATGGTATGAGGCGGGTTGAGGGGTGGGATGGGGGGAGGGTGGTATGAGGTGGGGGGTGGAGTGTGAGGGCTGAAGTGGAGGGTGGTGAGGGGGCGGAGTATGAGGAGGTGAGTGGGAGGGGTTGATGTGAGTGGGAGGTGGGATGAAGGGGTGGGTGGGGAGGGGGTATGAGGTGGTGGAGGGGGAGGAAGTTGTGAGCGCTGAGGGTGGTATGAGGTGGATAAGGGGGGGGAGGTGTATTAGGGGGTGGAGTTGGGGGATGACGGAGGGAGGGGGATGTGGGTGAATGAGGGGTGAAGTGTAGGGGAATTATGAGGGGTAGTATAACGGGAATGGAGTGGGAGTGGGAAGTGTGAGGGTGTATGAGTTGGGGCAGTGGGAGTATGAAGTATGAGGTGTAGGGGGCGGAGTGGGAGGGGGAAGTGTGAGGGTGTATGAATGAAGCGAGAAGGGGAAGTTGAGGGTGTGAAGGATGGAAGAGTGTGAGGATAGAAGGGGTGGATGAAGTGAGGAGAGGGTAAAAGGTGAAGTGTAAGGGTAGTATTAGAGAGGAAGTGTGAGGATGGTAAAGGAAGTATATGAGTTTATGAGTCTCTAAAAAAGGGTTGAGAGTCATGAGAAAGAGGGAGATCGAGTTATGAGGTTTAGAAATATGAGGAAACTACATAATGATGTTTTGAAAAAAAATGAGGTTAATTATGATGGATTATTATCATTACGGATGCTAGCGAAAAGATGCGGATTGTGAGGTATGAGGTTGTGAGTGTGTGGGCGGGGGTTAGCCGCCCGTGTCCCCCCCCCCCCTCCCTCCAGAAATGGACGAGCGGATGTACCACGCACCGCTGCCCCACCCCCACCCCCCACCCCACCCCCACCCCCCTTCTCTTACCATTTTCACGTCACGCTCTCCGTCACAGCCGACGGTACCGCGTTACGCCGATGAACACATACACGGAGATATACGCACACTCAAGACCATACACGCACGGACACACACACACACACACACACACACGCACGCATACACAGACTCTCTCCTCTCTCTCTTATCTCTCTATCTCTCTCTCTCTCTCTCTCTCTCTCTCTCTCTCTCTCTCTCTCTCACACACACACACACACACACACACACACACACCACATACACACACACGCACGCGCGCGCGCGGCGTACATACCATATTCACAATAATAATACAAATACTCATGTACTCAGACATATCCAGGCTCGTGGGCACTCACACAGACATACAGACATACGCTCATTCACACAAAAACACACACACGTGCTCTTACACTATTATGTAACCTTAAAAAATTCTCACACACACACATAAGCACCTGCACAAACAGACAGCCGTACGGCCATCAAATGCATTTGCACACACACACACATTATTCTCTCTCTCTCTCTCTCGATCTCTCCTCTCTCTCTCTCTCTCTCTCTCTCTCTCTCTCTCTCTCTCTCTCTCTCTCGTCTCTCTCTCTCTCTCTCTCTTCTCTCTCTCTCTCTCTCTCTCTCTCTCTCTCTCTCTCTCTCTCTCTCTCTCTCTCTCTCTCTCTTTTAAATGTTTCTTTCTCTCTCTTTCTCTCTCTCCCTCTCTCTTCTCTCACACACAGACACCACACACACACACACACACACACACACACACACACACACACACACACACACACACACACACACACACACACACACACACACACACACACACACAACAACACACACACACACACACACACACGCACACACACACCACACACACACGCAGAAACGTACATGTGGGTGTCCGGCCGTGTAGTACACAGCTTGGCACGGTCTGTGAGCTACAGTTTACCCGCTCAGCTGCCCAGGCGTGACGTAGAAGGAGGAGGAGGAGGAGGAGAGGAGAGGAGAGGAGAGGAGAGGAGAGGAGAGGAGAGGAGAGGGGAAGGAAGGAGGGTGGAGAGGGAATTAAAGACTTAGAGGAAGGGGGGGGGAGAGGAGAGCGGAGGAGAGGGAAGAGGGGAGGGAGGGAATTAAAGGAGAGAAGAGGGAGGGGGGATAAGAGGGGAAGGGGAGGAGAGGGAAGGAAAGGAGAGGAGAAGAGGAGGAAAGGCAGAAAGGAGAGGAGAAAAAAAGGAGGAAGGAGAAGGAGAAGAAGAGAAGGGCAGAGAGGAAGGGGAAGGGCGAGAGGAGAGGAAGAAAATGAAAAGCGGGAAGCGTAAAGAAAAGAAGGAAGGAAGAAAGAGGAGATTTCAACGCCGTCTTCTAAGGAGGTTGAGAAGGAAGTTGAGATTTCCTTTCGTCTATTCTCTCCTCCCTTCCCTCCCCCTCCCCTTCCTTAATCACCCCCCTCCCTTCCCCACACCAACTGTTCTACTAATTGTCATTATCTTCTTGTGCTTCTTCTTCTTCTTCTTCTTTTGCTTCTCTTTTTTCTTCTTCTTCTTCTACGTCTTCTTCTTCTTCTTCCTCTTTTTGTTAATTATCCATCTCCTCCTCTTCTTCTTCGTCTTCTTCTTACTTTCTATTCGCTTTCTTCTTCCTAATTACTCCCTTCCCTCCCCATATCTCCTCCTCCTCCTCTTCTCCTTCTTATTCTTATCTTTTCGGTCTATTCCCCCTAATCATCCCCTCTCTATACCTCTTTCTCCTCCTCTACTTCTTCTTTCTTCTTCTTGCCCCTTTCTTCTCTTTCTTTCCCCTAATTATCCCCCTTCCCTTCTCTATACCCCTCCTCTCTTCCTCTTCCTTTTTTCCCTATACCTCCTCTTCTTCTTCTTTTTTCTTCGCTCTTCCCCCCTTCCTCTCCCCCTCTCTTCTCCCTTCTCTACGTGGTTAGCCAAGAGTGACGTTCAAGATGGCGAGTCCCCTGAGTTTCCTCTCTTCTACGTCTTCATATTTCTGTCTGTCTGTCTGTCTGTTTGTCTGTCTCTTTGTCTGTTTGTCTTGTGTGTGTTTGTTGTCCTTTCTTTCTGTTTTTTTTTTCTTTCGTTTCATTTCGTCTTCTCTTTGTCTCTTGTCTCTTGATTTGTCTGTCTGTCTGCGTGTTTGTCTATCTTTCCTTTCTGTGTTTTTATTTTCTTTCGTTTCATTTCTTCTTTACCTGTCTGTCTGCTGTCTGTTTGGTCTGTCTCTGTCTGTCTATCTGTTGTCTGTCTGTCTGTCTGTCTGTCTGTCTGTCTCTCTCTCTCTCTCTCTCTCTCTCTCTCTTCTCTCTCTCTCTCTCTCTCTCTCTCTCTCTCTCTCTCTCTCTCTCTCTCTCTCTCTCTCTCTCATCACTCATCGTTACCTCTTCTATCAATCTCTCCCTTTCTCCCTTTCTCTTCCTCTTTCTCCTCCCTTTTCTCTCCTTTCCCTACTCTCTCCCTCACCTTTTCTCGTCCTCTCCCTTCCCTCTTTCTCTTCCCTACACTCTCTCTCCCTTTCTCGTCCTCTCTCTCCCCCTGTTTCTCTTCCTCTCTCTCCTTCTATGTCACGCTACGTCACGCTATGGAATGGCAAAAGGTTGGAACGAGTAAGTGAGAGATTTGGTTAACAAGGTAAACACTGATTACATAATTTGGGCGTCATGGCTCACACACACTTGTATACACACGTGCATACACACATAGACTTCCTCTCTCTCTCTCGCTCTCTTCCTCTCTCTCTCGCTTCCCCTCCTCTCTCTTTCTTTTTCGTGTTCTCTCTTCTCTCTCTGTCTCTGTCTTTGTCTGTCTGTCTTCTTCTGTCTCTCTCCCCTCTCTCTCTCTCTCTCTCTTCTCTCTCTCTCTCTCTCTCCTCTCTCTCTCTCTCTCTCTCTCTCTCTCTCTCTCTCTCTCTCTCTCTCTCTCTCTCTCTCTCTCTCTCTCTCTCTCTCTCTCTCTCTCTCTCTCTCTCTCTCTCTCTCTCTCTCTCTCTCTCTCTCTCTCTCTCTCTCTCTCTCTCTCTCTCTCTCTCTCTCTCTCTCTCTCTCTCTCTCACTCTTCTCTCTCTCTCTCTCTCTCTCTCTCTCTCTCTCTCTCTCTCAGACACAGGCGTACACATCCACACACACGTGCAAAATAAGTGCATCATAACAACCCATACCCATGAACTACTGTAGTACTCGGCCCACGTGTCTGGGCGTTATTTCACGTTTATTATTAGACCGTGCGATCAGCTGTTGGGATGGAAAGTAAACAAAGAACATTTTTCTTTGTAAGCAAAAAGCACGTGTAAGGAATCCTCTTATTTATCGGATATTCTAAACCTGGGTGTATGTCAGTTCTTATTTCATGTATCAAACGACAAAGCGTTATGTTAAAAAGGGTAAAGAATAAGTAAATAAACGTAACTTCGGATTCTTTCGTGTTCATTTTAACACATCCCGGGACGCCGACTTTTATTAATATTTTCCATGAGCATCAACCTTCCAACAAGTCGCGGTGATACCTCTAAATTGAGCACGATATGGCCTAATTGGTTTTACCTGATGACACAAGAACAGTGAATCACGTGAGCGCGCCATGCTAGTGGGAAGCGTTGTTGGTCAGCGAGCTGGTGGCAGGGTGAGTGGGGGAGGGTGCGCGGGGCCTCATGTAATTGTCCCGTTGCTTCAGATGTTGCCCCACCTAAGAACAGAGATATAAACCACAGACGAGAGAGGTAGGAACCTTGGAGTCTATTAACGAAATTAGTACTCCCAGCGAGTGACTACAGCTTTGGGCGTAGGGAAATGTACCTGTTGACGCAGAAAGGGTGAGACGACCTCTCACAGAACAATCTGTATAACGATTATGATTGGTTATCCATGTCTTGAAATCCTTATAACCTATAAATGATATAACACATAAAAATAACATCCTAAATCGCAAACTATATTTAATGAAAAGATCCAACACGCGGTTCGAACGAAACGAAGTCGCCGGGTCGGAAGCGGTGCCTTATCCATCTATCTAGTATTATGACCTCTATCTATGTACTCTAAAGTGTTACGTCTACTGATCGTAGTACATCTGTAGTGTGTGGGTGTCAATTGGTCGTGGGTGAATAACACGTGCTCTAATTGTGGGGGCTGCAGTAACGGTGAGGATCGACTGTAGCGAGTGTAGGGTGAGAGTTTATGGTAGAGAGTTCGGTGTTGTTGGTTTTGGGTCGATAGCGTTTAGTCATGAGTTTTCGCGACGAAAGCGTGGCTGGTGTGGATGTGCGTATTTGTTGGTTGTGGTGGTTATGAAGGGACCTAAGTGCTGAGGTGGCGCTGATGTTCAGGGTGACATGAAGGTGGGTGAAAATAGAGTGCGACGCAAGGATAATCGGAATGTCGTTGCCGTATAATAGCGATCGATATTCATATCATGCATCAACAATAAAGAAGAGAAGAAGACAAAGAGATAGATGAAACCCACAAAAGCGACACGAACAGCACGAAACTGAGAAAAGAGGAACAAGATTATGTCTAATATAACAAGCGAAGAAGTCCGAGGCGTGACGTAGCAAGAAAAACCAAAAAACAAAAAAATATTAAAGCACATTTTGAGTTAATACGGCTCATACGCCGTGAATTTGCCACGGTTCTCACTACTCCTAACAACTTTTCTTTTGGTTGTAGTCAGATGAGAGAAGTTTCCCCCCCGAAATGTGGAAGTCAGCCAGAAACTTACATATAAGTTATAAGTGACAACTCAGGAATACATTTTTATATAGTACGGGTATCACGAAAATGTAAAAAAAATATCCCTTTAATGTGGTAGAGGCAGTGTATAGACGTGTTTTATGTATCGTATACACAGGATTTTCAGAGACTATGATTGACCCCATTACACATCATACAGGACACACAACCCAACACACACAACAACATATACACACGACACCAAAGAACACACTCCCCACACACATCACGACAGACAACCCACACACACACCCACACACAAATCAGACAGCAACAGATCACACAAGTTTCCTAAGTATTTTTCGGGCATCTTGATATCATTGCGGCAAACTGCATGTTGAAGCACTCAAACTGGTGATACCCAATTTTTGTTTTTCTTCACACACACCACACACACACCACACAACACACACATAAAACCACAACACATACCCGCATCCTAACAGATCACATACAGAGGACGCATAAATATCCAAACGCTAGAGATTAAAGTACACATACAGACGCATTCGTGTCGGGTTGTGTTGAGGTCAGCGCGGGGAAATTGGCTTGCCTGGAAATTTGAATTTTGTGAATGAGTTTTTAAAAAAATTGGCGAAATGGGATTCTGCTGTGTATCTTTGCGCGGGGTAAAGTGTTTATACTCCCTAAACGAATATATGTGTGTGTGTGTGTTGTGTGTGTGTGTGTGTGTGTGTGTGGTGTGTGTGTGGAGTGTGGTGTGGTGTGTGTGTGTGTGTGTGTGTGTGTGTCCTGAATTGTGGTGGCGTGAAGTTGGTGACCTGATTGAAACGGAATAGATTTTGAGTTGCGAGAGGTTTGTTCCTCTCTCTTTCTCGTCGCTCTCTACCTATTAATTTACTTCCTTTCTCCCCCTCGCCACCTTTTGTCTCTTTCTATTTACTACTACCTCTTCTCTCTCCCTCATCCTCTCTACTCTCTTTTTCTCGGGCGGTCTCAGGCATCTCGCGTCCTCTCTCTCAATCCCCATCCTCTCCCTCCTCCTCTCCTCTCCTCTCCTCTCCTCTCTATCCTCGTCCTCCATCTTGCTCCATCAACTCTCCGGATCGCGGGTCCTCTGCGAGAGGCGCGGCGATCTATCGTTTCGCGGTACCTCTCTCTCTCTCTCTCTCTCTCTCGTATCAAGCGTCCTCCCTCCTTCATCCATTCTTCACCCTTCCACTTTGAACTGCGGAAGCCAGTCTCTACGCAGCTTCGTCTCTCTCTCTCCCTCTCTCATCCTTTCTCGCTCAGTCCGTTCTTCCTCTTTGAGTGTCGAGCGGGCGCCAGATCGTCTCTCACTCCTCCCGTCCTCACTCCCTCCTCACTCTCCCTCCTCTCCTTATCTCTCTCTCTCTCTCTTCTCTCTCTCTCTCTCTTCTCTCTCCTCTCTCTCTCTCTCCTCTCTCTCTCATTCTCTCTCTCTCTCTCCTCCCTCCCTCCCTCCCTGCCCTCCTCCCTCTTTCTCTTCTCTCTCTCTCCTTTATCGCTCTCTCACTCCCTCTGCCCTACACGCATAGTAGTAAAATACAACCATTCAGACCAGAATCGTATTGGTTTTATGAATGAAGATTTCCCAAGGGATATGGCGTCCGGCATTTGGTGAACTGCAGTCCTCGGAAACCTAATGAATAGATAGATAATTATAACTAGATAATGATGATAAATGATGATAAGAATGATGATAACTAAAGTAATAATGAATAGAAATGATGATAACTAAGATAATAATGATAATGATCATAACTAACAAATGATAATGATAATGATGGATAATAATGGGATAATGATAATAGTGAATGATAATGAATAATAATAATAGTGAGAATAATAATAATAACAATAATAATGATCACGATAAACTTAATAATCTACCACTAGCGTAGCGTGTCCATAACGTAGCGTGTCCTTAACGCGGCGTGTCCTAGCGTGTCCTGCTGGCGTTCCCATGGTGCGTGTCCCGCCTCGGTTGGTGTCCATCTCCCCCGTGGGTCTCTCTACCCGGGTGGTCGCAGCTTCATCAGGCCCCTGCGACATCATTACGGTAATTAGGGAGGTTAGAAACCACTCAGGGTGGCGCTGGGATTGGGGTTTGGGAGAGGGGGGGGTGGGGAGGGATGGGGGGTGGGGGGATGGGGGGGGGGGTTTGGTGGAGGGGGATTAGGAAGGGGGGTTGGGGGAGGGGGAGGGGGGATGGAAGGATGTTAGGGGAGGGGCAGAGGGATAGGGGTGGGGCAGTGGGTAGGGGGAGGGAGGGTTGGAAGGATAGGGAGGATAGGATTAGGGGGCGAAAGGGTGGCAGGGGAGGGGGGGATAGGGAGAGGGTAGGGGCATGGGGTATGAAGGGCGAGGAGCGGTTATGAGGGACGGCTAAGGGGCCGGAAGGATAGGGGGAGGGAGAGTATGAAGGATAGGGTGGGGGCTGGAATAAGAGGGAGGGAATGGAATGGAGGAAAAGGAGGGAGAAGTGTCAAGAATAGGGACGGAAACTAGAATAATGCGAATGGTGTACAAGGTATAAGGGATAAGATAGAAGATAAGGGAAAGTGAAATAAATGGGGGACATAGAGTAAAGGGAAAAGAGAAAGGATGAGAAAGGGGAAGAGAGGGAGGGGAGAGGAAAGATATAGCAAAGGGAACGTAAGAGGAGTTGGGGGGGGGGAGTAGGGGGATAGGGTGATGGTAGCAGGGTAGACTGGAAGGGGGGGGTAGGGAAGGGTGGTTGGGGGAGGGGGAAGGGGAAGGGGAAGGGGGAGGGGGGTAAGAAGGAAGGGGAGGGAGGTAAGTGAGAGGGGAAGGGGGGGGAGGGAGGATGGGGAGAGATGACCATTGATTCTTGTTTAATTGAGTTCTTAAAGAAGGCAGACTAATGGCTTTTTCTCTTTTTTTTTTTTTTTCTTTTTTTTCTTTTTTCTTTTTTTTAGCCCCATTTGGTTTCTCTGTGGCTTTGTTCCCAAATTATCTGTCGCGTCCATCATTCTGTGTTGGCGTGAGGGAGGGAATAATACCCGTGTAAATTACTTTTTGTTTATTTTTATTGTTGTCTTGAAGCTTGAAAGGCAAGTAATGTAACCGTTATTACCAAAAGCGAGGGTATGTTACCGTTATTGCCATAGATCTTACGAATGCGATGCTATAGCCATGACTTCGGCGTTGATTTCAATTAGTAATTTATGATTACCTGTTTATAATGATGTAAGAATTTATACAAAACTGTAATACAAGTGATAAGTTTGCAAAATTTAAGTGAAGTGCTGATGTTGTTTTGGTTAATTGATAAGTTACGGACATCTTAATCCGAAGTCTAGACTCTATCATCACATTCGCACGATTCAAGGCTTAAAATTTCAGTTGAATTAAAGAAAAAAACAATTACTTTTTTAAGAGATGGAGATGATCTATTAACAAAAAGAAAAGAAAAGAAAAAAAAGAGAAAAAAAGCACAAGGCACCATGAAAGTTGGGTTAAATATTAAGGAAAACTTAATTAGGTTTTTTAAGCGGACAGATAAAAATCTAATAATAATATAAAAATAGAAAAAAAGATAAAAGAATAAGTAAATAAACGAAGAAAAATAAAATGCACGTCACGATGAAGTCAACAAGCCAATGGACACAGTACCCGAAGTCAGTAATTTATAATACAACAAAAATTAATACAGCAGATCACACGCACATACAAACACCTCGTTGTACCGTCTTATCGTTTGCACTAACAACACCAACACCAACTAACAACGGCCTTGCTTCATCTCGGCCTGGCCCTCTGGTGGTGACCTCGGCAACTAGAAGAACTTAATCCCCTTTTGAGATAAAGCTTAACCTCTCGAGCTGTTAAGGTCGATGCGCCTACGTTTCTGCGGTGTGATTTTGAGCCTTACGGTCGTCGATTGCGGTGATGATATACGTCTGGATGAAGCGGGTGATGGGTGGGTGGTTGGCGGGTGGCGGGTGGGTTGGGCTCAGGTCGGGGCTTAATATGACCCGTGAGAGGAGGTATGCCCTCTTGGAATGCCCTTTTTGGTATGACCTCTTGATATACCCTCTTGGTATGCCCCACTGCTATATCCTCCTGGTCCTCACCTGGTCGTCTTGTATACCCCTTTGGCATGTCCACTTGGTATACCCTCTTGGTATGCCTCGCTGGTATGCCCCTTTGGTATATACTCTTAGTATGCCCCTTTGGTATATCGTCTTGGTATGCTCCCTTTGGCATGTCCACTTGGTATACCCTCTTGGTATGCCGCGCTGGTATGCCCCTTTGGTATATCTTCTTGGTATGCTTTTGGCATGTCCAATTGGGATACCCTCTTGGTATGCCTGGCTGGTATGCCCCTTTGGTATATCTTCTTGGTATGCTCCCTTTTGGCATGTCCAGTTGGTACGCCCGCTTGATATACCCTCTTGGTATGCCCTCTTGGTACACCCTCTTGATATACCCTCTTGGTATGCCTCTCTCTCCGCAGCATCCATCTCTCACGTCAAGTCGCCTCTTTTGAATATAAGCCCTCTTGGTATTGCCCTGCTTTGGTAATGCCCACTTGGGTATGGTGCCCCTCTCTCCGATCCGCAGCATGCCATCTCTTCACGTCACAGTCGCCTCTTTCAGCCCGTCACCAACACATCCTCCCAAAACGTGGACCTGATCAGTTACATGTCACTTCTCTCGTCTCTTTCTCCTCTCTCTTTCTCTGTCTCTCTCTTCCTTCTCTGTCTCTATCTCTTCTCCTCTCGCTCCTCTTTCTCTCCTATCTCTCTCTCTCTTCTTCTGTCTCGAGTCCGCAGTCGATCTCTCTTCTCATCGGCTCCGTGTCTCTCAACCCTCCTCCCTCTCACTCCCTCTCCCCTCCACGCCCGTCTGCCTGTCTTCTCCCGAGTCCTCTCGCTGCTCTCTCTCTCTTCTCATTTCTCCTTACTATCTCTCCTCCTATCCCGCTTTCGGTCGTCGTCTGCCATTCCGTTTTTCTCCTTAATTCTCTCTCCCCTCTCTCTCCATCCTTCTCTCGTTTTTCCTCAGTCTCGTAGGCTCTTCTCCTCTCCTCATTCTCTCTCCATTGGCATATCTCCACCGTCCATCACCCCCTCCCTCTCTCTCTCTCTCCCTAACATCCCCACAAATACCCCGCTCCCTCCCTCCCTGCTCCCTCCCTCCCCCTCCCTCCCTCCTCCTCCTCTCTCTCTCTATTATCTATTATCTATCTCTTCTTTCTCCTTTCTCAGGGCGATGACGGTGCCCGCTTCTCTCTTCTCATTTCGTCTTCCTTCAAAGTCCTCACATCGGGCCTATACTTTTCCTATTTCCTAATCTAATCTTTTTTTGTCTTTTACTTTTTCTTTCTTGTTCTTTTGTTCTCCGTCTCCGATGATATTAATTCTGCAGTGATTTTCAAGTAGTCAATGATTCTTTACGTTTGATGTTTAATTTGCAAAAGAAATTGTTATTGGTAGTTTTATTGTTATTAGTTATATTATTGTTCTGGTTGGTATTAATTATTCATTATCATCATTATCATTATTCAATTATGATTATTGTTATTATCATTATGATTATTGTTATTATTATATATGATTATTGTTATTGTTATTATCATTATAATTATTGTTATTGTTATTATCATTATGATTATTGTTATTGTTATTATCATTATTATTATTATTATTGTTTTATATTATCATTAATTATTATTGTTGTTATCATTATTATTATATTGTTTGTTGTTATCATTTATTTATTCATTTTACGGAATTAGTGCTTCCATCTTCAGCCTTTATCTTATCCCTCTCCTTCGCGACTTTCATAAATTTTCATAAGATCCTTATAGACGGTGACCCTAAAGGAATGTCATTGTTCTGTGACACAAGAAAGTGTCCCGTGCTCTCTGTGGGGGTTTTGGGGGGGGTGGGGGGTGGGGGAGGGGTAGGGGGGGCTATTGTGTTTCTCCTTCCACAACAACAAAAGGGAACTTGGTCGTCACGATAAACGACCCTCGAGACGAAGTGACGAAGGAACGACTTTGAGGCGAAAGGACGACCTCTCAGAAGCCGTGAAAACGATTGTTGGTATCTGTCTGTTCATCTATTTATCTATCTATATCTATATCTATCTCTCTATCTTATTATCTATCTAAATGTGTACGTGTGTGTATGTGTGTGTGTGCTGTGTGTAGCGTGTGTGTGTGTGAGTGTGAGTGTGTGTGTGTGTGCGTGAGTGTGTGTGTGTGTGTGTGAACGTGTGTGTGAGCGTGCGTGTGTGTGTGTGTGGTGTGCGTGCGTGTACGTGCGTGCGTATGTGTGAAAATCAAACATAAACAAAACACGAACGATAAAAAACAAAACTAAAATTACCCAACCGAAAGAGGTAAAAAAAAAAGACCCCAAAACGACACTCTCCCACCACCACGACTCTTTAAAAAACAGCGACTCACGCGACTCCAATACGACCCACTGTTGTTTCTCCTCCTTCGACGTTTGGAATGGCCCCCTTCGAGCAGAGGTGTCCCGCGGCTTCCGACAATAATGTAGACGGAGACACTATAACTCTCAACCCTGTCTTTGCCCAGTTCATCAGCCAGTCCCTGAGATTCTGTGGCGGTCGGGGAGTAGCGGTTTTAACAGCGTGGTGGCAGCGGGGAGTCTCTGCGAGGGTTCCGTGGCGGCCGTGGGGGAGGCTTTGTATGGTGGAGGGGAAGGGGAGAGAGAGGGAGTGGGGGGGGAGGGAGGGGGGGGGAGGAGGGGAGGGGGGAGGAGGAATAGGAGGGGGGAAGAGGAGGGAGGAGGGGAGGGGAGGGAGGGAGGGGGGAGGGGGAGAGAGGGAGAGTAGAGGGGGAGAGAAGGGAGAGGGGGAGAGAAAGAGGAAAAGGAAAAGAGGAGAGAGAGAGGGAGGATTGGAGATAGGAGATAGATAAGATAGAGATAGAGAAGATGGAGAATAAATAAAGGGATAGATAGATAGAGACACACTATTTAGACACCAAACACATGACAGTAATACATACATAAACAGACAGAGAACGAGAAAGAAGAAAAGGAAGAAGAACAGAGAGAGAGCGCAAAAAGAGAGAAATTAATACACATACACTCAAATAAAGAGACACTAACGGAAACATACAAATACCGAAAGAGAAATGAAATGAACGTAATAAAGAGAAACAAATAAAGAAACAAATAGACAGTATCATTCGGATAATAGCTTTGTACTTTTACGTTGTCGTGACTATAGGAGTGGGGGTGGGGGGGGCGTGAAGGGAAAGGGAGATGGAGAGAAGAAGAAGACGAAGAAGAAGAACGAGAGAAAGAAGAGAGAGAGAGAGAGACAGAACACAGACAGACGCAGAGAAAAGAAAAAGAGAGAGAAGACAAGGAGAAGTGCAGAAAAGAGAGAGAAGAGAGAGAAAGGGAGACAGAGAACAGAGGAGAAAGAGAGAGAAACCGACTACATAGGAGAGAAAACAAAAGGATGACAGAGACAGAGGAATGTACAAAGAGGAGGAGAGAGAGAGAGAGAGAAAGACAGAAGACAGAGACAAGAGAAAAGAAAAAGACAGAGATAGAGACACGAGACAGAGAGAGTGTGTGTGAAAAGAGAGAGAAGAAACAGATGATACAGAGACAGAGGAGAAAAGTGTGTGTAAAGAGAAGAAATAGAGACAGAGAAAGAGAGAGAGAGTGTGTGAAAGAGAGCAAGAAATAGAGACAGAGAGAGAGTGTGTGAAGAGAGCAGAGAGACAGAGACAGAGAGGTGGTGTGAGGGGAGAGAGAGTGTGTGTTTGTGAAAGAAGGAGAGAGAGCAGACAGCCACAGAGGAAAAGAAAAGAAAAGACAGCCAGATAGAGAGTGTGTGAAAGAGAGAGAGAGAGAGAGAGATGGGAAGCTGCGAGGTCAAAGGTCGTGGGAGGCTGGAGGAAGGGTGGCGGGAGGTCAAAGATGAAGCATCACCTGGCATACCGGGAGAGGAAAGGTACGAAGAGAGGTTATTAAGGGAGATGAAATAATTATAAATAGACAAGGCCGATAGATAGGGGGAGGGCGAGAGGGCGATAGATAGAGGAGAAGGGAGAGAGAGGGTGATAGGATTAGGGAGAGACAGGCCGATAGATAGTGAGAGACGAGGGGCGATAGATTAGATTAGGTAGAGACAGGCCGATAGATAGGTAGAGACAGGGCGATAGATAGGGAGGGAGAGGGAAAAATAGATAAGGGAGAGGAGAGGGCGAATAGATAGGCTAGAGACAGGCCGATAGATTGGGTAGAGACAGGGGATAGATATGATAGAAACAAGCCGATAGATAAGTAGATACTCTTTTATATTTGTGTACGATTGCCCGTGATAGGTTAGGTATTTCTTTTTTTATGTCTGTCTATCAAATTAAAATCAATTGCGGATAGATAGGTAGATATATCTCTTTCTGTATATCTATCATAAATCAATTGCCGATAGATAGGTAGATTATCTCTTTCTGTCTATCTATATGTAAACAGTTGTCGATAGATTAATCTCTTTTAATTTGATCTGTCAGTCTACCAGTTACCGATAGATGGGTAGATATCTCTTTTCTATCTATCAGTAGACTAATTACCGATAGACAGGTAGGATCTCTCTTCTATCTATCAGTAAACTAGAATAGACAGGTATAACTCCTATCTGCCCATGGTGATAAGTAGTTATCTTTTTCAGCTGATCTGTCAGTCTAACCAGTTGCCGATAGATGGGTAGATGTCTCTTTTTTTATATCTATCAATAGCCTAAATTACCGATAGACAGGTAGACAATCTACCGAGTAAACTAAGATAAGACTGGTAAGATAGACAGGTATCTCCCTATATCCAGTAAACGAGAATAGACAGGTAAATAACTCCTATCTAACCGACTATCAGTAGAACAGAAAATATTTGAAGATAGATTCCAGAGGAAGTGGGGTTCATATCCTGTGTCAGAGTCCTGTGCAGTGTCTTCGCCTTGCAATCGTGCAACTGAGAGAGGCTGCAGTGAGCTGAACGCACGCACGCACGCACGCACGCACGCACACGACCGCTGAGACTGTTCAGATACTTTCACGATCAAAGAAACAGTCATGCGGTCATGCGCGGGGATGGAGCCACGCATACACATGCACAGATATATATGAATATGTGTGTGTGTGTGTGTATATTATGTATATATATATATATATACTATATATATATATATATATATATATATATATATATATATATAAATATATAATATATATGATAGAGAGAGAGAGAGAGAGAGAGAGAAGAGAGAGAGAGAGAGAGAGAGAGAGAGAGAGAAGAGAGAGAGAGAGAGAGAGAGAGAGAGAGAGAGAGAGAGAGAGAGAGAGAGAGAGAGAGAGAGAGAGAGAGAGAGAGATATATATATATATATATATATATATATATATATATATATATATATATATATATATATATATATAGGATATATATGTGATAGATATAGAGAGAGATTGTGGCGTGTATGTGAATGCGTGTGCCGTGCGTGTGTGTGCGCGTGCTGTACTGATCCTGGATATGGTTCGTACATGTTATTAAGGTCACGACTTACACATCTCTACCTGTCTCTACCTATCTGGTTATCTCGTCTCCTGTCTACTTGGGCATCTACCTGTATCTCTTCGGTTATCTCTCTTCCTTTCTTTGTTCCTGTATCTCGAGATCTCTGCGTTTTATCAAGATGTTTATTGAATCCAGGCGTAATGAAGAAAGAGAGAAAGTTAATCTTGTGGATGTGTGTGCGAGGGGGGGGGAGTTGCGTGGTGTATGTGTGTGCGTGTGTGTGTGTGGTGCGTGTGTGTGTGTGTGTGTGTGTGTGTGTGTTTGGGTTGGGTTTGCTTGTGTGTGTGTGTGTTTGCGTAAGTGTTGTGTGTGTGTTTGAGTTTGGGTTTGCTTGTGTGTGTGTGTCCGTGTGTATGTGTGTTTCTTGTGCGTGAATGTGTGTGTGTGTGTGTTGTGTGTGTGTGTTGTGTGGTATAGTATGTAAACATGATATTTGCGCGAACACAGGTTAATTAATAATAAATTGACTGATGGTTATACGATGTATATAGATGATTTCGTAAGCCTATGATAATGAATTTTATTACACCAAGTTTTATTAATGCGATTTATACTAAAGTTAGTTCAACAGCCAGAAACAGATGCCATAGGCCTATATCTCAAATACATTTTCACGTATTTAGTTTAGTATTTTTAAATTAAAGAGATAAGTAAATACCAAAATAAAGATGATAAACAATCACAATAAAGATTTAAAAGAAATTTACGAAGCAAAATAACGTGTAATTTCGGTAATTAATATTCATATATACGGATACGCATATAAACATAAATAAATGCATATCTATCAATCTATCATATCAAGTGGACAGATAGACAGTTAAATGTACATCTTTAAGATAGATATACAATTTATACGAATATATTCATGGGACCTTAAAGAATTTTAACAAACCGACACGAAAATCAAGTCCGTTTTTTTTTATTTCTTTCGTAAATTTCTTTTTCATTCCATTACTGTTATTGTTTAATTTTCTTTCATTCATTACTGTTATGTTTCTTATCTTCATTTTCTCATTCAATTAGTGTTATTGTTATTACTTCATTTCTTTTCATTCATTACTTAAATTATCTTTTATTTTCTTTCATTCATTTTCTTTTCATTCACTGCTTATTGTTTATATTCTTCATTTTCTTTCCATTCATTACTGTTATTGTTTATTATCTTTATTTTCTTTTCATTCGTTACTGTTATTGTTTATTATTTCATTTTTCTTTCATCATTACTGTTATTGTTTATTATCTTCATTTTTCTTTTCATTCATTACTGTTATTGTTTATTATCTTCATTTTCTTTTCATTCATTACTGTTATTGTTTATTATCTTCATTTTCTTTTCATTATACTGTTATTGTTTATTATCTTCATTTTCTTTTCATTCATTACTGTTATTGTTTTATTATCTTCATTTTCATTCATTCGGGTATGTTTATATTCTTGCATTTTCTTTCCATCATTACTGTTATTGTTTAATCATCTTCAATTTTCTTTTCATTCATTATTGTATTGTCTATTATCTTCCATTTCTCTTTTCATTTATTTTATTATGTTTATATCTCATTTTCTTCATTTTAACTATTATTGTTATTATCTTCATTTTCTTTTCATTCATTACTGGGTTATTGTGGATATCTTCATTTTCTTTCGCATTCATTCTATTATTCGGATTATTTATCTTTCATTTCTCTTTCAATTCATTACTGTTATTGTCCTATTTTTTCAATTTCTTTCATTCATTACTGGTTATTGTTTTATTACTTCATTTTTTTTCATTCATTTACTGTTTGTATTTTATCTCATTTTCTTTTCATCATTACTGTTATTGTTATATTACCTTCATTTTTTCCATCATATTTGTTATGTCTATTTCTTCAATTTTCTTTCATTATTACTATTGAATTGTTTATTTATCTTCAATTTCTTTCATTCTTACTATATTGTTATTATCTTCATTTTTCTTTTTCATTCAACTTGTTATTGTTTATTATATCATTATTGTTTTTTACTTACTATAGATAAAAAAGATATATACGTTTATATACATACAAAATACATATATATATACATAGAAAGTACGTGAAAATTTTGAGATTAGGCCCATGACAGCTGGTTCTCTAAAAATCTAAAATCTAATCTCTAAAAACATATGAAAAGCGACGATGACAAAACAATTCCACGAAAGTATAACGAGGGACGGCGCCATAATTATATTCAATTAAAATCCTCTCGCATTTTGTCGGAGTCTGTGTCTCCTTCTCGCTCCTCTCCCCTCTCCCCCTCCCCCATCCTTCGCTCCTTCCTCCCTCCCTCCCTCACTTCCTTTGTCTCACTCTCGTCTCTCCCTTCTCCGTCTCTGTCGTCTGTCTGTTCTCTCTCTCTCTCTCTCTCTCTCTCTCTCTCTCTCTCTCTCTCGTCTCTCTCTCTCTCTCTCTCTCTCTCTCTCTCTCTCTCTCTCTCTCTCTCTCTCTCTCTCTCTCTCTCTCTCTCTCGCTCGCCTTACTATAGTTATTTCCTTCTCGCTCCCTAATTCTCGAGTCCTCCCTTTCCTTTTCTCGTTATTTCCTTCTCTATCTCTATTTCTCTCCTTTTGCCCTCCCGCTTCTCCGTCTCTCTTACTCCCTCTCTTTCGTCATCGTTATCTCCTTCTCGCTCCCTCCCTCTTGTTATTTCAACTCCTTTTCACTACGTTTCTCCTTCTCTGTTTCCTCCTTTTCTACTCTCTCTCTCTGTTTCTTTTTTCTCCTTTTCCTTCTCTCTCCCTTCGTTCTATCCACTTCCACTTCCCTCCCTCTCTTTCTCCATCTGCTCACTTTCTTTCGCTCTCTCCCTCTCGTTCTGTCTGTCTCTAATCTTTTGTTCTTCTTCTTCTTTCTCTCTTCTTCTCTCTCTCTCGTCTCTCTCTCACTCTCTCTCTCTCTCTCTCTCTCTCTCTCTCTCTCTTTCTCTCTCTCTCTCTCTCTCTCTCTCTCTCTCTCTCTCTCTCTCTCTCTCTCTTCTCTCTCTCTCTCTCTCTCTCTCTCTCTCTCTCTCTCTCTCTCTCTCTCTCTCGCTCGCTCCCTCATTTTCCCTCCCCTCCTCTCTCTCCCTGCCCCTCTCGCCCCCCCCCCTCCCCTCTTGCCCTCTCCCTCTTGACCCCAAGCATCCGGGTAGTCACAAGACCTCTAACCCCCCCCCCCCGTTCCCCCAACCCACAGACCCACCAAAGTTATGCATCGAAGGTTTTCTTGGTTCTTATTTCTCGTCAAAACATGTTCGTCCAGTGACCAACCCTTACGTGTTTTTTTTTTTTTTTGGGGGGGGGAGGGGGGGTTTGTGTGTGTGTGTGTGTGTGTGTGTGTTATGTGTGCGTATATGCGTATGTGTTCTATGTGTTAGTGTGCGTGTATCTGTGCTCCTGCGCGTGTATGTGCGTATGTGTTCTTCCCTGCATACACGTCTGGGGCGTAACACGTCGCTAACATGTCTCAGAGACGCTCAGCCTCACCAGCGCCAGAGGTCATCCTCAAGCAAAAAAAAAAAAAAAAACGAGAACACACGAACACACAAACACACTCGCGTAGTATATAAGCAAGTGGGACTCCGTAAGTGGCCAGTGACACTCTGTCTACGCCACGAACAACTACTCCCGCGATGCCGCCTTGGAGTACATCGAGACGAAAGGGTTTGTTCTGTCTTGGTCTGTCTGTCTGTCTGTTGTCTGTTTGTCTCTCTTTCTCTTTTTGTCTGTCTTCTGTCTGATGTCTCTGGTCTCTCTTCTCTCTCCTCTCCTCGTCTCTCTCTCTGTCTCTCTCTCTCTCTGTCTCACCTCTCTCTCTCTCTCTCTCTCTACTCTCTTCTCTCTCTCTCTCTCTCTCTCTCTCTCTATCTCCTCTTCTCTCTCTCTCTCTCTCTTCTTCTTCTCTCCTCTCTCTCTCTTCATCTTCTCTCTCTCTCTCTCTCTCTCTCTCTCTCTCTCTCTCTCTCTCTCTCTCTCTCTCTCTCTCAGACACACGGCGTAATATCCACACACACATGCAAAATTAAGTGCGTCATAACGACACGTACCCATGGACTACTGTAGTGTATATATATATATATATATATATATATATAGTATATATATATATATATATATATATATATGGTGGTGTGTGTGTGTGTGTGTGTGTGTGTGTGTGTGTGGTGTGTGTGTGTGTGTGTGTGTCGTGTGTGTGTGTGTGTGTGTGTGTTGTGGTGTGTCTGTGTTTGCGTATGTATATATGTATGCGCGTATTGTGTGTGTGTATTTGTGTTTTTTTGTGTGTGTGTTTGTGTATGTAAGTGTGTATTCACCCAATACATATAACCATTCTTCAAATCATCCCATTCCCTCCTCAAGGATATTTCTTTTTTCTTTTCTTTTTCTTTTTATAAAGGGTGACCGTGATTTACACATTAGTGAAGTGACAAAGAACGAAGACGAAGGGAGAAGCGAAGTGTAAAGAGAAGACGAAACTTTCTCGACATCTACACCCGCGAGTGGATATCTTCACAATACAAGAGATGGATTTAACCGGTTCCGATTCCACCTTCGTCAGAAAATCCATGTGTTTATGACGAAGATGGAATCGAAACCAGTCCAAATCCATCTCTCGTATTGTGAAGATTTCTTATATTTCTTATATTTAAGATATTTAAGATATTTCTTAATATTTATTTCTTATATTTCTTATATTTAAGATATTTCTCATATTTTCTTATATTTAAGATATTTCTTATATTTAAGATATTTTAAGATATTTCTTATATTTAAGATATTTAAAATATTTCTCTTATATTTTATTTCTCGTATTGTGAAGATATCCATTCTCATTCATAGCTTTTTTTACATTTGTCAACACGAATGAGGTTCATCTACAGCAGCGCCTCCGACTGTGTACCCTGCAGCCTGTGTCCCGTACCTTCAACCAGAGTGTAATTAATGTAGTGCGTGGTGCTGCTGTGTGTGTGCGTGTGTCGGTGTGTGTGTGTTTGTGTATGGGGGTGTGTGTGTGTGGTGTTTGTGCATCATGTGTGTGGGTTTGTGTGTGTGTGTTTGTGTGTAGCTGTAATGTGTTTCAAGCAATCGCCCGTGTGTATGTGTCTGTGTGTGTGTGTGCGTGTGTGAGTGTGGTATGTGTGTGTTTTACCTTAAAGGTGTTCGGAGTCGTCGGTGACAGTGTGCTAGAATGCGATGAGGGAGACGGAGAGAGGAAGAGGGAAGGGAGAAGAGAGAAATAGACGGAGAGGGGAAGAGGGAAGGGAGGGAAGAAAGAAGAGAGATATAGGAGGAGGACGAGGAGGACAGTGTGCGGTCGGTGCGAGGGGCAGGAGAAGAGAGAATAGAGAAGAGGGAAGGTAGAGAGGAGCGAGACGATGTCGTAGGACAGTGTGCGGTGGAGGGAGACGGAGAGAGGAAAGGAAGGGAGGGAAGGGGAAAAAGGCAGAATATAGGAGAGAGGAGGAGGAGGATGGAAGGAGGGAAGGGAAGAAGAAGAGAGATATAAAAGGAGAAGATATAGGAGAGATATAAGAGGAGGAGATATATAGGAGATAGATATAGGAGAGAGATATAGGAGGAGGAGGAGGAGGACGTTAAGGAGGAGGAGGAAAGAGAGATATAAAGGAGCAAGATACAGAGAGATATAAGAGTGAGATATAGGAGATAGATATAGGAGAGATTATAGGAGGAGGAGGAGGAGGGAGGAGGAAGGAACGTAAGGAGGGAGGAGGGAAGGAGGGGAGGAGGACAGATTTAGAACACTCGACTTCCTCGTCGGGTTTTCGCGGTTTCTTGTACTTTGTTTGCTTCTGTCTGTCTCTCTTTTCTTCTTTGTTTGTATGTGTATCTTTTTCTCTTTTCTTTCTTATCTGTCTTCTCTCGTTTCGCTTTTATATCTGTCTTCTCTTTCTTCTCTTCTCTCCTCTCTCTCTCTCTTCCTATTCTCTTCTTTCTCTTTCTCCCTTCCTTCCCTTTTCCGTTTTCCTCCCTCTCCTTCTACCCCCTTTTCATTTCTCTCTCCTTCTTATCCTTATCCTTATCCGTTCCCTTTCTTTTCCTCTTCTTCTTCTTCTCCTTCACTCTCTCCTCCGCCTCTTCCCTCTCATTCTCATTCCCCTTCTTCTTTTCCTTCTCCTCGTCTTCTCCTTCTCTCCTTCTTTACCTCCTCTTCCTCTCTCTCTATCTCCTTCCTTTTCTCTTTCTCCCTCCTCTTCTCCTATTTTCCACTCCTATCTCTTCCTACCTTCATTATCTCCTCGTTCTCCTTCATTTTCCTGCTTTTCCTTTACTTTTTCCCCTTCCCCTTCTTCGCATTCTCTTCCTCCCTCTCTATCTCCTTTTCCTCCTACTGCTTTTCTTTCTCCTTCTCCCTCTCACTTACCTCTTTTCCGTCTCGTTTTCATCTATTTCATTCCTCCTTCATCTTCACTCCTTTCTTTTCCTCTCTTCTTCTCCTTCTCCTACTCTCTTGATCTCCTTTCTCTCCTTCCCTCCCTCTTCAATCTTTTTTTTCCTTTACTTCTCCCTCTTCTCTCCTTCCTATCCCGACTCTCTTCACTCTCCTCCCCATTTCTCCTTCTTTTCTCTACTCTCCCTTCATCTCCCCCTTTCTCCTTCTCTTCCTTTCCTACTCTCTTCATCTCCTCCCCATTTCTCCTTCTCCTCTTTCTTCTCTTTCTTTTCCCTACTCTCTTCATCTCCCCTTCTCTTTCTCCTTTTTCTTACTCTCTTCATCTCCCCTTTTCTCTTTCTCCTTTTCCTTCTCTTTTCCTTCTCCATCTCCAAGATTAAGAAGTTCAGAGTCAGAGCAGAGCACAGAAAGGAGTTTGGTAAATTCTCATTATACTTTAGAATTATTTTCATTAACATATTATATTGTTGCTGTTCTAACAACTACTGGCACTGGACATTGCCTGTATTTGTGTGGCCTTGTTTGTTTGTTTGTATGTTTGTGTCTGTTTTATTATTGTTTATTTGTTTGTTTGTATTTTTGTTATTGTTTATTTGTATTTTATTGTTGTTTATATGTTTGTTTGTATCTATTTGTATGTTTGTAGATGTATTTTTATAAGTATTTGTTTGTGTGTTTTTGTGTGGGTGTTTGTGAGTAATTGATTCGCTCGCACGGGTGTGTACTTGTGTTTGTGAGTGTGACTGTGTTTGTGTGTCTGTACGTATAGCGGTGTGTTCGTCGATAGCGTGTGCTATTGAACGTATTGTGCGCGCTCGTTCGTGTGTGTCCGTATACTGAATGTGATAACTGCATGTGCGAGCGAGCGTGTGCGTGCCCGTGTGTGCATCTCCAGGTGCACACGCCTCTCGTATATTCTCCTGTAAAACCTGGTGCGAACTCCCCGTCTCCAGCTTAGGTGCGTCGCGGAGTCACGGCTTCTGTCCCGAGAGACTGAATAGGGGGATTAAGAACAGAATGCAAGAATAGCGGCTACAATGCCCCTGTATCGCGCTGATGTCACTTGCTCAGAAAACCAGCAAGTATACGAAGTGTCAGCAGTGTCAGCAGCAGCGTTGCCACATAGACCCCCTCCAGGAGAGCGAGTGCCAGGCCAGAGGAAGCCCGATTTGGCAACAGCGCTCGTGCGGCGTCCGGTCCCGACAGCGGCCAACCCGCGGCCCTCTTAGTCGAGTCGCGGCGCCACGAACGCGAAGAGCACCCGGCAGCTCTTCGGCGCACGAAGGAACCCCAGCGCCCGCCTCCTTTCCCTCTCTTCCTGGATCTCGCCGAAGGACTCCCGACGAGGAAGGAGGAGAAGCCTGTTTCGCCGTCCGTCCTCCGAGTCCTGGGCCTCCTCGTCCTCCTTTCTTCCTTCCACCACCTCGTGAGTGCGCGGTCTCGGAGTCCCTCTTTGGCGAAGGAGGAGGAGGAGGAGAGAGGGAGAAGCAATATGGCGTTGGACTCTCTCTCTCTCTCTCCAACATGGCTTCGTGATGAGGTCATAGCTGTGCTTGATCTTTGATGACGTCACGAGGAGAAAATGCTATTTAAAAGTCTTTTTTATGATCGTTAAATCGGAAACAAATAGACACGAAAAGGCATAGTACGAAGAGCGAGTGCGAATATAATGAATAAAGAGTGATATAGCGACACAGCAAATAAACGAGGCTAAAGAAGGAGAAAAAAAAGAAAAACCTAAGGCCCTCTCTATTGTTTTTTGTTAATATAAATATTCGGACTTCCAAAAAGGAGAGAAAAAAAACAGAGAATTGGAAAAGTTAGCTCGTTCGTTCTCGCTCGACCTGTGTCGTTCTTTGTCCGAAATAGAGGTTGAGAGTTGACGAAATACCTCAACGGAAGCTGAACAAAGGACCTGAACACAAAGATTAGTATGCCCACACGACACTTACCCCCCCCTCCCCCCCCTTCGTGCCCCTCGTACCCCCCATGCCCGCCCACATATTCCGCTGTACAGGTGAAGTCGACGCAGGGCGGGCCGTGCGGCGTGAGGGGCCGGATGGCGAGGCAGCTGGAGTCCCGGGAACACAGAGAGAGAGACGAGAAATTATAACAGATTTCTGCATTGGCGGATATCCCGGGTCAGTCTCTCCAGCTGTTCGGTGTTTTGTTTTAGGAGTTGCTTTGTGGATGTTAGACCCGTCTCGATGGCGAAGGAAAGGAGATAAAGAGGGAATTGAAGCCTTAGTGACGAAAGCAGTGGGTGTGGCGAACCAATGACGATGAATTTCGAGCCCAGAAAAAAAAAATAATCGTTCATTTTATTCCCGTACAAGAATAAAACGAAGTGTCCGTGTTACCGATTGTACTTTTTTATTTAAAAATTTCTCTCTTAATATATATATATATTAAACGTTCGCGGAAGAATCTCCAGAATTTTACTTTTTCTTCCGGAGGCGCGGAGGGTGCTGGCCAACTCATCCAAGATGGCGGACTCGGATCTCTCTCTCTTTGGCCTCTTCGTCAAGGTCGGAGAATTTCGAACGCTTTGCTGTCGAAAAAAAGACGAATTAGATATAACGACGCGAAACAACCATAGGGCGAAGATGGTTATTTAAAGCGCGGGGGAAGCCTAGGTGGCGAGGGGGGGGAGGGAGGGGATTTAAAGAGGAGCAGCAAGAGTTATTCTTGGAGACGGGAAAGCGCCGAGGTGGTGGGATACGGGGGGGGGAGGTAGGGGGGAGGGAAAGGCACGGAGGAGATGGGGGGGGGAAGCGAAGGGAGGAAGGGGGGCGGGTGGCGAAGGGAGGAGGGGGGAAGGGGAGAGGAGGAGGCGGGGGAGCCGGGAAGGGGGAGGAAGGAGAGAGGAGGTGGAGGAGGGGAAAGGGGAGGAGGAGGGGAAGGGAGAGGAGGAGGAGGTGGAGGAGGAAGGGGAAGGGAGGAGGGGAAGGGGGAGGGGAGGAGGGGAGAGGGGTTAGCGACGGAGAGCGAGCAAGTGGGGAAGGGCAGGATAGCGGGCTGGGGGGGGGGGGGGGGGAGGGGAAGGAGGGGAGGGGAGGAGGGAGGGGGAGGGCCAACACGAACTACCGAGACCAAGTCGCGAAAGTGGGGGTAAGAGGAGAGGGGCGGGGGGGGGGAGGGGGGCTAGTGAAGGTGGCAGTGGTGGGTGGAGGAAAGATTCTAGGGGAGGGGGCGGGAGGTGGGAGGGGGTGAGGGGACGTGCAGGGACCCGGATGTTGCAATTCCACGCAACTTTTACACGTTACCAGATTGGTCCAATTATCAAAAAATAATCATAATAATAAATAAATAAAAAATAAGAAAAATAAAATAAAAAATAAAGATAAATTAATAAAAAAAAGCATTAAAAATCCAATTGTCAAAAATAAATGAACAAATAAATAAATATAAACAATAGGAAAAAATAAAACAAAATCAGAAATATTTACCCATTACAGTTCCGAGATTTTGAACATTTTCTTTGAAGATCTTTTTAATAAAACAAGAACAAGGAATTAATAAGAAGCGAATAAAGGAAAGAATTGCAATAAAAATGGGGAAGAAAGTGGGCGGGATGGGCTGAATGGGAAGAGAAAGTGGGCGTGGAAGACAGTGAAGAAAGAAGGAGGAAATCAAATTGTTGATGATGGCGATAATAAGAAAAGCCATATAAATATAATAAGAAAAAAACATAATAAATAAACAAGAAGTACCAAAGGAAATGAACAATTAATATATATGTTTAACAGTGTGTTTTGTTCATTTTGTTCATCGATGTTATACAACGAATAAATAGATTGAAATGAAAAGAAATAGATATATACAGAAAATAGATATAAATATAAGAAATAATTTTGTGAATAGAAATAGTGATGTTATTGTGAACAGGGAGAGTGATGTTCATTTTTTTTATGTGAATGGTGATAGTGGTTATTGTTCATGAGCTGAAGTGATGGTGATGTTGCTAATCATGATGTGAAGTGATGGTGATGTTATTGTGAATGATGACTGACATGATTATGATGTGAAATGAAAGTGATGTTGCTATTCGTGATGTGAAAAGTGATGGTGATGATTTTATTGATGTGAATGATGACTGTGAGGATGTATAGGATTATGATGTGAAGGTAAAGTGTTGATGTTACTAATCGTGATGTGAATGGTGATAGTAATATAATGGTTCTGATGTGAAATGATTGTGATATGACTATTCATGATGTGAAAGTGATGTAACTATACTCTGAATTTCTGATGTTATAGTGAACGTTACAATTCATGAATGTGAATGAGTGATAGTGAACTTATCACTCTCACTGTCATGTTAGAATGGTGATAGTGATATTATGATCTGATGGTTGAAATGACAGTGATTGTTACAGTTCATTGTGAATGGTGATAGTGATATTATGATACTGAAGTAATAAGGTTGTTACTAACCATGATGTGATATTGACGTTGCTATTGTTGACAGTGAGATGTGATTTTAGCAACTGTATGACTCATGTCACTCACCGCCAACCTGGTGGATGTGACTCACTCGAAACAAATGACTCACTAATGAGATTTTAGTTGAACAGGTCATTTTTTTTTTTCATTATTTGTTTCAATTATTTCAGTTTGCTCATTATTTTTTTCATTTTTTCAGTTACGAATTATTCCTTCTTTTTATCAGATTCTCGCTTGTATCGTTTGGAATTAAGTAAACAGAGGAAGTGCGAGGAGGATGAATGAGACTTAAAAATAGACGGATAAATCTACGGTCTTCGCACGCCAGGTTATATTTCATTTCTGGTTACAGTCTTCTTAAGCGTTAATTTTTCCTTCGCTTTTTCTTTGCTTCTTCTTCTTCTTCTTCTCTCTCTCTCTCTCTCTCTCTTTCTCTTTGTTTCTCTCTCTCTGACGTCTCTTTCGCTCTTCTCTCTGTCTCTGTCTCTGTGTCTCTGTCTCTGTCTCTGTCTCTGTCTCTGTCTCTGTCTCTGTCTCTGTCTCTGTCTCTGTCTCTGTCTCTGTCTCTGTCTCTGTCTCTCTCTCTCTCTCCTCTCTCTCTCTCTCTCTCTCTCTCTCTCTCTCTCTCTCTCTCTCTCTCTCTCTCTCCTCTCTCCCTCTCCCCCCTCCCTCCATTTTCCTACACCATTTCTTTCGCATTTTAAAAAAAAAAAAAAAAAAAAAAAAAAAAATACTAAGAGCACTTAAAATGAAAACTAGAGAAAAAAGGAGGGGAAAAATGAATTAACCCATCAGTATATATTACACACATTTTTTAAATTCATTTTTTCATTTACTTGTTTCTTCGTTTTAATTGTTTCTTTGTCCGGAGGTGACTCATAGTGAGGGTAGGGAGGGGAGAAGGGGGAGGGGGGGAGGGGGAGAGGGAGGGGAGGGGAGGGGAGAAGGGGGGCGAGGGAGGAGGAGGGAGGGGAGAAGGGGAGAGGGGAGAGGGAGGAAGGGGGATGGGGAGAAGGGGGAGTTGAGGGGAGGGGAAGGGGGAGGGGAGGGAGGGGGGAGGGAGGGAGGAGGGGAGAGGGTGCCAGACGTTCGAGCTTGATTAGAATTAGTTGATTAAAACTCGTGTATATTACAGCTGTTGGAGGGAAAGGGGAGAAGGAGGAGGAGGAGGAGGTAGGAGAGGAGGGGATAAGAGGAGATTGGGGTTAGGAGGAGGAGGAGGAGGAAGGGGTAGGAGGAGGGAGGAGGAGTAGGAGGAGGAGTGGAGGGGGAGGAGAGGAGTGGATAAGAGAAGGGGGTAGGAGGAGGGAGAGGAGAAGGAAGAAGGAGAAGGAGGAGGAGGAGGAGTAGTAGGTTGGGGAGAGGGAGAGTGGGGGTGGAGGAAGGGTGACGAGGGAGAAGGGGTAAGGAGGAAGAGGAGGGAGAAGGAAGGAAGGAGGAGGAGGAACAAGAGTGAAAAAAGGAGGAGGAAGGAGAGTGGGATGGGAGGTGGAGTGGGCGAGGGATAGGAGGAAGGAGGAAGAAGAGGAAGGGGAAATAAAGATGATTCCTTGAAAGGGTAATGATAATAACGATAGTGAAGATGATAATGGTAGTTATGATGACGAGACGAGCGATGATACTGATAATGATAACGACAAAGATAGGGTAAGTGATCATAACGATAATAATAGGGATGATAATAATAATGAAAGTGATGGTGATGATAGGGATGACAGTTAAGATAATGGTGATGATAATGATGATAGGGATGATGATAATAATAGGAATATTAATAAAGATAGAGATATTGATAATAACGATAAGGATGATAATAATAGTGATGGTAGTGATAATGATAGTGATGCTGATGATAACGAAAACTGTGATGATAATGATGATCATAACAGTGATTATGATGCTAATAGTGATGATGAAGATAATGATAGTAATGACTATGGCAATAATGACGGTTATGATGATGATGATAGTGACAAGGGCATTTATGATAATGATAATGAGAAAATGATGATGATAATGTCCAATTACAGTAATAGTGATGAAAGTGATAGTGATAATGCGTAGGTAAGAAAGGGGAAGAAGAGAGAAAGCGAGACAAATAGGACAAAGAGGAAAGTGTGCTAAAAACAGGAAGAACAGATAAAAGGAAGAAATTAATAGATGATAGAATATATATAGAATTTAAAAAAAGGTAAAACTAAGAAAAATGGAATTCGTAAGAAATGTAAATGAAAGAAAGAGTAAATAAACAAAAATATAATAACATGATATAATGATGTTTGTTTGTTTGTTTAATAAATATTAGATTTAATTACATGACTATTAATAGGTCTATTAATAGGTCTATGTTTTTGCGATTGTGAATGAAGAATGACAGGCAAGAGTGAATTAAAAACAAGGTATGAACAAATAACAAGAACAAAAACAAAGGGAGAATAACGAAGATGAACAAAAAAGAGAAACAAGTACAAGTGAAAATGCAAAAATGAAGGACCGGAAACTGTTATCAATTGCTTGTTTTGATTTTTTTTTTTTTTTTTATAAGAATGTTTTCTTTGTATCTTCTTTACTCTCGCTCGCTCGCGCTCTCTCTCCTTCTCTTCTTTCTTTCTTTCTTTCTTTCTTTCTTTCTTTCTCTCTCTCTCTCTCTCTCTCTCTCTCTCTCTCTCTCTCTCTCTCTCTCTCTCTTCTCTCTCTCTCTCTCTCTCTCTCTCTCTCTCTCTCTCTCTCTCACTCTCTCTCTCTCTCTCTCTTTCTCCCCCTCCCCTTCCTCCCTCCCTCCCCCTCTCTTTCTCTCTCTCTCTCTCACTCTCTCTCACTTTATTTCTCTCTCACACTTTCTCTCTCTCTTTATCAATTTATCTATCTCTCTTTCCCTCTTGATTTGTTTTATTTAAAGCCGATATTACGTACTGTAACCGTATTAAGATTTCTCGCGGTCAGACGTATGGTGCTCATAGGCCTACGCGCATATTAAGGTTATTTCTGAGTAATGATCACAAATCTAACCGAACCTAAGATAACATAACATAACCCGACCCAACCCAACCCAACCTAACCTAATAATCACAAACCGAACCTAGCCTAACCTAACCCAACCCAATCTAACCTAACCTAACCAAAAACTAACCAACCTTAATAACCTAGCCTAACTTAACCCAACCCCCAACCTAACCTAACCCAACCTAACCCAAACTTAACCCAACCTAACTAATCACAAACCGAACCTAACCTAACTTAACCCAACCCAATCCAACCTAACCTAACCCAACCCACCCCAGCATAACCTAACTCAGCGTAACCTAACCTACCTATCCTTGCCTATCCTAACCCAACCCAACCTAACTTAACCTAACCCAACCCAACAACCTAACCCAACCCTTAACCAATCTAACCTAAGCATCTTGTTTATTTCACCACGCGTGTGCAGAACGTCAACCGGGGCTTTTCTGCCGTACTCCTTATTTAATCAGATATTTCCTCATTTCCTCTAATATTCGTGCCGATGGAGCTTTATGCAAATGCGTAAAAAAAAAGAAAAAGAAAAAGAAGAAAAAAAAAACAGATTTCGTCCTTCTTATCCTTCTTATCTTTGTTGTTGTAATTATTATTGTTATTATTATTATTATCATTGTTTTTGTTGCTGTTGTTGTTATTATCAGCATTGATAATCATCAGCAATATTACTCTTTCGTCAGCCCTGTCTAACCCCCCCTCCCCCTCCCGCAGGCGTGGTGATGGTGGCTGACGTGGAGAACCAGAAGACGCCGCTCGTGACGGCCATGGAGATGGGCAAGCCGCAGCTGCGGGCTGACTCCGTGAACGAGCTCCTGGAGCGGGACGACGACGCGGGGCTGCGGCAGCTCGTGCAGAGGTTCTCGGAGGACCAGGTGCGGCGCCCCCAGCCCCTCCCCTCGCAGGCCGCCCACATCGTCACGTCCCTGCACGTCGCGGCGCAGAAGGGCAAGCTGAAGTGCATGCGCGTCCTGCTGGACAACTCTCCCTCCGCGGACGTGCTCGACGCGCCCGACCACGACGGCAACACGCCCCTCATGACGGGCGTGAAGGAGGCGCAGCACGAGGCCGTGAAGATGCTGCTGGAGGCCGGCGCGCACGTCAACGCGCGCAACAACAAAGGGCAAACCGCGCTGCACATCATCACTCTCGCCATCCACAAGAACGCCAAACCCGAGGAGGCGCTGCAGAAGACGGCGAAACTCCTCCTCGACTGGCACAACATCGACTTGGAGGCTCACAACGGGTCGGGCCTCACTGCGCTGGCCACCGCCGCCAGGTACCTGCCGGAGGGAAGCGGCGCGCCGCGCTCTGGCTTCCTCATCGAGTTCTGCAGGAATCTGGTGGCAGCTGGAGCCTCTCTGGAGGAGACCGTCGGGTCCGAAGCCAGCGAGGACGTCCTGAGGAAGAAGCAGGCTCTGACGGCCGTCCTGATGGGCGTGGGGCGCGGCGACGCTCCGCCTCGACCGGCGCTTTCCAGGTTCTTGGATCTGCTCGTCCTCCGCAAGGGCGCGAAGGAAATAAGGGACTTCATGCCGAAGAACTCCGCCAACTGCCGCCTGGGCTCCAAGTCGCTCCTCTTCCACGCCGTGGACTCCAGCGACGAGGAGCTGACGCGGCTGTTCCTCGACCGGGGCGCCGACCCCTGGGCCGCCGAAATCACCAAGGTGCTGCCCATCTACCGCGCCGCCGCCAAGGGGCACGCGCCCATCTTCGAGCTGCTGCTGGAGCGCATGAAGACGAACGCGAGCAAGAAGGTGGATCTGCAGGAGCACACTTTCCACATTCTGAAGAAGCTGATCGAAAACAGCAGGCGGCAGAAGGGAGCGGCGCCAGAGATCGACCACCTAAGGTGTCTGGAAAGGATCCTGCAAAATGACGTCGTCTTGAACCTCTCAAAACCAGGGGACCTNGCCCACCCTTTCCTCTCCACCCCTCCTTCACCCGCCCGCCCCGCCACTCTCCCCACCTCCTCCGTCCTCCACCTCACGCCTCCACTCATACACGCTATTGACATTGACACCCACGCAAACGCCAGCTCAGTCGGGACAGAGACTGTCAGAGAGGAAGGAAGGGATTTCTTTTATCAATTTTGATATTATCATTACCTGTTTTATTTTATTATTATTATTATATATTATTATTTTATCATAATTTTATTTTCATGATTTATTATTATTATCATTTAATTATCATATTATTATTATCATTATTATTTGTTAATCTATTACTATTCATCTCATTATTATTATCATTGATCCAATATTCACTATTATCGTCATTTTTTATTGTTTTTTTTATCATTACTTTATTATCTTATTGTTATTATACCTTATTTCTATTGGTTATTATTATTATTTATTATTATTATTATTATGATTATTATGATTATTATGTATTTTATTTTTATTATATTATATTATTATTATCATTTTATTATTATTTTAATTATTATTATTATTATTATTATTATTTTAGTTATTATTATTACTACTATTATTTTTATTTTTTTTATTTTATTTCATGATAAGTTGTAATGTGAGCTGGAGATTGAAGTGAACCAGATGATGGTAGTTGAACTGTGGTGGTGTTTGAGTGTGGGGTGTATAGTGGTGATGAGACGGTTGGATTGTGTACTTATAAGATGAGAACTGTGAGGATAAGTGGTGAGTAATGATCTGATGATGATGGTATGATGATGATGATTGTTATGATTGTGAATGAAATGGTTATGATGGTGTGATGGTTATGATGGCTCTGATAGTCATATATATATGATGGTATATGAAATGATATGATGGTTAATGATGGTGATGTATGATAATAATCATATCACATCATCAGGGTGTGATATGTGATGATGTGAGGGGTATGATGATAGTGATGATGATTATGGTGATGACAATTGATGATACGCCTATTGAGGGATGATGAGGATGATAGTTTTGATTGGCGATGGTGATATGATTGAAGATGTGTTGATATAAGTTGTGGTGTAGGATGAAAATAAGGGTAAACCAATGCGGTTGACGATTGAATAGTAGTTATAGATATTGTGATGATGGATAATGATGAGGAGAGGTTGATATTGATAAGAGATTAGAGTGTTAGATAGCGATGACAGATATATAATGGGAGATCGATTAGATAGATATTAGAGAGAGGGATGAGAGAAAAGAGAGAGAGGAGAGGAGAGAGAGGAGAGAGAAGAAGGATGTGGGAGAGAGAGAGAGAAGAGGGAGAGATGGCGAGAGGGACGAGAGGGAGGGGAGGGGTAGGGGGGAAGAGATGGAGAAGGGTTGCGGAGTAGAGTAGGGGGGGGATGAGAGTGGGAGGAGAGAAGCAAAGTGAGGAGCCTGTGAGAAAATAGAAGAGAGAAGAAGAGAGAGATGGAGCGGAGAGAGAGAGGAGAAGGAGGGAGAGAGGAGGGGAGAGGAGGAGAGGAGAGATAGCACGAAGGAGGGGTGGAAGGCAGGGAGGATGGAGCCGGAGAGGAGATTCGAGTGGAGAGAGAGAGAGAGAAAGGAGAGTTGCCGCTTGTAGCTGCTGGATGGGAGGGAGAAAGCGGCTGAGCTTTGATGGGGGTGTCGGATATGGGGCGAGTATGCTATTGGGGGCAGGAAGAGAAAGAAGAGAAGAGAGAGGAGAAAACGAAGATGACGGATAATAACAATCATAATTGAAACCCAGGTAAAGAAGAAAGAGCAAACAAACATACAAAGTAACAACTACAAACCAAGAGAAAGTTAGCAAAATAAGACGCTAGTTCTGAGCAAGGGAAGCGTAAGATTTTAAGCTTTGTAATGGGAATTGTATAAGCTTTCCATCTATCCTTTTAGCGCCCCCCCCTCTCTCTCTCTCTCATCCCCCCTCTCCTCTCCCTGTTCCTTTCCCTCTCACTCTCCCCCTTCCCTCTCCTGTTCCCTCTCCTTCCTTCTGCTTCCCCTCTCCCTCTCCCTTTTCCTTCTCCCACGTTGGTCGCTCTCCTCCTATTCCCTCTTCTCTTCCCTTTCTCGCCCCCTTTTCCTTGCTCTCCTCTTATTCCCTTCTAACCGTTTCTCCCTCTCCCCTGCTGCCCCCTCTCACTCTCTCCTTCTGTATCCCCTCTCACATTTTCCTCCCTCTCCCCTCTCTCCTGCTCTTATCCCCTCCCACCTTTTCCCCTCCCTCTCCCTCTCCTCCTCTTCCCCTCTCACGGTTGTTCCCCGTCTTGTTCGACCTTCCCGTTCATCAAGTATTTCTGTTATTGTTTGCTTGCGTCTGTGTGTGTGTGTTGTTGTCTGTCTCCTCCTTTTTCTATCCACTTCCCTTGTTCTGTCTCTTTTTCTCCTCTCTCTCTTCCCCCTCTTCCTCTCTTAGCTCTTCCCCTCCCTCTCCTTCTCTTTCTTTTTCGATTTCTCTCCTCTCTATCTCCGCTCTCTCTCTCTCTCTTCTTCCCGTCCTCTCTCTCTCTCTCTCTCTCTCTCTCTCCTTCTCTCTCTCTCTCTCTCTCTCTCTTCTCTATCTCTCTCTCTCTCTCTCTCTCTCTCTCTCTCTCTCTCTCCTCTCTCTTTAGCTCTCCCCTCCTCTCCCTCTCTTTCGTCTATTTCGCTCTCTCTCTCTCTCTCTCCTCTCTCTTCTCTCTCTCTCATTCTCTCTCTCTCTCTCTCTCTCTCTCTCTCTCTCTCTCTCTCTCTCTCTCTCTCTCTTCTCCTCTCCTCCCTCTCCTCCTCTCCTCCTCTCCTCCTCTCCTCCTCTTCCTCCATTTCTTTTCTTTTTTGATATGGGATTTGAAGGAAATATTGTCTATTTAGCTATTTGACAGTGCATACGATAATGATTATGATAAATTTGATAATGATATGATAAA
>NW_020871262.1:15000-16000 GCF_003789085.1 Penaeus vannamei
TCTCTCTCACTCGCATCTCTCTTCTCTCTCTCTCGGCGCTCTCATCTTCTTCTCACTCTCGATATCTCTCTTCTCTCTCTCCTCTCTCTTCTCCTCTCTCTCTCTCTTCTCTCTCCTCTCTCCTTATAATATATATATATATATATATAGTTAGTTTATAGTATATATATGTGTGTGGTGTGTGTGTGTTTCTCTCTTTTTACTACAGGAATATTGAAACTAAAACGCAAAATAAGGATAATACATATGAAAACTTTTCCATTACACCCACGATAAACCTCAACATATATTTTCAGGTGTTGCTCCCATCGAATGTTAAAAATAAGAAATAAATTACAGCTGAATAGGTATGACGTAAGAGCTAGGGAGACTTTGACAGCTGCAATTGCCTCTGTGGAGTCGTTTTTGTTGCAGAATAATATTAGAAAATCTTGATTAGCGTGGCTCTTTTTTTATAGAAAAGGGAAATTGGCAGTTCATTTTAAAAAAAGGGGGGACTTAGAAATATGCAGTTCTGGTCTCGATAAAGAAAGATGGGCATTAAAGCAGGGCGGAGAAGTGATTTGGAAGGTGAATACAGGGAATAGGAGGATATGATAAAGTTGGAAGAAAAAGGAAGGTAAAACTACACACAAAAGAAATGAGATATTGTTTAAGAAGAAATGAATAAGATATAATGTAAAGGGAATATATAAAGATTGAGAAGAATTTGTATAAAAAAATAGAAAAGCCGATATTTGCGCAAATGCCATAGAAGCAGAAATCACATTGAAATAGAGAGAATCTGAAGAGACAATATAAAAAGAGGAAAAATGAGAGAGAGAGAAGATCGAGAGAGTATGAGAGAGAGAGGCGAAGAGAGAGAGAGAGAGAGAGAGAAAAGAGAGAGGAGAGAGAGAAGATGAGAGAGAGAGAGAGAGAGACGAGTGGAGAGAGAAGAGAGAGAGAGAAGACGAGAGAGAGAGTAGAAGAGAGAGAGACGAGGAGAGAGAGAGAGAGA
>NW_020871262.1:17642-20142 GCF_003789085.1 Penaeus vannamei
TGTGATGCTGACGTCAATTGATTGTGATGGCTGACGTCAATTGATCTGTGATGCTGACGTCAAATTGATCTGTGATGCTGACGTCAAATTGATCGTGATGCTGACGTCATTGATCTGTGATGCTGACGTCATTGAATGCTGACGTCAAATGATCTGTGATGCTGACGTCAAATTTGATCTGTGATGCTGACGTCAAATTGATCTGTGATGCTGACGTCAATTGATCTGTGATGCTGACGTCAAATTGATCTGTGATGCTGACGTCAAATTGATCTGTGATGCTGACGTCAAATTGATCTGTGATGCTGACGTCAAATTGATCTGTGATGCTGACGTCAAATTGATCTGTGATGGCTGATGTCAAATTATCTGTGATGCTGACGTCAAATTGATTCTGTGATGCTGACGTCAAATTGATCTGTGATGCTGACGTCAAATTGAATCTGTGATGCTGACGTCAAATTGAATCTGTGATGCTGACGTCAAATTGATCTGTGATGCTGACGTCAAATTGGTCTGTGATGCTGACGTCAAATTGATCTGTGATGCTGACGTCAAAATTGGATCTGTGGATGCTGACGTCAAATTGATCTGTGATGCTGAACGTCAAATTGGTCTGTGATGCTGACGTCAAATCTGTGATGCTGAGTCAAATTGATCTGATGCTGACGTCAATTGACCTGTGATGCTTGACGTCAAATTGATCTGTGATGCTGACGTCAAATTGATCTGTGATGCTGACGTCAAATTGATCTGTGATGCTGACGTAATTGGTCTGTGATGCTGACTGTCAAATTGATCTGTGATGCTGACGTCAAATTGATCTGTGATGCTGACGTCAAATTGATCTGTGATGCTCGACGAAATTGATCTGTGATGCTGACGTCAAATTGATCTGTGATGCTGACGTCAAAATTGATCTGTGATGCTGACGTCAAATTGGTCTGTGATGCTGACGTCAAATTGATCTGTGATGCTGACGTCAAATTGATCTGATGCTGAACGTCAAATTGATCTGTGATGCTGGACGTTCAAAATTGATCTGTGATGCTGACGTCAAATTGATTGCTGATGCGATGTCAAAATTGATGCGTGATGCTGACGTCAATTGATCTGTGATGCTGAGGTCAAATTGATCTGTGATGCTGACGTCAATTGGTCTGTGATGCTGACGTCAATTGATCCGTGAATGCTGACGTCAAATTGATCTGTGATGCTGACGTCAAATTGATCTGTGATGCTGACGTCCAATTGATCCGTGATGCTGACGTCAAATTGATTCTGTGATGCTGAACTGTCCAAATTGATATGTGATGCTGCGTGAATTGATCTGTATGCTGACGTCCAATTGATCCGTGATGCTGACGTCCAATTGATCCGTGATGCTGATCAAATTGATGTGTGATGCTGACGTCAAAAGTTGATGTCTGTGATGCTGACGTCAATTGATCTGTGATGCTGACGTCAAATTGATCCGTGATGCTGGACGTCAATTGACTGTGATCTGACTCAATTGATCTGTGAATGCTGACGTCCAATTGATTCCGTGATGCTGACGTCAAATTGAATCTGTGATGCTGACGTCAAATTGATCTATGATGCTGACGTCCAATTGATGTGATGCTGACGTCCAATTTGATCCGTGATGCTGACGTCAATTTTGATCTGTGATGCTGACGTCAAAATTGATCTGTGATTCTGAACGTCAAAATTGATCTGTGATGCTGACGATCAAATTGATCCGTGATGCTGATCAAATTGATCTGTTGATGCTGACGTCAAATTGATCTTGATGCTGACGTCAAATTGATCTGTGATGCTGACGTCAAATTGAATCTGTGATGCTGACGTCAATTTGGTCTGTGAATGCTGACGTCAAATTGATCTGTGATGCTGACGTCAAATTGATCTGTGATGCTGATGTCAAATGATCTGTGATGCTGACGTCAAATTGATCCCGTGAATGCTGACGTCCAAAATTGATCTGTGAGCTGACGTCAATTGATACTGTGATGTGCGTCCAATTGGTCTGTGATCTGACGTCAAATTGATCTGTGATGCTGACGTCAAATTGATCTGTGATGCTGATGTCAAATTGATCTGTGATGCTGACGTCAATTGAATCTGTGATGCTGATGTGCAAATTGATCTGTGTTGCTGCGTCAAAATTGATGTGGATGCTGACGTCCAAATTGATCTGTGATGCTGACGTCAAATTGATCTGTGATGCTGATGTCAAATTGATCTGTGATGCTTGACGTCAAATTGATCCGTGATGCTGAACGTCAAATTGAATCTGTGATGCTGACGTCAATTGATCTGGTGATGCTGACGTCCAATTGGTCTGTGAATGCTGACGTCAATTGATCTGTGATCTGACGTCAAATTGATCTGTGATGCTGATGTCAAATTGATCTGTGATGCTGACGTCAAATTGATCTGTGATGCTGACAAATTGATGCTGTGATGCTGACGTCAAATTGATCTGTGATGCTGACGT
>NW_020871262.1:40142-41180 GCF_003789085.1 Penaeus vannamei
TTTCTTCGCCGATCTTCTTTCTCCCGAGAGATCTCAAAGGCACGGAGCTCCCGGCGCCAAAGCCTGATAAAGTTGCCGAAGGTGAGGTTGCATAACACTTCCAGGAAGCCAAGTCGGTTCGGCTTAGTTATTATCACGTGATTACAACACTAGTTATAAATCGTGCAATGATGTGTAATATTATGTATGTATGTATGTATATTGTGGTGTGTGGTATATTTGTTATATATATAATATATATATATATATATATATATATATATATATATATATAATGTGTGTGTGTGTGGTGTGTGGTGTGTGTGGTGTGCGTGTGTTGTGTGCGTGTGTGTGTGGTATGTGTGCGTGTGTGTGGTGTGTGTGGTGTTGTGGTGTGTGTTGTGTGTTGTGTGTGTGTGTGTGTGTGGTGTGTGTGTGTGGTGTGTGTGTGTGTGTGTGTGTGGTGTGTGTGTGTGTTGGTGTGTGGCGTGTGTGTGTTGTTGTGGTCACATATAGGGGCTAAAACGAAGAAGTTAATAAGAAGAAGAGGAATAGAAGGAAAACTCTCCGTAGAAGCCATCAACCCTGATTTCAACTTAAGATTTTTACGAAGAATAAATAACTAAATCTTTGGGGTCATTTTCTCACCGTCTGTAACGCTGTCTTGTCCCCGCGCTTTGGGATGGAGGGAAAGGAGGGAGGGAAGAAGATAAAGGAGAAAAGAAGGGAGAAAAGAAAGAAGAGGGAGGAGGAGGAGAAGGGAAGAAAGAGGCGGTAAAAACAAGAAGAAGAAAGAAAAAAGGGAGGAGGAAGGGAAGAGGAAAGAAAGAGAGAAATACGGAAGCTTGGCAGAACGTCAAAACAAGAAGTAAAAGAGAGAAAGAAGAAGAGAGAGGAAAGGAGAAAAAGAAGTGAGAGAAGCAGAGACACAAAGCGGTAAAAAAAGAAGAAGAAGAAGAGACGAGGGGAGGCAGGGAAGGAAGAGGAAGGAAGAAGAAGAAGAAAACAAGGTCCCAAAAAGAGCGGGAGGTAAAACAAGAAAAAAAAAGCCAAAGAAGA
>NW_020871263.1:0-12998 GCF_003789085.1 Penaeus vannamei
TGTGTCATTGTTGTTGATCCTCATGAATTATAATCGTCTATTTTCGTTATAAGCTACTTGATATATTATTCTGCCTGTTCACACCACACATCACACACACACACATCACTACTATCACTACACACACATACAACAACATATCATTCACACATCACACACACACACATTTTTATGCTTTTTTTTTTTTCACCACCACCACGTTTTTTTTTTTCATTTGGTTCACATCATCTACACACATTTACACACACACACAGCACACACACACACCTGAAGCCGTCATGCGAGAACAGTGTAAGACTACTAAGGCATCAGTATGAAGTTATCCGAAGCACTGAATGTAATCCCATCTAGTCTAGTTCACTTTCAGTTCCTTCTCCTCCCGGCGTCTCCTGTCAAAGCCAAAATAATCCACAATAGACCAAATTGTTTCTAAATGCTCGGAGTTTCGTTCTGGATTCGAAGCCGACAAAGACACTGATTCGACAAGAGGTTCGTATCCCTCTCTGGCGATATGCTTTGTTTTGATTAGATTCCCACAGAGATCGTTCGCATAGGAGCTGCCATGCGGACCGGATTCTGCGGGGGAATTCTGCGTTCTCCTCGCCTGTTGCTGTAATATAGGTGCGCACGAGCGTATGTGGTAAAGCTTCAGAAGCCATTTAATCTGTGCTTTCTTCGAGTCAGCTGAAGGTCTGTGGAGTTAATGTGTGTGTGTGTGTGTGTGAGTGAGTGAGTGAGTCAGTGGGGTGAGTGAGTGAGAGTGTGTGTGTGTGTTGTGTGTGTGTGTGTGTGTGGTGTGTGTGTGTGTGTGTGTGTGTGTGTGTGTGTCACACCGAATCGGTCTAGAATTATTTAAAAAACGTCAATTAAAACGAATCTGCATATTCAACAATGTTCAACTGTCCGTAAGTGTTTAAACCAGTCATCTCCTTCATCAAAATTGAATAAATTTCATACCACAAACGCGAAATATACTCTTATACAATCAAATGTCTTTCGTCCCAGACATCCGTCCTCTAATTATGTTCATTAACAGAAAACTACGAATTCGTGTGGTGATATTCATTATCTTTATCCATGTTACTTCATTTATTTTATTTACGGATTTTAACTAATTGAAATTAAGACAAAACGGGAATAAAATCAAAAGTCAAAACCAGAGTCGTCGGTCTCCTGAACACAGTACTATATTTTAAAACAATAAAGCATTTAATACAATACGATATCTACAATACGATAGCTTAATACAATAGGACATTTAATACAATACGATATCTTAATACAATACGATATTTTAATACAGTAGGACATTAAAACAATACGATATCTTTATACGATATCTTAATACAATGTGATATTTTGATACAATAGGACATCTAATACAATACGATATCTCAATACAACATATCTTAATCAATACGATATCTTAATACAACACGATATCTTAATGCACTACGATATTTTGATACAATAGGACATTTAATACAATACGATATCTTAATACATAACGATATTTTAATGCAATAGGACATTTAATACAATGCGATATCTTAACACAATACAAATTCTTAATACGATATTTTAATACAATAGGACATTTAATACAACACGATATCTTAATACAATACGATATTTTAATACAATAGGACATTTAATACTATAGAACATTTACTGCAATACGATAACTTAGTACAACACAATATCTTGACACAACACGATGCTTTAAAAGAAATGCGACAGTGTTACATTTGTATTATTGAACAATAAACTAAGAAACAAAACAAAAAGTGCGACGACAGTTTTTTAAGATAATATTGTTCCATCTTGAAGACTGTAAGTCAGAGGAAGAATTTTTAACTTAAGAAAAGGAAGTCAAAAAGCGAGTGAAAGAAAGAGAGTGAATGCATTACGTTGAGTGAGAAGGAAGAGCATAGAAGAGAAAGAGTGAGAGAGAGAAAGAGGGAGAGGGAGAGGGAGAGGGGAGAGGGAGAGGGAGAGGGAGAGAGAGAGAGAGAGAGAGAGAGAGAGAGAGAGAGAGAGAGAAGAGAGAGAGAGAGAGAGAGAGAGAGAGAGAGAGAGAGAGAGAAGAGAAGAAAGAATGAAAACCTGGGAAGGAAGGAGGAGAGGGATAAAGCGAGAGAAAAGGAACAGAGTGAATGCGTTACGTAGAGTGAGGAGAAAAGAGAGAGGGAGAGAGAAAATAAAAAAAGAATGAAAACTGGAAAGCAAGGAGGAGGAGGAGGATAAAGCAGAGACGACATTGAGTTCTCTCTCTCTCTCCATTTCTTAAAAAAAAAAAAAAAAAAAAAAAAGACATGTTGGCGACACGAGAGCGAATGGATGTTATAAATAATTGTGAGGAGGAAGAAGGGGAAGGGAGAAGAATCGGGAAGTGAGAAAAGGGAAGAATTTCCTTAGCGGGAGGTTGTTCTCTTTCTCTCTTCCCCTTTTCGCTTCTCCTCCCTCTTTCCTCTTATTCCTTTTTCTTCTGCTTCTTTTTTATTCTTCGTGTTCTTCCTCCTCTATCTCTCCCCCTTCGTCTTCTTCTTTCTTTATCTTATTATCTACATTCCTTATTATTATTATCATTACTTCTTTATTATTATTATGTTTCTTCTTTCCTTTCTACTTTTTCTATTGCTTCTTGATTCTTCTGATTATTATCTATTACCATTTTTTTTCATAGCACTATCATTATTATTTTTGTTATATAATATTATTATTTGTCACTATATTATTAATGTTATCATTACCCTTATTGTAAAATTATAATTTATTACATTATCATTATTATTACCTAAAGCATTATTATTACCTACTTGCATTATCATCATCATGGTTGTTATCAATGTCTTTATCATCATTACTATTATCAATATCAATATTATTCATATGATGGTGCTGATTATTATCGTTATCATTATTATAATTATAATTATAATCATATTATAATTTATTATTATTATTATTATTATTATTATTATTATTATTATTATTATTATTATTATTATCATTATCATCATTATTATTATTATCATCATCACCATCAACATCATTATCATCACTATTATCTTTATCATTATCATCATCACCATTAACATTATCATCATATTATCTCTATTATCATTATTCTTAACACCATTATCATCATCATCATCACTATTATTTCTATTATCATCATTATTCTTAACACCATTATCATCATTATCATTACCATCTCGATTCCTACACATCTCTAATTACGTACTACAACCTCACTTCGTATTACGTACTAAAGACCTACAGCGTATTGCGACCAAGACTCAATTAGCAAGACTCATAATTACGGTCTTAGGACAGAGGTACTTATAGCGAACAATTCTGTCGTAAAGAGACCATTAAACATTTTACATACACGAGAAGTACGGTCGTTTCAACCATTAAGGACCATTAAATTACAATCCCTTTATATGAGGAATAAAAAGGATTCGAAATACATTATCAGAATGACACAGATCATAAATACAATTAAATAAGGGATAAAATAAAGAGAGAAAACAAATACATTAAAAAAAAATGTGTATAAAAACGATTATCACGACACTAATTCACAGAAATTTAGTAATATGCTGACTATTTCTCTTTTTTATTTTTTAATAACTGATATTTGTTCAGAGGTTTGATATAAAAATGACATATTTTTCTGTTCTCTGTATTCCGTTCGTTTGGCTAAATAATATTTCAGTAATGTCGGGTTTATGTTTTACTTATCCAGCAAAAATGAAATCATCATATTAAAAAATGCTTTTTAGATATAAATGTAACTGCAATACAAGTTTGTTTTTATTTAAGTAAAACATTCATTTTCTCGCGCACATCAAAATTCCTGGTTTTAATAAAACACTAACAATCGTTGAAATCCATTAGCATTAAGCTAAATGCACGTTTTTTTTTTTCTCATCTTCTTCTTCTTCTTTCTTTCTTTCTTTTTATCTTTTTTCCCCTTTTTAATTTTTTTCTTTTTTATGATTTTATTCCTACAACAGCAGTAGTGAAGATAAACATCCCATCCGATGTTTATTTCCCCATAACCTTAAGCTGCAGCAGCAACTACAGATATCATTATTAGAGATGATAATGATACTGTAGTAATACTGTAATAATACTGTCCTGTAGTATTAGCTGATGACGGTTTCGGGGATGACCAAAGAAGCGGTAGGAATAGAGGCAATGTTAATAAAAAGATGAGGTAATAACAGCAGCGATAACAGCAAAGAAAACTTGAATAATCCAGTAAGACTTGTACTTCATCTGCAAACTAAACCAGCAAGTTAGAAATGCCAATCAAGACCTAGCGATAATCATGAAAAAACAAAAAATAAAACAAAAAATAATAATGATAATAACTAGAAAAATAAAATGATAATAACTAGAAAAATAAAATAATAATAATAATAACTTGAAAAATAAAATAATAATAATAGCAAGAAAAATAAAATAATAATTAGAAAACTAAAATAATAAGAATAATAATATAAAAAAGAAGAATCTAGATTTTGCTGAAGTGAATAAGTGCCTGACACAACACCCTGAACGAGTCTTTCATGTGTGCAATCTATCTAATGCACGGATCAGCATAACAGAGCATACACACTTCTTGCACTGAGAGATTTCAACTCCTAAGATCAAGGTAATGTGAGAAGATTGTATGTATGTCCTAAAAAAAAAAAAAAAAAAAAAAAAAAAAAAAAAAAAAAATTGTGAGAGAAAACGGTCGAGGTTCAACATTGAACGGGGTTCTTAAAGAGAGAAAAAAAATAAAATCACGTATTGAATAGTTTATAGTTGTTACAGTGTAAGGGGTTATTTATCCTAGTATCATTATGATTGTAACTGCTGTTATTAGTTTTCGTATTATTATTATTAGCATTATTATAATCACCAAAATTATCATTATTAATATTATCATTTTTAAGATTATTGTTATTATCATTATTATTATCATTATTACCATTATTATTAAATTGATATTAATGTTACCATCGTCATCATTATTATAATTATTAATATTGTTGATGTTTTCATTGTTATTACAAATGTTATTATTTTTACTATGATGATGATTATCATCATTATTACTATATTGTCATTTTATTCATCATCATTATTGTTATTAATATTATTATTACTATTATTATTTTCATTGTTATCATTCTTTTTTTTCTATCAATAGTATAGTTATTATCTTTATCATTATTATCATGATTTTCATTACTGATTTTTGTTATCATTACTATTGATATTAAAATTACCATTTACTTTAAATATCATTCCCCTAATTATTATCACTATTATCATCATTCTTAGTATTATTAATTTTATTAGCATCTCTCTCACTTCAAAAAGACTAGTTGAATTTAGGTTGGCAAGAGATCATTTGAGAAAGAAACATCATTAGTTGAATCATAAAGCGTTTTAAGCATGGAAATTCTTTGCCTAAAATCTCCAGACTTTCTTACTAACTCAAAAATTCTTCTTGCTTTCTCAAGCGACCCCCGTGAAGACTTGCGCTTGCTAAGTCAAGCGCTGGACCGTCGCCATGGCAACAGCGTCGTTCGCGTGCCGTACTGGTTACAATCCTTCGAATGCGGGTTGGCTAAGGACTCCGCTTAATATGTTATCAGAGAAATGATTTTTTTCACGGTATCTGATTCTGTAATTTCCATGAAATCGCATTCAAAGAATTTGGAATTAACTGAAAACGAAAAGAGATGAGGGAGATTATAGGAATGAAAAGTATTTTACTTCTAAATCATAATCATGACGAACAATCTATCTCTTACTTTTAAACTCCTCGTCTCTCTAAATCGAGAATATATCGACTATTCTATGGAAAGAGAGAATATTTCAAGTGCGAAAGTGGAAGAGACATTTTTCAACTTAATAAAATTGTATATGCAGAAATGGGTAGGCCTATATTTTAATCCACGGATGTTCATTCGTTTTGATAGCACGTCAGAGTGTAAGTGTTGCCAATCGGAAGTGTGTGCCACGGTTTTAAGGTGCTGTCACACTAGCACTTTATCCGTCAATTTTTTGACAATTTTCTGAAATTTTGTCCATTTTTGAGCGAATTGTCGATTTTCCAATCAGACGAGAATGATCGTTTCCGTCTGAAAACCTTTCCGTCAACTTTTTCAGCCAAGCATAGTCAAATCAAGAGCTATATTCGAGAATGTCTGTATTTATGTTAAATAAAATTGTCAAAAAACTGACGGAAAAAGTGCTAGTGTGACAGCACCTTTAGAGACACTGCAAATGCATTTAGGAGAAAAAGATTATGCTCTATAAATGTTAGTGTAGATGTATTTATTCAAAAGCTTTATTGTGGAAGATACTCGAGTTAGAGATCTTTGTCTTATAGGCCTGGTTTTTCGAAAAGTTGTTCAATGCAATGGACTTATCAATATTTTTCGGACGTCATAACCAGAGTTTTCTAAACGGTTAAATGTACATTCCCACGCAATACTCATCATATGTTGAAAATTTACTGTTGTCGAGAGGGGCAGTGTAGCAGCCATTAGATTTACTATCTTCTTGTAAGTTCCCATTTAATGTTTTCCGACCTGTATCCAGGGAAAGTTTTAAAGTCAAATTAAACTGAAACTTAAAGTGAAAAAATACTAACATTAATTAACAGCCAGTCATCCACAGCATCTCCCACTAAGCCTAAGCCTAAGCCACGGGGAAATACATCCCTTGGAAGAGTTATGACGTATAACATAACCGTTTAAGTTTTGGAATATCTTTATAGAAAAAACTATCGTACGTATCATTAGCAAAAGGTATTCCACAAACTCTTACGTCACTCTCAGGCGCAGGATCAAAGTTCTTGCGATTGATAGCCAAAGCCTCCTCCTCTCGGGTCTTTCGGCTGACGATTAAAACTCAAACCTGAACCTTTTTTGCAGTCCAATTGCACCTCCAATAATAATGCAGCTGATTACCGTTTCGAAGTTTCTTAGAAAAAAAAGGATGAAAAAGAATGCGAATCTTACATAAATCGAGAAAATAGAGACGATGTCCACGGCAGACCAAGACTTGATAACAAAGTTCGTGGAATTTTTTGTTTTTGCCCACCATTGCCTCCGACTGATCACGTGACAGCTCTGGTGACGTCACGATGACCGGCCTTATAGAATGTAGATCAAGTTTCACTCCATACATATCACAACCGAATGTGTATTTATAAATATGCGAAATATTTCCATCGATCTATTACACTTCGTACGTTTACCTATGTATGTGTGTCTGCAAGTTTACCTATGTATGTCTGTATGTACGTTTACCTATGTATGTGTGTTCTGTACCTTTATATGTATGTGTGTCTGTATGTACGTTTACCTATGTATGGTGTCTGCACGTTTACTGTATGTATGTACGTTTACCTATGTATTGTGTACGTTTACCTATGTATGTGTGTCTATGACGTTTACCTATATGTATGTGTGTCTGTATGTTACGTTTACCTATGTAATGTGTGTCTGTATGTACGTTTACCCTATATGTATGTGTGTTGTATGTGTACGTTTACCTATGCATGTGTGTCTGTACGTACCTTGTATGTATGTACGTTTACCTGTATGGTGTCTGTATGTACGTTACCTATGTTTTATGTACGTTTACCTATGTATGGTGTCTGTATGTACGTTTACCTATGTATGTGTGTCTTGTATGTACGTTTACCTATGTATGTGGTCTGTTTACCTATGTATGTGTGTCTCTGTATGTACGTTTACCTATGTATGTGTCTGTATGTACGTTTACCTATGCATGTGTGTTTGTATGTACGTTACCTATGTGTGTGCGTCTGTATGTACGTTTTACCTATGTGTATGTGTTTACGTTTGTATGTGTATGTACGTTTACCTATGTATGTGTGTCTGTATGTATGTATGGTGTCTGTATGTACGTTTACCTATGTATGTGTGTCTGTATGTACGTTTACCTATGTATGTGTGTTGTGTATGTACGTTTACCTATGTAATGTGTGTCTGTATGTACGTGTACGTATGTGTGTCCTGTATGTACGTTACTTTTGTATGTGTGTCTGTCATGTACGTTTACCTATGTATGTGTGTCTGTATGTACGTTTACGTATGTATGTGTTGTAAGTATGTAGTTTCCTATATATATGTGTGTCTGTATGTACGTTTATGTATGTGTGTCTGTCTGTATGCTACGTTTACCTATGTATGTGTGTCTGTATGTACGTTTACCAATATATGTGTGTCTGTATGCACGTTTACCTATGTATGTGTGTCTGTATACGTTTCCATAATATATATATATATATATAATATATATATATATATATATATATAATATATATATGTGTGTGTGTGTGTGTGTGTCTATGTGTATGTGTGTGTGTGCTGTTTATGTGTGTCTGTATGTACGTTTTATTGTATGTGTGTCTGTATGTATACGTTTACCTATGTATGTGTATGTATGTACGTTATATGTATATATTTAACCTATGTACCTATGTATTGTACGTGTATGTGTGTATGTATATACGTTTACTATGTTGTCTGTATGTACGTTTACCTATGTATGTCTATTACCTATGTATGTGTCGCATTTACGCGTATAATCTTATGTGTGTGTTCTGTATGTACGTTTGTATATATGTCTGTATGTACGTTTACCTATGTATGTACCTATGTATGTTTACCTGTTGTCTTATGTAACCTATGTATGTGTGTTGTACGTTTACCTATGCATGTGTGTCTCTGTATGTACGTTTACCTATAATATATGTCTGTATGTACGTTTACCTTTGTATGTGTGTCTGCATAGATGTATTTGTTTATCTATTTTTCACCCCTTCTTTATCTCTCTGTCTGTCCATCTATTCATCTACGTATTAATATTTCTGAGGGAACAATTAATCAACAAATTAAGCTCAATTAGGATAACAAGGTCTTGTGAGCGAGCTTCTGCCTCTGTATGTAAATATGTATATATCTGTGTGTGTTGTGTGTATAGATAGATGATAGATAGATTGATATAGATGAATATGTGTATCTATCTATCTATCTATCTATATCTATATCTATATCTATATCTATCTATCTATCTATCTATCTATCTCTCTCTCTCTCTCTCTCTCTCTCTCTCTCTCTCTCTCTCCTCTCTCTCTTCTCTCTCTCTCTCTCTTCCTCTATATATCTATATATATATAATATAATATATATATATATATATATATATATATATTATATATATATATATATATATATATATAGATATGAATATATAGAATAGATCGATTATAATAATGTGTGTATTTTTGGTGTTGTGTGTTTGTGTGGTGTATATATATATATATATATAATATATATATAATTATATATATATATATATATATATATATATTATATTATAGAAAGAGAGAGAGAGAGAGAGAGAGAGAGAAGAGAGAGACAGAAACGAAGAGAGAGGAGAGAGAGAGAGAGAGAGAGAGAAGAGAGAGAGAGAGAGAGAGAGAGAGAGGAGAGAGAGAGAGAGAGATAGAGAGAGAAGAGAGAGAGAGAATATATATAATGTATATATATATATATATATATATATATATATATATATATATATATTATATATATATATATATATTATATAATATACAGAAAGGAAGATGATTAGAGAGAGAGAGATGAAGAGAGAAGAGAGAGAAGACAGCCAGAGAAGAGAAGAGAGAGAGAGAGACAGAAAAACAATAGAAGAAGCAAGGAGACAGAGATGAGAAAATATACATTTATATAGATAGATAGATAGATAGATAGATACAAAATACAAGTTTTATCGAAATTCAGAAGCTTTATTCATGTCCATTATACCTATTTTAAATATATTTAGTAAATTTCATACGATTTCTGAAGAAAATAGAAATGCTAGTACAAAATTTTTCCTTAAGCGTTAAATTGCTTATATCAACATCCTTCATATGTTTTATAACGAACTTACACATGCATCTAACTGTTGATATATCTGCTTTAATTCTAAATAAAGTCTGTCAGCTGTCCACTGCTTTCTACATGATGAGCACGCCAGGGAAGATTTTATTGATTAATTAATTAATTATCGGATTAATTAATTAAGTTTGAAGTTATTAAAATTGTTATTTGTGAGAACCGTACTTAGGACTTCTGCATGTAGAGTGATGATAATGATATTAATTATAATAGTAATGATAATAATTATGCTGATATTAGTATTAGTAATAATGATAATAATAATAATAATAATAATAATAATAATAATAATAATAATAATAATTAATGAAGATAATAGCAATAATAATATAAGAAGTGTAGTAATAGTAATAGTGTAATGATAACCTTTATAATGATATGATGATGATAATGATAATGATGATGATCACGAAGACAATAATATTAATAATAATGATAATAATTATGATGATGACACTAATAGTAATGATAATAATAATAATGATATTAATAACACTAATGATGGTAATGAAAATGACGATGATGATGGCGATGACGATGAATGATATAACTAATAATAATGATAGTGATGATATTAATAACACCAACGATGATATTGATACTCCTACTACTAATAGTAGTAATGGTGATGATGATAATGATCATGAAAAACATAATCATACAATGATTGTGAAAATGTTAGAAGTGATGACAATAATAACATAGCAACACTAATGATAATAGCATTTGTAAAAAAATATTCTGATAATAATTATAACATTAACAACAAAAATAACAAATTGCCATGATGATAATAATAATGATAGTGGTAATAATAATAATATAACCATGATCATATTTTTTGATAATAACAATATTGATAATAAAAATAATAAAAATGATAATGATGAAAACAATGATAACATTAATATTTCCACAAATAATAATCTTGTTAATGGAAATAATCTTAACAACGATAATAAGCAAAAAGTAATCCAAACTTAATAAACAACATTGACTACCATTTTAAACACAAATTCTTACCTAACATACAAATAAATTTCCACATCCACAGCTTATTTTCATATATATATATATATATATATATATATATATATATATATATATATATATATATATATATATATATATATATACAATTACTGTATCAAAACCAGCTTCAAGTAATACAAATTTATCTCCACATCCCCAACTTAATTTTCATATATATATTATATATATATATATATATATATATATATATATATATATATATATATATATATATATATATATATATATATATATATATATATATAATCACTGTATCAAAACCCCTTTCAATAATACAAATAAATCTCCACATCCACAGCTTTTTTTTATCTATCTATCTATCTGTCTATCTGCTGTCTATCTAATCTATCTATCTATCTATCTATCTATCTATCTATCTATCTATCTATCTATCTATCTATCTATCTATCTATCTCCTATCTATCTATCTATCTATCTAACTATCTCTATCTATCTATCTACTATCTATCTATCTATCTATCTATCTATCTATCTATCTATCTATATCTATCTATCTATCTATCTATCTATCTATCTATCTATCTATCTATCTATCTATCTATCTATCTATCTATCTATCTATCTATCTATCTATCTATCTCTATCTATCTATCTATCTATCTATCTATCTATCTATCTATCTATCTATCTATCTATCTACTATCTCTATCTATCTATCTATCTATCTATCTATCTATCTATCTATCTATCTATCTATCTAATCTATCTATCTATCTATCTATCTATCTATCTATATCTATCTATCTATCTATCTATCTATCTATCTATCTATCTATCTATCTATCTATCTATCTCTATCTATCTATCTATCTAATCTATCTATCTATCTATCTATCTATATCTATCTATCTATCTATCTATCTATCTATCTATCTATCTATCTATCTATCTATCTATCTATCTATCTATCTATCTATCTATCTATCTATCTATCTATCTATCTCTATCTATCTATCTATCTATCTATCTATCTATCTATCTATCTATCTATCTATCTATCTATCTATTCTATCTATCTATCTATCTATATCTATTCTATCTATCTATCTATCTATCTATCTATCTCTATCTATCTATCTATCTATCTATATCTATCTAATCTATCTATCTATCTATCTATCTATCTATCTATCTATCTATCTATCTATCTATCTATCTATCTATCTCTCTATCTATCTATCTATCTATCTATCTATCTATCTATATCTATCTATCTATCTATCTATCTATCTATCTATCTATCTATCTATCTATCTATCTATCTATCTATCTATCTATATCTATCTCTATCTATCTATCTATCTATCTATCTATCATCTATCTATACTATCTATCTCTATCTATCTATCTATCTATCTATCTATCTATCTATCTATCTATCTATCTATCTATCTATCTATCTATCTATCTATCTATCTATCTATCTATCTATCTATCTATCTATCTATCTATCATATCTATCATATCTATCTACTATCTATCTATCTATCTATCTATCTATCTATCTATCTATCTATCTATCTATCTATCTATCTATCTATCTATCTATCTATCTATCTAATCTACCTATCTATCTATCTATCTATCTATCTATCTATCTATCTATCTATCTATCTATCTATCTATCTATCTATCTATCTATCTATCTATCTATCTATATCTATCTATCTATCTATCTATCTATCTATCTATCTATCTATCTATCTATCTATCTATCTATCTATCTATCTATCTATATCTATCTATCTATCTATCTATCTATCTATCTATATCTATCTATCTATCTATCTAATCTATCTATATCTATCTATCTATCTATCTATCAACTATCTAACTATCTATCCTATCTATCTATCTATCTATTCTATTCTTAATCTATCTATCTATCTATCTATCTATCTATCTATCTAT
>NW_020871264.1:0-7500 GCF_003789085.1 Penaeus vannamei
TTTGAGTGGTCCTGTGCTCGATTTCTGACAGTCTGTGTAGATTTTCTCACTTCCCCATGCGAACATCATGGGGACAGGTGGAGAACAGCTTTCTGGTACTTGCAACCAGAAGCCAGGAGTGTATCACGCTGATATAGTAATTGCTCAGCTGATTCACCTTCCTTTATGTTAGTATTTTTCGAAGAGGACGTCTTCCTAACTTGACCCTTCTTCTTCCCGAAATGTAGGTCGTGCTGTGGGCGTATGTGCTAGCCAGTTTGAGCAAGCGGGTTTTCATCCACTTGCCAACATGGTTAGCACACATCTCAATGAAACAATAAAAGTGAGTATACCAGAAATAAACAAAACACAAAGAAAACAGACTAAGGATGTGTCAAATAAAAATGTGTCTACATTTATTTATGCACCATATATCTCTGGGCCACGCACTTACACACAAAAATCCAGGTAAAAACAGAGGAAAATCCGTTACCCACCCCTCAGTCACACGGCAAAAACACGCAAGCAAGGAGATGTTAAACCTTTCCTGTATGGCAAGGAAAGAGGCAAAAGAACGGTGTGCGGCTCCTTCTAAAGGTGTGCGGCACGAACACTCCCTGGGTGAGAAATTTGAACGAAAAGCTTTCCCGTCAGTAATTAAATAGATTGAGAAATCAGATGATAAAAAGGTAACTGAAATATTTAGAAGGGATATAACAATAAAAGTACAGAGATAAAGGGACGAAAACTATAGTATAAGGAAAGATGAAAACGGAAAACGGAAAAGATGGGGAAGCTTGAGAAAGCGTAATATAGTAAAATAAGGACCACATAAAAGACTTCAAACAATGAAAACATGCACATAAATCACACAGAACATAATAAACAAACTGGATATAAAAATCAAACTGAACATTTGAAAAGTAAAACACAAAAATAAAACTATAGTCACAGTGATTATCGAGTGCTCTCAAGGAGTATTTTGGCGTTGATCGTTTATAAACACCAAATCTATTATATAATATATATATTATATAATATATAAATAAATATATATTAGATCCATAAAAGAAAAAACATTTTGAGGGTGTTGAGCAGTCTAACTGAGGCTATCTACTACCCACGACCCATTCATACCACATCACACAACAACATCATACACATCAACACAAATCACAATCAACAAGCAACACAAAAGCAAGCACAAACATTCTCGTCTTATCACACCTTCATTGAACACAACGATCAAGTTCATCCTGAATCATCACTTTCCACGATAACAATACTCATCATCATCCAAAACTACCTTGTGTTCACTCCTACTCAACTCTTATTCAGCGACACACACCAAGCAAACCACACAATATATATCACACACACTACTAGTCATTCAAAAAACACCTAATTCAACACTCGAGCGTGCGCAGACCATTCTGATACTCTGTTGCCTTTGTATTGGAAATTTTAGTAGTTACAAACGAGCTGCCGCCGCGTACATGTCTAACTTATACCGGTCGCGACGCTGAGGTTAGCGCACTAAATGCTTGACAAGTGTGGTATTATCTGGTGATGTTGAACGAGTACGACATTTTGCGAATAGAACGTTATGGATATATATGCGTAGTGGAGAGCATTAGACTCAACTGCGCGTACTTTTTAAAGGTCTCTATCTCTAAACACAGCTGAAGGTCTTTGAATAGCATAACACATGCAACTCTCACCTACTCTCGCAAACTAAGAACAATACTAACACCACATCTCCAAGCCCACTATCCCACACCGCATCGAGAATATGGACGATATTTAGTATAGTAGATGAACAGTTCATAAAAGCAGTTTACAGAAGTATATAGTGCATGAGAAATTAATCTTTAACATAGTATATAATCTATTTATTTAGTATTGATTAGAGCGGTTTATTAGTATATGTTCATATATATTGTGAGGTATGTAAATGTTATTTGTTAACTATATGGTTGCTAAGTAATATTGTTATGATGGAAGATAATTAATTATAGTTATTTGTCACTGCTAGTATAATAGATGTGTTAAGGAGAATAGATATGATAAGTAGAATACCTAGTGATTATGTTAGTTGTGTGTGTTGAGTGTGTGCGATTTAGAAAGCTTTCAAGTCGACTATGTCTGTGTGTGTGTGCCTGTGGGCTGTTGGTGGTTGGGAAAAACTTTTGAAAAGAAAAACCATCGTTTTCATATAAATATTCCCTGATCGTTTGTGTATCGTCTCCGCTACCTCTCGTCCGGCCGTGGTGTTCATTGCTTATCTAGGAACTAATTAATAGTTCAGATGTAATAGTTCCTGCTATGAACTTCCTAACATCTGTGAATAATGATAGAACCTGACGCCGACTTTGCATGGTTGTAGGCCTTATTGACATTCTTCGCCTACTTTCTTGCATATTCCTATTCCCTCCCCTTATTCTTCATAACTGTATCCACATCTTTCCCTCGTCTCCTCATATCAATCTATATCTGAGTATTTATGGATGTGTCGTGGTTAGCTATGGTATTAATATAACATGCTAGTCCGTTATATCTTTATAAGTTGGTTATGTTAGATAACTGAGTATATATATAATACTATATTATATAAATTAATATATAATTAATATATATATATATAATATGATATATAAGTATAATGATAATTATATATAATATATATGATAGTTATTAATATATGTTATGTTGATATTATAGTATGAGTGAGTATATTAATATATTATATTATAATGTTAGTGTATATATATATAATTTATATTATATGTGATATATAATAATATAGGTATGTGATATAGATAAATATATTAATAAGTATATAGTTAAATATATATATATTATAGTATATTAGTATATTAATTTATATTATTATATATATTATTATATATATAGTATATATATGTATTAAGCGTACGTTAGATATAGAGTACGCAGTGAGGCATGTAACACGTACGATAACGTGTGATGAATAGAGAGAAGATCTAAAGAGGATGAGCAGGTAGATATGATAATAGAGTAGGGTGCTCACAGTTGATCGCCGCAAGTGTGTGCTCAGTGACCTGTTTACCTCCAACTTAGTCGGGAATGGATTTAGATAAACTACAGTAACAAAAAACTATATAAAGGCATGGAGAATTTCCCATGGTCTGTGTCTGAGCGGATACGCGTGGTTTGTCTCCATAATCGTTATTACACACAAGACTTTCATCTGCCTCTGGCAAATGGCGTCGAGTGGAGTGAAGTGAGACGAACTCGAGGGATGGTGAGTGACGGAATCTGGAGGATGTTTGGAGAGTATATCAACCGTCCTCGAGGAAAGATTCAGCTAACGATAGTATAAAATTAGCATATGTAGGAATCAGATGAGTGATCGGACATATAAATTAAAAATCAAATATATATACATATCAATTAAGTATATGAAAAGCGCTCAATGTAACCTCACCTTGTTTCAAGTGAGATCAAAATTGTGGAATAAAATAATATTAATTTTAATCATCCCACGAGTAAATCATGATTCTCATTATATATGACTAGGATCCAGATCCTTACAATTTGAAAGCTTGAATAATTTTATGACGAGAATAAAGTTATTAATATAATTGTTGTTTGTTCATCTATGTGTTTAATATTTTAGTTCGACTCCTTAGATAGAAATAAAATGTATAACACTATTATCATACTTAATATATATGTTAACTAACATCAACACATATAGGTACGTATATGTGAAATATATAATATACATATCAAATACCCGTATAGTATACTATATATATAATATTAATTAGATATAATATATATTATATATATATATATAATTAGTAAATATATATATATATATATTAATATAATATATAATATATTATTATATATTTCATTATATGATATTATTGTGCCTAGTTTCTGGATCAGTTATTTGGTCCCCTCATGTTTTATCATTGGTTGTGCTTATATATAAATATATGAGTATTAATATGTGTGTATATATTATATATATATTATTAGTACATATATATGATTATATATATATAATATTTATAATATAATATATTATTATTAATTCGTATTAATATTATATATATCAGTAATATATATATATATATAGTTATATATTAATAATTATATATATTAATATTAACATATTATATATATAACATTATATATTATTAATTTATATAATTATATAGTAACTATATATATTAGTATCTAATTGATATAGTTATTATTAATATATATCCCATAAGTATATAGTATATTATAATATAAATATAATATATAAATATATAAATCTGATGACATTATGAATATACTTATAATTCAGGTAGCTCTTCATAGTGTGTATAATAATTGACGATAAATTTACATTTACTAATGACATTAATACTCATATAGGTAGTTATTAATATCTTATATATGATTTATGTAGTAATAATATTAATACTCAGATAACTATATCATATATTTTAGATGTTGAACACACAGCTCAAGATGAGATATTTGGTCGTCCATCATATCCCTCTTAAATATCGAATCATGCTAGACTGTGTCGTAAAAGGAACGGCATACAATAGTGTGTCCGCAAGGTATGGAACATATTCTAGTCCCTACACATAATATCTGCTGCAGCGCTCGGTAAGGTCCGGTTTCATCATAATGCGTTTTGAAGGCGCAGTGAGGCTCTCGCCCCAGTACCATGTATGATTATGCTACCACCGCCGTATGTTATAGCCCTCAGCTAATTACGGTGCCCATGGGGCTCGCGAGAAGAGGATTCCGGTTGCTAGAGGTCTCTTAGTCTGTATGGCCTCGCCAATCCGTTTGATCTGACCTCTCGCTGTTTTCCACTCTCCAGCGTGTGATCGTTGTGCGGGTGGGATCGCTATTAGAACGGGATTAACTACGGTGTATAGATGCCATACTTGCTGAAACCAGAACTCGACACTTCAGCACATGATCTATTATCTCCTCGCTCAAAGTGAATATAACATTAAAAGAAAATATACAAAACAGTCATGAGTACATCATACTTCGATCTATCAGTCAGACGAATCTTTTCGCACAACTGGTAAATAATAGTATAACCAATTCCGTATATAATAATATTGAGGGAGGCATGGCAATAATATTTTACGTTTCTCGAATTCTCTTACGAAAGTGAAAGAGTGCGGCGTTTAAGCTTAGGATGGGCTGAGACAAAAGTAGGAGCTCCCGTGCATCAACCTAAATATTACAAGAGTATGAGACCACTGTGTGAATTGGAGGAAGTTCTATGCCTTTTATTCTTTATTTAAACACATATTTCTATCTACCGTTCAAATTTACAATACAGTCCTCTTTCGCTCATGGACAAAATAGATGACATACGGCTCAGCGATTTCTACGATCAGAGGTAAAATTAACCATCTTCATTTTAATCACTATAAGCTCAATCTTCTCTCGTTGCTCTCACTGTCTTTCCATTTTCTCTCTTCCATATAAGAACAATACTCACTTGACGACCTTTTCTTTGCGATTGGAAAAGTGGAACTCACATTCTCTATCTACACTCATCGCCTTCATCTCTTTTTTCTCTCTCCCCCGCGTTCCCTCCTTCGCATCAATCGGTTGTTCTCCCTCTCTCACCTCGGACATTCTAACCAATACTCTCTCTTCTCTGCTATCTTTAGATCCTGTGTACGATTTCGTCAATTTATGCTATATGCGTCACTCTATTATTACTCTCTCTATATCGTTATACTCTACTTTACTTATATATAATGCCTTACTACTCAGTAGTACTCTATTAATATGTGTAAATACTATATCTCCTTAGAACTATTTTGTGAAAATATATTAAATATAATTCTACTAAGTAGGTACAACCTATGATATATATTGTGCAATGAGAGGTTGTTCTGCAGGATTTGAGATGAAGAAGGACGAAGATGAGAGAGGAAGTCGGAGTGTATGAAGAGGAGATGGAGACGAGTGACGAAGAGACATAGAAGAAGGAAGAAGAGAATCGATCCGAATGTTGAAACAACACACCAGATCATACGACATACACAGAAACGCGACACAGCAGACATGGCATAAAGGTCACACAACACGCACAATGGCCTGCATTACACGCCCGAAGAGCACCACACGTGCATGCATGTACCTACACACATATCCGATCTAGTCAACTAACCATCTTCGTTCAGAATTATATATAAAACTCAAATTCTCGGAAATTTGCAGGTATTACAAATCAAATTAGTATCTTATTACGGTGATAAGATTGAATAACCCCAAAATAATTAACCTAGAATACAGAATTCTACCAGCAATATCATACTTGGTAATAAACAAAATTGCAACCACTTTCTATACTAACACATTGGAGTAATCTAAGTGACTTTGATTGTCTTAAGTATATCATAAAGCAGTAATAGAGATTAATGAATGTGATTTATAGCAATTGGTCAAATAATAGCAGATAAATTGAATAGTGGATAAGAGAATAAGCATATTTATTTATGGTTAATATTTCAAGGAAACAGACATATCGGGAATTAATGAATTTTGATTGAGTACCACTGATGCTTTGTATAGTGAATAGGATAAGGGGACTATGTGAATAAGTATTACTGACATAGAGATATGAATGTAGATAGTATATATATGATAGATATTGAAAGTGAGAAGAAAGAGCTAAGAGATGAAGATTGTAATGAATAGTAGTAAAAGAGTGGAATAGTATTATGAAATAACTGAATATAGAATATAAGAGTAGATATAAAGAATGCATAATTATTATAATTGGTAGTTAATGTGCTGCGATTTTCACTGTTTTCCAATTTGGTATAAATCGCTGGGAATCGTTACATGGACGGTAACTGTACGGGAAGTTCAGAGGAAGCAACTGGGTTGATTCTTGACAAGTATAGCCATTCAAGCTTTTTTTTGATCGTCGACGCATTTTTGATAGTGGAATTCTGAAGTGGAGAACAGGAAGACCTTAGGGGTATTATGTTTCATAAGAAAGGAGAAGTGATTTATTGCAGAGACAGTCCAGTGCGAAGCAGAAACCTACGAAAGGCTGAGCAGATCCTCAAGTGCCTCGTAGAAAGACAAGCAACTTAACGACCCCAAGAGTGTGTGATTTTATTGCGTGGATAGTCGAGATCGGAGATAGGTTAGTGAGGATGAGACGATAAGGGTATCGAATCTAGTAAATATGTGTGGATAGGCTGTGTCCTTGCATGTATCAGGCGACACGTAGAAGGTACCGTTTCACCACCCGATAGGATCAGAGTGTGTAGCGAGGAAATGGTAAACCGTGTGTGGCGAGTTTGACCTCCACGGTGATGAACTCGCGTTGACAGATGTAATTCTCTCGTAGTGGCGCGGGAGTTTAGGCCGCGTCACTTTGCTCGAGAATACCGCGTAGAGTGTTATGACTACGAACCTTCATGAGGTGACGGAAAGTAGGACATGAGTAGACGTTACATTCATAACAGACTCTCAGAAGCC
>NW_020871264.1:12500-22500 GCF_003789085.1 Penaeus vannamei
CCTAATATCAAGTTTTATACATCACTCTATTTGGCTAATAGTAATTATTGTGGTGATTACCTGTGAGATGAGCGGATGTATGTATGTTATGTAATATATAATATATACAATATATTATATATATATTATATATCTGTCTGTTTTTTATTTTTCTTTCTATATATTATCTCTTCCATATTCATCTTATTAATCGTTATATTTACTTTATTATTAAACTATACTATCTTTAATTGCACTGTATATATATATATAGTTTATTTATATTATTATGTATATACTTGCATATCGTTATTACTGATCTATATCAATACTCACTACTTTATAACTTTATCATATTCTATTCACTAATCTTATTTTTATTTACTTATACTCTTATCACTCTTCCATACCTATCTCTTGTTATATATATTAATGATCTACAGATTAACTAATTTAATACTTTATCTAGTCTTCTCTTTACTCATTCTCTATTATATAATTATTACTATACTTTCTATCTCGTATCATATACATTACTTATATATACATCTACTCTATCTCAAACCCTTATCTCATCTCTATATGACCCCTCATATACTCACTCCTACCCAACTACTACTTTACCTATAATATACCATTTACTCCTATCATACCCTCCCCTTTACTATCAATAAAATATTCTACGAATCATTATGATATACCTGTAATATTCTGTATAACCCATTATTTGCCTCATCCCTACTCCCTCAACTACTCCATATTATCACTAATATATATACCCTCCCGTAGTACTATATACTCATATATATACTACTATACTACCTCACTATACCCACTTATTATATAACATTCCCTACTTATACTCACACTATTATTATTTACTATTATATTAACTCCTCTACTCAATATATCACTCACTCCACTATCTACTACCTATATCACTATATATAATACCACTATTATTTATATAAATTAAATATAGATATATACTATTACTACTATCACTACCTCTCTATTATATATATATAGCGATATAATAGTCTAATACTCTATATACGATTTAATAGTCATCTTATAAAATATAATATATTATAAAAGACTCTGCGCTCAGACAGATAAATAGACCTCCAGAATAGATCAGAGCGAAGTAACAGGGAGCAGTCGCGGTGGAAAAGTAATATATAATAAATAAGATAACGAGGGAGATAAGAATGAAAACTGAAGAATGTGCGGTCCCAACGCGCGTTATATATCGATCGTTGAGAAGAGCTCCCATGAGAACTCACACTCCGCGCACTTGCTGTTTCACTCCTCGGGAACGCAGACAGTGGTCGCGCGGCGCGATACATATACACGACTCCGACTGGGCCATATTTTATAATCCACACTCTGCCTGTGCTTTCTTCTCCTTATTTTCAAAAGTTTTCCCACAGAGGCAGCGACCCAGATACTAAGTCGCTGAAAGCTCTTCATAACACTGTATAAATACAACGCACGGTTATCTACTGCATGTAATATTCTTTAGACAAGTTTTGGCATGGACGATAATATATTTCTATAAATCCAATGAATGAGATGTGGTGTAAAAAGTATAATATGAATAAATAAGAAAAGTATATAGTTGTTAATAATATAATGATCAATAGTTTAACGAATATTTCCCATGGACATAGCCTTACGCGAGTGCTATGGAATGTATTCATGTTACAAAAGGCATCTTTATACAGTAATGGACACTGAAATGATTTTAATCATGAGAAGAGAGTGCAAATTTTACACAGCCCATCAATAAAAAAGGCCTTTAGTTTATGTAGGCCAATGTCAGCCTGTACACTCCCTCTCTTCACTAAAGTAATAGAAACATTGTATTTATCTCTCCTCATGTTTTCTTAAATAACATTCGTGTCACATAAATACCGCTCACACCTCCAGTCAGTTAAGCGAGGCGACAAGGGAAAAAGAAAAGCAAGAGAGCGAGATATGTAGAGCGGCAAGGCCACAGTAAAGCACACACCCTATAAGTCAAGATATAATAGCGCGTCTCCAGCGCACACCGTGTGTCCGTTTGCTGCATAATGATGTGTGAGTTATTTTATGTGTGTTGTGTAGTGTGAGTGAGATTGTGATTGTGTGTATGTGTGTGTAGTGGTGTGTTTTGGTCGTGGTGTTGTGTGTTGCTTGTGACTATGTGTAGTGTGTGTGTCGAGTGTAGTGTGTGTTGTGAGTGAGTGTGTGTGTGTGTGGTGTACCATCTGTTTTTTTTTTTTTTTTTTTTTTTTTTTTTTAAGAAACATTGGAACATCTCCAGCTGTATGACTATCAGTTTTTTTATTGTTTGTGTCTATTTTCATGATTCAGCGTTTTGATTTTATAATATCCAGTGTTTATTATAGTTCTGGTGATGATTTATGTGCATGTTTTTCATTGTTCTGATATGTCTTTTATGAAGGTCCTTATTATTACTATATAAACGTCCATTCTCAACGTCCCCGCATTCTTTTCCGGTTTTCACACGTATTTTCAATCTTTCCTTATATCTTATAGTTTTCGTCCCTTTTATCTCTGTCACTTTTATTGTTATATTTAGAGGCTTATGCAATTTCTGCCTTCTCCTTCTACAATATTTCAGTTACATTTTATTATCATCTGATTTCTTATGCCATCTATTTAATTACTCAGACGGGGTGCAACAGCTTCGAACGATTTCAATAGTTTCTTTGGAATATTTCTCACCCGGGTTCTAAGAATGATACTAGTGTTTCGTTGCCGCATCACCTTTAGAAGGAGCCGCAATCTCCGTTCTTTTGCCTCTTTCCTGCCATAAGGAAAGGTTTAACATCTTCCTTGCTTGTCTTGTTTTTGCTCTGTTGTGATCTGAAGGGGTGTGGTACAACGGATTTTCCTCTGTTTTTACCGTGGATTTTTGTGTGTGTAAGTTGCGTGGCCCAAGAGATATGTCAAATGGTGCACAAGAAGATAAATGTGCAACACATTTTGTATTTGACACATCCTTAGTCGTTATTACTTTGTAGTTTTTGTAGTTTATTTCTGGTATATGGCAACTCACATTAAATTTGTTTTCTATAGAAGATGTGTGCTGAACCAATAGGTTGGCAATGTGGAATTGAAAAACCGCTTTGCTCAAACTGGTCTAGCACATACCACAACAGCACGAACCCTAACATTACGGAAGGAAGGAGAAGGGATCAAAGTTGGAAGTATCGGCCTCTATCGAAATACTAATCACAAATATTATCAAGGAGGGAATTCAAAGCTAACGTAAGACATTATAACTATATAGATATATACGTTGATAATCAAACTCCTGTGGCATTCTGGTTGCAAAAGTACCAAGAAAAGTAGTATCTGCTACACCTGTCTCACCCTATGATGTTATGCTATGGAAGTGGAGAAAAATCTACACAGCCTGTCAGAACCTTCGAGAAGGAAACCACTCTAAAACTTAGTGGCCGAAGTCAGCAAAGAACAAGTATTAGCCGACGGTAAATGACCTGTATTGTAATTTGTGGCCTGAGATTTAGCGACCTGTACGCAATTTGTGGTATGAAGAAAGCTCTGTTGGTGTGATGTGTTAGGACTGGTGGTGTGTGGCCCTGTACCTGTGTTTTGGAAATCGAAGTGTCGTTCGGTGTAACTTGCGTATGCTGGTCAGGTAGCGTGTAATAATGATGTATAACAGGAACTGTCAGTTACGCTCACCACCTCTGAATATATATACCTGAGGGACTGGATTCCATTCCAGTTTCCAGATGTACCTCAACGGAGATCTTGTTTTGGCACCTTCCTATACTCTTAAATTACCCATAAAGATGCAAGTACCAGCCCTGGCCTACCCCCCACATACTGACAATCGGATACATGCGAAATGCCCAACTGAGGAGGCACTGGGAGACCAGGTCAGGGCACTCGCACTTACGCAGAGAAAAACAAAGGTGTTAAATACTATGTAACAAGAAGAAAACAACAAGGTGCTTAATACTAAAGCTACCACACAAGTACTATTAATTTGTCATCACTAATATTAGCTAGGGGAATCCAACTAAACACAATAACGCTCCCTTGCTTATGTTTATCTCTCAGTCTTAAGTGTCTACCAATTTACATATCAAAACACTCTACTCTAGTCTCTATCTGGTGCCCTTCCATTCGTAAAAACACAATACGCTACCTCACCGTGACCCTCCACGTGTTGACAACAGCACGCGGGTTCGGAGCCGCGGAAGGAGGCGGTACCTACTAATCCATCCAAAATACCTACGGGTAGGGTATCTTGACCGACCTCCATCTAGCATGGTATTGTCTAACCTCTCGTGAGACCCATGCAGTAGGTTGGCATTGTCATCGGTTCATGAACGTTCACTAATCAGGGCCATGGCAAGCCACTGTAAATATGACGCTCACTCAGTAGGAAGACTATCAGTCCCAAACATCCTAAAATGCACACTCCCGGTGTCTCACTACTAAACCCCCCAGTTGATTATACGTGACACTTCTCACCACGTTGCCTCCGGTAGATTAGTGCCTCCCCAACAAGAACAATACTGGGTCATCTCAGGAGTGCGTTATGGATCCAGATTTTATTCAGGTACGGCATAGAGCTAACAAGCTAAACGTATACGTGCTGCGTACAAATAACTCATGCGGGACAGCGACCCACCTCTCTGGCACTTTTCCACATTAGAAACGAGGCCATTATGAGCACCACTCAAAATTCTATTAGTGAGGTTTACACCAATATAAGCAACACTATGATTACAAAGGATAATAGATTATAAGTCAATTGAATTGGTGGCATATTTTCCATGGGCGACTGGACGTTGACGAAGGAGAGGGGATGGTGGAGGGTGTCAGTGGTGAGGAGGAGAGGAGCTCGGGGTCTGGAGAGATGCCGGATGAGGTCGTACATAGAGGGAACACGAAGAGAGTGAGTGAAGAGGACGTAGTAGGACAGAGAGCGAAGATAAGTCGGCTGGCAGCTAGCAGAAAGGCAAGGGAGGTGAAAGGCTTTCATGTGAGCGTCCACAGAGGAAACATACGGCAAGCGTCAGCGAGGGAGAAGGAGGCAGAGGTTCTGGCCCAATATGCCTGCAGTTAGGATGGTAATGAAGCTGTTTTAAACGAAATTAATTTTATTTCCCGCGATGAGGTAAGAAGGCATTTACTTTGAATTTTAATAGAGGAGAGCGAGCGAGTGATATTTGCTTTTTAAAATGACTATTTAATTGGAGTGGAGAGATATGAGAATTGAAAAAATTGTATCAATGTAAAAGGAAATTTCGTTTTTGCTTTGTATGAAAGTTGTGTAGTAGGAAAGTGAAGGACTGTTGAATGTAATGAAGAGGTATGTAAATGGTGGCGTGAGAGAGCAAATCCCTCCCTCCCGATAGCGTGGTAAGGGCTTCAGGTGACCCATGGCTCTCCCCAAAATGGGGGGGAGGTTCGGCGGTGTGGAAATAGGAGGAGAGAGGGGGGGGGGGTTCCGTGTTGGATGAGGAGTTACCGAGGGGAGGAAGGAGCAGAGAAATGTCTACAGAGCAATGTGGGTTTGACATGCGTAAGGGGAAACATGGGCGAGAAGAGGGAGAGTTATACAAATAGTGGGTGGAGTGATGATTAAAGGCGCGACATCCGAGCAGTGCGCTGGGGAGAAAACACGGCGGAGATCACAGGTAGTAAGTGAGGATATATGGCTGCGAGAGAGAAAATGAGTAATCTAATGGATGATGAATGGTAGATGAATGATAGGTGCCACAGATAAATAGAAAGAGAAAAAGTAAGAGAGAAAATACCAACACATTTTAAGGGAGGAGTCAAAGTCAGACCAAAAAAAAAAAGAAAAAAAAGAGAGAAAAAAAAATATATATATAGTATATATATAGTAAACGATAACAAGAGTAGAGAGAAAGGTAGATAGGTAAGAGTAAACAAAGATAGAAAACCAAGAAACAGAAAGGAATACGAAAACAAAGTATAAAAACAGAAAAAAACGAAAAAGTATAAAAAATGAGAAAGCCGAAACGACTTCAATAAATACAAAAAGAACTATGAAGAGTTAGATACCTAAATACTCAGAAAGGAAAGAAAAGAAAGAAGGAAGATAGGAGTAAGGGAGAATAACGAGAGGGAAAGGGATATGTATGAGGTCACGTATTAGAGATATAGGAGAGGTCAAACTTCTAAGTTCGAAGAAAAAAAAAATATGCCTTTCGTTTTTATCGGTCTCATCTATGCCCATTATCAATTAAGAGTTCGTCCCTCTCCGAATATCCCCCAAACCATATCCTACAAGAGCTACAAGAATCCCAGAAAACACTTCATCCGTACTAGATGTCATTTATATCAAAACAGATCCGATCTCTTGCCTAAACTGATGATCCCTTGGTTTTAAAAACATCACATGACCTGACAATTACAATCCCCACTTACTTTGTCAAAATATCAGTGCCAGCCAGTCGACTTCAATAGAGATTTTACGCAACAAATGACATTAATCAGACAAGGAAATCTCGCGAGCGTGCTAGAGAATACCGTTTAATATTACGAAAGTAATACAGGCGATTAGACGTAGACATTGCTCCGTCGATACATAAAGGACGTCTGGTGGGTAACTATGGAGAAGCTTGCAAGACGTCTTCTATGTTTTTTAGTTGTTGTTTTTTTTCAGGCCATTAGCTCCAATATCCCTTTCTTTAAAAATAGCATCTTTAGATTCCTTCTATTTCCTTTCCTACCTTTCCCCAACTCCCTCCCTCCCTTTCTTCTTTCAATCTCCCTTTTTATGAGAGTAAGCATAGAATCTTCGTTGACTGAGAGTATCAATTTGGCTAATCACACAAACGGTATGACAAAGGGGAGAAGTACTTTAGGGAGAGATAATAGCGAAGAAATGAGAAATAGAAAGAGGATGAGTTTTGAGCATAAAAAAAAAGAGAGAAGAGGAGTAAAAGAAAATGGGGAAAAGAACGAGAGAGAGAAGACAAGAAGAAGAAGAGGAGGGTCCTGACTGTCTCAGAAAGGCGTTCAGAGTTGTAACATGAAAATGGCAAAAATAAACAGTAAGAAACACCGTTACGGTGTGGACCGTTACAACATGCTATAGGAAAACAATTGAAAAGAACCATTCAAACGTTGCCTTTGAACACAAATAAAAGCAAGGAAAAACTCGATTCTGGTGTGTTTTCTATATGAGAAAAAAGCTGTAGTAGAGTACGACAGACGTTAACGCTATATCGACCTTTGTCTCTCCATTGGCCATGGAAGGGCATGAGGGTGTGTTGTGGGATTTTATTCTCGGGGGATAAAAGATTCCCTGTTTTGTAACTACTAGATTAGGTATATGAGTTTCTCCCTTTGTTAACCTGTACGGGGTTTATATATATATTATATATATATATATATATATATATATATATATATATATATATATATATATATATATATATATATATATATATATATATATATATATATATATATATATATATATATATATATATATATATATATATATATATATATATATATATATATATATATATATATATATATATATATATATATATATATATATATATATATATATATATATATATATATATATATATATACACAGTCTAATTATTAATGATTATTTTTAGGGCTAATGATAAATTTAATTTTGTTGATTCTGTGTTCTGGATGAGGGATTTGATTTTAACGATCTTTGGTTATCCGAAATAAAATGGAAATCCATTTTGATGTTGCATTTTGTTTGTTTGTTTTCAGACAATCTTTAAATAATGATTTCTTTCTCATTGGAGTTCCTGCTTCCCTTCACGCAGAGCTTTGCATTCTGATTTTCCAGATAACAATGATTAAAACAAATGATGCTGCTGTGGAGAGTAATAATGATTTTAATTCCGAGTGACGATGCAATATAAGTTTGGATTCTGATTTGAGTTGGCAAATACATGTTCTGTAACATGATTATTGCGTGAGTGAGATAGAGGGGGGGGGGGGGGGGCAGGGAAACAGTCAGTCAAGCAAGCAGGTAAATAGACAGAAGGGTAAGGAGACAGGCAAGAAGCCAGGGAGATAGATAAGAAGGCGGGCCGATAGACAGACAGACAGAGAGGCATACATTTATAACTGAAAGAGACAGAAGGGCAGGCTGGCTTGTGAGAGCCGCCACCAATGTGTCTGCAGTCATGCAACTTACGCCGAGCTGCAGCTTATCACGGCGACAATAAGCAGATGAAAGTTGCACACTCTCAGCTGCGTCTCTGTCAAAACCGACAATCTCTCTAAATACCGTGTTTCTTTCTCCTCTCCGCTCACTCCCCTCACTGAACATTTTCTGTTTCATTAACGTCCTTCTCTGTTTCGCTGATTCTCGTTTGTTCCTCTTCAAGAAAAAATAATTTTCACTTAGCATGCTAACTGTCAAGGCATTAAGTCTAGAAATTTTACAGATGACTTCTCCGAGTCCAAAAAGTGAAGAACATTGCTTTTATGCCGCTCTGATATCAAAATGAAACATGATCTCAACGAATTAGCTCCTTACTCCACTCGTCTGTCCGATGTGACGTCAAAAAGCTAATGTTGAACTATATGGGAGGGAGGAAAAGAGAGAGAGAGAGAGAGAGAGAGAGAGAGAGAGAGAGAGAGAGAGAGAGAGAGAGAGAGAGAGAGAGAGAGAGAGAGAGAGAGAGAGAGAGAGAGAGAGAGAGAGAGAGGAGAGAAAGAGAGAGAGAGAGAGAGAGAGAGAGAAGAGAGAGAGAGAGAGAGAAGAGAGAGAGAGAGAGAGAGAGAGAGAGAGAGAGAGAGAGAGAGAGAGAGAGAGAGAGAGAGAGAGAGAGAGAGAGAGAGAGAGAGAGAGAGAGAGAGAGAGAGAGAGAGAGAGAGAGAGAGAGAAGAGAGAGAGAGAGAGAGAGAGAGGAGAGAGAGAGAGAGAGAGAGAGAGAGAGAGAGAGAGAGAGAGAGAGAGAGAGAGAGAGAGAGAGAGAGAGAGAGAGAGCTGGAGAGAGGGAGAGATGAAAGAGAGAGAGAGAGAGAGAGAGAAGAGAGGGGGGGGGGAATCAGACAGGCAGGCAGAAAGAGAGTGAAAGGATTAAGTAATTGTGAGTATTGCGTCTATTCTCTCCAAACTCAATGTCTTTTGAATATGATATCAGAAGCCCGGCTTAGTTCTTGATGCCAGGGCATTTCTTCTCATCCACTCATAGCGCTCTCTCTCTCTCTCTCTCTCTCTCTCTCTCTCTCTCTCTCTCTCTCTCTCTCTCTCTCTCTCTCTCTCTCTCTCTCTCTCTCTCTCTCTCTCGTTTCTTTCACGAACCGTAACTCGTAGCAAATATTTCGAGGCAAAGAGAAAGAACGTCAAAGAGAAACGAGGATCCTGAAGCGCTGCACCCAGAACCTTCGCTCGCTTTCAGAGGTCATATAAAAGACACTGAGTTTCTCTCTGTGAGACGCATAAGTCTAAACGGCAGAGCGGCTGTCTGGGCAAATTTCACTAGAACAGAAACAACTTTCTGAAGGATCTCTTTCAACTTTCTAGACGATACGATTTTCTGTCTCCTTCACAAGACACGGGCGAAATTGGCTCGGATTTCTTGCGAAGATGGGCAACCTTTAGAGTCAGTTGTGAAAATATATATCGCACCTGTTATTCATGAATTTACTATCATTATTACTACTCCTGTTTATTCATAGAAACAATAGTACTCTATATTTCTATTTTCTGTTATCATCATCAACATTATTATCATCATCCTTTTTTATTATTTTTATCATCATCTTTTTTATTATTATTATCGTCATTATCCTTATTATTTTTTATTATTATTATTATTTTTTTTTTTTTTTTTTTTTTTTTTTTTTTTTTTTTGCTGTTGTTGATGTTCTTGTCATAGTAATTATCACTGTTGTTCGCAATATTGTTTTATAAACATAATTCATTACTTCTTTATCACCCATGCTTTTAAGATGATTACGATTGCATAAATCAATGTGTATACATGTA